>CM038118.1:24448105-24891345 GCA_001642375.2 Mentha longifolia
AAAGGATATGACCAGCAGTCACATAAACAGACACCACCAAATCATTGAATCTGTCAATCGCTTTTAGAAACCTGATTGATGAAACATACACGAAGAGATAAATCAATCCCAGAAACTACAAAACATGTAATCAAACAAGAAAATGTGGTCACTCAAACTTTTTAATTTGTCTAAAACACATCAAACACAGAATACGCAGTGAGTAGAGTGGAGATCTCACATAGCACTCGTAGTCCACGCCGTGTCCTGAACAATGTCTAAAGCGGCATGTAATATGAACTGGTGCTGATGAGCAGCATCCTCTCTCTACAGTAATTAATCACAAATTCATTGATCAGCATCCTAATCAGACTTAATTTCACTAGAAACTCATGAGAAAAACGAAACAGGTTCATCAAATCAAAGGATATAAACAGAAAAATTGCAGGAAAACTCACTTTGGGGACGGTACCAACTTGAGCTTCGTAAATCGGAATGTCGTTTTGCTGACAATCATGAAGCATGCAGTACTCGCCATTGATCTCTCACTCCTCGTTCTAGGTCTAAATGTCAAATTTGCCCTTGATATTGCTAACAAAAACTGCACAACCAAAATAAAACTAGTATCAAGCAAATCAAACTAACTTCCAATAAATTATGTGGGAGAAATGGTTAAACACCATGACCAGAACAAAAGGAAACTTCGAAAATTCTTCAGTGAAATGTCATCTATAAAGAACATTCAAAACTTGCAGATTCAACAAATTTTATATCATGAAGCTAAAATGAAAGTCGAACCTTACAGTATATTTTCTACTATATAACAAACAACGAACCTAAAGACAATGAATATAACCCAATATCAAATTTCAATTGGAAGTTCAAAGATGAAAATAATGGTCATCAATAAACGGCGGTTGAGCATCTCTTAGCTCCAATGCCTATCTAAACCTTTGTAAGATATCACTGCCATCACCTATCTTGAAACTCAAGAAACGCGCACAAATTATTCTCGAGGAATCTAAACCTATATTGAAGAGATGTTTAATTACAATAGAGGCAGAAGTATTCCTCTTACCCTTCAAAGAAAGCACTAGTTTTAGCAATTCAACAACACCATCATTATCAATATCATATGAGGCATCTACCTAAACATAACCCAATATTGAAAACTTAAAACTAGCAAGCAACAAGGAGCTATATCAGATAAAGAAGCATTGCAAATACAGTACAAATCGAAACTATTTTTTGTGAAAATAGACCATGAACACAGATTATATTCCTCATTTTCTTATGAATGGGCATATCCTCAATAGTGCATAGAGATAGAAGCAGCAGTCCAAATTTTATAAATAAAAAAAATTTCAAGATTGCAAGACCGAATTGAACAAAAAAAATCTAGGAAAAATCATAGGAAGAAGAAGCAAGCAAGATACGATGTTAGGAGTCAACAATATGGAGCGCATCCTTAACAACTCAATTTTAACTGAAACATCTCGATTTTGCTTACTATCTTCTCGATGTTCAAGCATCATTACTGCAACATGATGAACGAAACCTCACCAATTATTTCACCAAATTCACAACTTATTTCCTACAATACATGACAAACGCAAAGAACTTTATGCAACATCACCAACCGAACTAGGAAAATTTCCAAGAAAAAACCAAAAACACCTACTTCAACCCTCAAAACCAGCACACAATATCGAAATCAGAAGGATTTTTTTTTTTGTTTTTTTTTTTTGAGTAAACGCAAAAGAGAAAACAAGCACAATCACCGACCCAAATGAAGAAATTGAGCAACTTCAACAGCCCTGTTATGAATTGCGAAAGGTTGAAGAAGGAGGAAGAGAATGGCGAGAAGAAAGAGAGAGAGATTATGGTTCACGATTGGAATTGAGTTAGATTCAGTGAAGGAGATGAACAAGTCAAATGAAGGAGAAATTGAGCTTAGGTCAAAGGAAGGAGAAATGGGGCTTGGAAGATATATTGGGCCATCTGCATTAGTTTGATTTGAGCCACTAGTGTTTATTTTCTTTGGGTCTTGTTTAGGGAAAAACGTGTTTATGCATTTTAATTTACTTTAGCGTTTCTTACTGTTCAAGTCAGTGTCCTGTTATCATAACTTGATCGGTTGTTCTCGGATTTTTATAATTTTTATACCAAATTAAAGGTCTTGATACGATCTTTCATTTAAGATCAGACATCAATATATTTTTATGCATTCATGATGCTCTGGTTTTAAAATATACCTAAATACATTAGCAACACTACATCCCTACACACAATACACTTTATACACCAGTGTTGTAAAAGGCGGTCTGAGGCGCGCCTCAAGGCGTACGCCTCAGCCGCCTCAGCAAAAAATCGCCTTGAGGCTTACGCCTCAGAAGGAACTTTTAAGGCGGGCGCCTTTTTTCAGTGAGGCGTACGCCTCGGCTCGGAACGCCTCGAGGCGGTTGAGGCGCAGCGCCTCATTCAGTTGATTAAATTTTTTTTTTTTTTTGTGTGGGCTTTTACATAGATACATTAAATAGATATTTAACATTAAAAAGCCCATTTGAAATTAAAAGCCCATTCA
Source organism: Mentha longifolia (assembly GCA_001642375.2). NCBI lineage: Eukaryota > Viridiplantae > Streptophyta > Magnoliopsida > Lamiales > Lamiaceae > Mentha > Mentha longifolia. The sequence continues at coordinate 24,450,669 of CM038118.1, forward strand.
TAACTTATAACCCTAAAATCAAATTAAAATAATCTTAAAAGAAAACAACAAAAAAAAAAAATTGAACGCAGAAACATAACACACAGCCGCGTCGCTCCTTCTCCTTCCTCCTCTATCTGCGCTGCCCAACTGCCGCTTCCACCCACCGGCCGTCGCCTGCTGGTCAGCCGCCAGACGCTGCTCTGATTGCCGCCGGTGGAGTCTTGCTCCCCTCCCGTTGATTGCTGCTGCTGCTGCTGTAACTTTTAAGCTTGTAAGTTTTTGTTGCTCTTAAGTCTTAAATAGTTAACTCTTACTTAAATCTTAGTACTTAGATTGTTTCCATTATTCAATAGGAATGATGAAATTAAATCTTAGATTATTTTCATTTTGCTGCTGTATTGTTGAATGATGATATGATTGATTTTTTATTTTTTTATTTTTAGAGAAATGAGAGGAAAGACAAATAAAAGATCTACAAGTAAGAGCAACACTTCTAATGCTCGAAAAGATCCGGCTTGGAAGTATGGAAAAGAAATTCCAATGGAGGGGAAATCGTATAAGTATATCGAGTGTAATTTTTGCAGCCAAGTTGTCAAAGGTGGGGTTTCAAGAATGAAAGAACATCTATCGGGCTCTCACGTTGATGTAAGGCAATGTCCTAATGTGCCCGAAGAGGTTAAACTTGAGATGAGCAATTACTTGAAGATGAAAGAGTCTAAGAAGTTAAGAAAGCAACAAGATTTTGAAGAGATGGTTGCATCGGGGTCATACTTTGGTGCCTCTTCTAATGCTTCCGCTTCCATTGACATTGAGAAAATGAGGGTTAGAGGACCAATGGATAGATTTGTAGCTCGGGATGGTGATGAAAATGCTGAAGCTACTCAACAACAACAAGTAATGCCTCAAAATGGAAAAGAAGCAAGAAGATTGGTGTGTTTGGATATTGGAAGATACTTCTTCGAAAATGGACTTTCCTTTAATCCAGTCGAATCATCTTCATTCGTGTCAATGTGTAGATCCATCGCCCAATATGGTCCAGGATTGAAGACTCCTTCAAGGCATGAGTTAAGTAATTGGATTCTGAAGGAAGAAGTCAAAACAACCGAAGTCCATGTTAATGATGTTCGAAAGACATGGATTCAAACTGGTGTATCCATAATATCTGATGGTTGGAAGGACATGAGAGGGAGAAGTTTGATTAACTTCTTGGTGAACAACCCTCATGGCACTATATTCCTCAAATCCATTGATGCTTCGAATGTCGTTAAAGATGCAAACATGCTATTTGAGCTTCTTGATGCCATTGTAGAAGAAGTTGGGGAGGATTTGGTTGTCCAAGTTGTGACAGACAATGCTAGCAACTATAAAAAAGCTGGAAAGTTGTTGATGGCGAAAAGAAATCGTCTATATTGGACACCATGTGCAGCACATTGCATAGATTTGATGTTGGAAAAGATTGGAGGACTACCACAGCACAAGCGTGCATTACAAAAGGCAAGAAAAGTGAGCAATTTCATTTATAATCATGGGTATGTGCTTGCATTGATGAGGGATTTCACCAAAAGGGAGCTTATTCGTCCTGCAGTTACTAGATTTGCCACGGCTTTTCTAACTTTGGAGAGCATGCTTCAATCACAACAATCTCTAGAAGCTATGTTTACCTCTTCAGATTGGGCGAATTGTTCATGGGCAAAGAAGAGTGATGGAAAGGAGGTAAAGAAGATCGTTGTGAATGATCCCAATTTTTGGGAAAGTGTTTCGTATGCTCTTAATACAACTAGGCCTTTGGTAAAGGTGTTGAGAATGGTTGATGGAGAACGAATGCCTGCAATGGGATTTATCTATGGTGCTATGGATACTGCTAAGGAAGAAATCAAGAAGAATTTGGGAAATGATTTAGGGAAGTACAAAGAGATATGGGATATCATCGATGAAAAATGGGATTTCCAAATGCATCGTGACATACATGCTGCAGCTTATAGTGTTAATCCTCGGTATCGATATGCAGATAACTTTTCAACCCATTTCGAGGTTAAAAACGGGTTGATGGATTGCATGGCAAAACTAATTCCCCCTGAGGACTTAGCAAAAGCTGATATTCAATTGGATAAATTTCGAGAGAGAAAAGGTAACTTTGGCCGTAAGCAAGCAATAGATACTTACCAAATTAGATCTCCTGGTAAGTGATTAATATTAATTATATTTGCTGATTGAAATAATTATTTACTTCATTACTTGGTTAATGGTTATTTTGTATGTTGTTTATAGCAAATTGGTGGATGCAATTTGGAGATGAAACTCCGGAGCTTCAAAGTTTTGCTGTGAGAGTTCTGAGTTTGACATGTTCGGCTTCAGCTTGTGAGCGGAATTGGAGTATGTTTAATCAGGTATATTTCTATATATATATATATATATTTTTAAAAAAATATATATTTTAATTTCATTATAGTATGAGAAATTGAGAATAACTTCATAGTTTTAATTATACTTTATAATGTATAATATTTAGGTGCATACAAAGAAGAGGAATCGCTTGGATACAGAGAAGCTCAACTCATTGGTCTATGTCATGTACAATAAGAGGTTAAAGGATAGAGCATTGAAAGTGCAAAAAGACGATTTTGATCCATTACTTCTTGATCATGTGCCTTCTGATGACGAATGGTGTGTTAGTGATGAGGAAAATCTGAGTGACGAAAGGGATGATGGACATATGACTGATGGACAATTCAAGGCTTTACTTGATTCCGTGCCAAGGTCAATCGGGGAAAGTTCAAGCAGCCGTAAGAGAAAGAAGAAAAACACAACTTCAAGAGGTAAAATTGATTTTTGACTTGAAAGTTGAACTTGAAACATATAGCATTCTATATTTTCTAATAAATATATATACATTATTAATACAACATTATATATAGGTCAAAGTAAAAAATCCTACACTCTGATCGATGAAGAATAGATTGAGATTGAGAATGAGGATGAGGATGAGGTCCATGAGAATGAAGATGAAGATGAAGATGAAGATGAGGAGGATGTTGATGAGGAGGAGGAGGACGACGAGTGAATTTGAAAGAATTTGAGAACAATTTAATCATTTATGCTTTTAATTTGATATTTTAAAACCTTCTAAGACTATTAAATTTGATATTTTGTTTGTTGATTCTCTATTTTAAGTATTTTTTTCTTTTTTTTAAAAAAAGTTGTGTCTTAAGTTTGAGGCTTACGCCTCAGACCGCCTCGAGGCTTACGCCTCGCCTCAATTACGAAAAACGCCTCAAGTACGCCTTACGTACTTTACAACATTGTTATACACTAATCACTTTCGTCTTAAATCCCGTGCCGAAAAGAAAAGGGTCGATCATAACGAGACGGATAGAGTAGTTTTTTATATAAGAAATAGAAATTAAATAAATAAAAAAATCAAATTTAAAAAATGAAATCGAATTTTAAAAATTGAAATCGAATTAAAAAAAAATCAAATAAAAAAATTAGATCGAATGAAAAATAATAAATTTAATTGGAAAGAACATGTGCACTATGGCTGATTTTGGATTGTGCTTCTCTCCGCCTGAAAAGTATGAGAGAGCCCCAACTTAGGACTCTCCATTGTGGATGCTCTTATATTCATTCAATATGTATGTTGAATTGTCCATTATGAATTTGTAAACACGCACACATATATATATAAAGACATATCATAAATTTGGACCATTGATCTTAATATGATGTATATCTATTATTGAATTAAATATGGGTGCAATGCAATACACGCTAACCATATTTATATTATTTTTGAACATCAACTAATATATATCACCAAGACAAAACAAAATGGCTTGATTGTCAAATGTTTTGCAGCTCTTTGCACATTTGTTTACTATTAAAGATTGTTAATTTTTACTTATCTAAGTTTTGGGAATAATATTGAATGAGAGTGAAGTGTTATATAACATGTATAATCCCTAAATTTGATATACTTAGATTACATAGTCATAAAATTATCTAATTTTTCTAATACTTAAATTTGTTGGTTTATAGCATATATTACAAAGGAGATTTCTGAATAGATATATACAGCTCTCGAAAATATTTTGAAGTCAAATATTGGATTTCTAAATAGATATATAATTGTTGTTAGGATATATGTTAAGGGGAATTTCTTGAGATAATTCTGATTATTCGTTCAATTTAATATTTTAATTAGATTCTAATACTCTTATAAAATTTCCTGATCAATATCTTCTATTTCTCTTCATAACTATAATTTTGAAAGAATACCTTAAAATGCTACACTTTACAATAAAATTTGGACCCATCGCCCATATGATGTGCATAAACAATAAATTATTATTTTTTTCTTTTTCAAAGAAACTTCAACAAAAAAATCATAACCATTATACATATACAAAAATAGTTAAATTCATACACGATATAGTTTATCCTGTGCGTCGCACGGGTGTGGTACTAGTAATGTTAAATATGAAATAAGTAACCCTATTTATTCCAACCTAAAAACTAAACACTTAAATTTTATAATGTTATACGACATATAGCTTACTAATTATGAAAATAAATTATCAAAAATGAAATAGATATAAAAATTCAATGATTAAACAATTAACTCTAGTTATGAAATAAAATAGTACCAATTAATAATTATAAACTACAAACTAAATCAATAAACAAAAACTAATTATATAAAACTACAAAAAAAAAGTGATTAAGGGGTTGAAACGGCGCCGCTTAGACACACAGCACCCTGTTGTGCATGACCCCCACAGCAGGGGATCCAATCCCAATCTGGTTCTCTCCCAAACAATCATTATATACTGTATGTCATTTTTTTAGATCGTCTTTTCTCCCTTACTCCATCTCATTAATATATAATTAAATAGAATCTCAATTTTAACAAAATGAATTAATATAGCTACAGATTAATTAATAATATCTCATCTATATATATAGATATGGCTTATCTTATTTGATCCAACAAGAAATACAAATTCACAGTAAACTCAATACCTATATCATCTAATCTTGCATTAATTTGCTAAGTCACGTACATAAAACAGAGCACCAACAACAATCAAAATCAAAACAAAAATATCCATCAAAATGCATTTCAGCATCAGCAAAATTTGCAGAAGCAGAGCAAGGAAACAACAGCAATGTTGTTCAAATATGAAGGTGATGATGAATCAACTTACGTTACAAACTGATGAATGGAGCGAGAGTGCAAGCAAGCTGCTTCCAATCTGATCTAGAAGATAAGAAAACAAAAACAAGAAAGATAAAAAAGAGAATTAGTTTGTCAGGTTGCAGAAATAGTAGAAGAGGGCCACATATAATCATAAGAATTGGTCAATGACACTTGTATATATAACTGTTCAGGGCAATAGAGATAAAAAAAAATACACATGGTACCAGCCACACAATCTCTTGTCATCAGAGTGAAAGCATAGTATGTAGTTGAAAATGGGAAGCATAATATGGGCTTAAGCAGGCTTCAAGATCTTTGTTGTCACAGTCTAGAGCAGAAAATTTTGATGTTTTTTCAGAATGAGAAATGGTTGGTCAAATGCAATAATAATCAAACAATTATTAAGGTCTACCTACTCACAGAACAGAAATCAAGGAATAATCAAACAGAAATCAGTCAAATGAATTCTACAATGTCTCTTAGGGCAATTGTTCTTTCCTATGCAGAATCCCCTACTTAAGAGAATACCACAAAAAAAATAAAATCACAATCTTGAAAAATCAAAACACTTTCTAGCAAGAACATAAGTCAAGAAACAAATGAATAGAAATTATCAATGATATTTAGTTTTTTCATTTTTTCCCCTTCTTCTTTTGAATATCTTGGTATATATGCTAACAACAATAATAGCAAACAAAATATCAGCGTTTCATTCGACACCTCAGAAATCTAAACTAAACCCGAAAACCTCTGCAGGATCAAAGAACACAATGTGTGCACATTGAAAAGTCACTGGGTATAGAGGTCCTAGTTTAGTCATGACAAGAGATTCCACATACAAAGGTAGAAACAAGAACCACGATGCCAATTCCAAAATATTCTTCAAGCTATCAAAACTTTCATTTTCCATAATCATGACATTATTAGGTTCTCAAGGACTACAAAAGCACCGACTGCAAATATAATAAGAGCTTCATTTCCTTACACCACCTAATTAGATACCGGCTTAAATTCTGCAACATATATCATTTCCAGCATTTAGAGAAGAAAATCGAAATTAAATATTTCCACACACATGCGCACCCGCGCCCCAAATTATGGGGGTTAAGGATGAAACATCTGAAATAAATCAATAGAAATTAACAGAAAAACCTGCTCGCAATTGGAAAATGACGAATCGTTACAACGGATTTAGCAGTCCGATTGAAATAAATGAGCTCGAATTTCCTTCGATTTGAGAGAGGAGGAGAGAGAGAGATTTACCCTATGAGCGACATCGTCAAATCAACAGGGAGAGAGTATCGCCGTTTTGGGATAAAAGCACATAGAAGAGAGAAGGCTATTTCAGTTCGCTTGCATTGTTTGAGAAAGAAAGTGAGAAATATTTGTAGATGATGAATACCTCAACTTCAAGGATGAGCTTCCGATTGTCGGCGGCGTCTATTCAACGGCGGCGTCAAAACAATTCGACTTCATGGCAAAATACGTAATTACAGTGAGAGAGAGAGAGAGAGTGGAGAAGAGAGGTCGAATAATCGACCGGAGAAGGAGAGCTCACCGGCGGAGGGTTGAATCAGCGTAGGAGGCCGGCGACTTTTCTCGAATTGGGGCACTGCGCGCAACCCGTGCATATTTAAAGTTTTTTTTTTTTGGGAAAAGTATCAAATACTCCCGTCCCTAAAGAGTGCCCAAGCAAACAAAGTGAGAAAACCAAGGAAAACATAAATTTTACATCTTTGCCCTTAAAATCCCTTCTTTTAATATTAATTATTTATCTCTTTTCTATTTTTTCTCTCTCATCTTCAATGATCAAAATATAGAAAAGAAGGGTATGTTTGATAGTTTAAGGGAATTTTTGTCTATAAATTTGTTATAGGACACTTATTAAGGGACAACAAAATTAGAATTTTGGATTTTTATTAGGGGACGGAGGGAGTAGACCCCCAACGTACACACCCCTAACGCGTATAGGACATCAACGTATCGTTCAGGGTAATAATAACCTCAACGTTCTGTAAGTGGGGCAAGAAACACCCTTGTCTAACGGTACTGTTGACACCGTCTCTATCTTCTTCTTTTTTTCTTTTTTTTTCTTCCATTTTCCCCCTTTTCCTTCCTACACCCCTTCAGCCACCGTAGCAAAATGTGGAGAAACAGTAAGGCAGGGCTTGTTGCCATTCTCATGCTCTTGTACCCTCTCTCCTCTCTCTCTCTCAAAGCAAATGCTAGAATGAAACTCTAGAATTAAATTTTTTTTCTTGTGGCGTGAAATGTATGGTTTGGCCACTAGAGAAGAGCATGGGATATTGGGAATTCGACAAAGAGAAAATCGAAGAATTCTGAGATTGAGATGGAGAAGACGACAGGTATAATCCGGCCAAAGATGAAGCGTAGAACATTTGGTTGAATAGATTCGTCGATTGCTGCGGCGGCTGGAATTCGCCGGTGTTCTGCAGCAACAACGATTACTCCTAATAATCCCTGTTGGCGTTCTTAAGTAAAAGCGGCGGAGCCGCGGCGGCGGGGCTATCTGTGTTGATTGCGAAGAAGGCTGAGGTGGCGGGAGGACTTTAACGTGTTCCGAGAAATTGAGTTTGGCGCGATTGCCTCGGAAGCGGAGGGCCGCCTCATCGTAGGCTCGGGCGGCGGCCTTCGCCGTCTCGAAGGTGCCGAGCCAAACTCTGGCAGCTTTGTGTGGGTCTCTTATTTCCGCCGCCCATTTCCGTACGCCTCTGTATTTTCTTCTTCTCTATCCGGCTTCCTCCGGCGGAGGGGTGAAGGACTCTGGTTCGGCCGCGGCGGAGACTGGCGGTGCGACGGCGGACGTTGGCGCTGCGGTGGTCGGAAAGGACTCCGGTACTGAAAATTATGATTGGATGAATTGAAATTGTGGGGGATGAATTAAATCACGGCGGAGATGAAGCACAGAGAGAGAAAAACATGGAAAATGAAAAAAAAACAAAAAACAAGAAGAAGAAGAAGAAGATAGAGACGGTGTTAACATTCCCGTTAGATGAGGGTGTTTCTTGCCCCACTTATAGAACGTTGGGGTATTATTGCCCCGAACGATACGTTGAGGTCTTATACGCGTTAGGGGTATGTACGTGGGGACCTATTTGCTACTTTTCCCTTCTTTTTTTTTTTGAAACAATTATTTATCTTTAAAGTTAATAACAATTAAATAATTATTTTGATGTGTATATACAGAAAATATGTATGTACTAGGTGCATAAATTGTCGAGCTTGTACTAGGAGTAATATAGAGGGAGCTTCGACCTTGGCAACAGTGCCAATGCCAACAGCCCTTAATAACCCTATTAAACACCTTTTTTTTATTTTTTAACAAGGGTTCACTCTTTGAAAACCCCAAATAATTAATCCAAATGGCAACAGCCCCAAATTAACCTAATCCAATTTTTATTTTTTTTAAATGGTGGCCCCAAATTTAATTTTTTTTTTGAAAATTTCAAAAAAAAATACCAGAAAAAAATTATTTAATTAAATAAGATTAAACGAAAATTAAAAAAAATATATGAAAAAACATTTTTTTTATATTGAATAAATTATATTATTCCATTATAAACATAATCTCATCCTCTTCAATTACCAAATACAATTAAAACACCAAAGTGAATCAAAAATAATAAATAGATTTACATTTAATTATAAAATTAAAGAAAAACAAAAAGAAAGAAAAGGTACAGAAATAATATATAGAATTACATTTAATTAGAAAGAGTTTACTGTTCCATGTACAATTATTAGGGGCAATTAGGCACCGTTGCCACCGTTGCCAATGGCAACGGTGCCAAGGTCGAATTTCCCTAATATAGATGCATAAATTGGTTTGGATCCATAGTATACCTACAAATACTGATTTGATAATGCAGTTGGAAGAAAGCATTGGACAATGAAATCGAAGAGTACAGGCAAGGGGGAGGGATTATAATATATTTTATAAATAAAATGTAAAATAATATACTTGCTTTTACAAAATTTTGACAATAATAAGTATTGAATAATTTTAAAAACTTATTGGTCAACGGGTCACCTCAAAATTGATTTTGTGTCTAATATATTGTGAAGTATCTTAATCTTATTGGCCAATTGCCACTTCAAAATCAATTTTATGTCTAACTAATATATTGTCAGTCAAGTGTCTTAAATCAAAAAATATATTCTTTGTTACAAAAATTTGAGAAATATATTTCAAGTACTAATTGGTCAACGGACCACCCTAGAATGCTCATTTTGTGTCAATAAAAATTTGACAATCATAATTATCTACACATACTAAAAAAAAAATTAAAAAACCTTATTGGCCAATGGGCCACCTCAAAATCGATTTTGTGTCTAGCTAATATATTGTCAATTGTCTTAAATTAAAAAATATATTTTTTGTTACAAAAATTTGAAAATCATATTTCAAAAACTTATTAGTCAACGGGGCACCTCTCCTCAACGGAACTAATTTAAAATATATACCCAAAAACTAAACGCTACTAAAAAAAACTAACTCCTACAAAAAAATACTAAACCCTACAAAAAAAACTCAACACTAAGAATAATAAAGAAAAAAAATAAAAAGCCAACATAAATGTTTGAGTTCCCCGTAAGCATACCGATCGACGTGGTGCTCCGAGTCTGGAACCGAACTAATTTAAAATATATACCCAAAATACTAAACCCTACTAAAAAAATAAACCCTACAAAAGAAATACTAAACTCTACTAAAAAAAATCTACAAAAAAAACTTAATTCTAAGAATAATAAAGAAAAAAATGAAAAGCCAACATAAATGTTTGAGTTCCCCCGTAAGCATACCGATCGACATGGTGCTCCGAGTCCGGAACGAAACTAATTTAAAATATATATACCCAAAATACTAAACTCTACAAAAAAAAATAATAAATAAAAAAATAAACCCTACAAAAAAAAGACTAAACCCTACAAAAAAAGAAAAGAAAAAAAGACTCAACCCTAAGAAAGAAAAAAATGAAAAGCCAACATAAATGTTTGAGTTCCCATTTTAACATCCATGTGCATTTCATTGTATGATTGATTGATTTTGAATTTGAATATATTGATATAATTTGTATGATATAAATATTAATTAATTTGCAAAATAAAAATGAATTTTGGATTAGAAAGATATATCTATTTATATAGGTTCTCCACAAATTCAATGTGAGATTGTAGAATTAGAATACTAAATTTAGAACATTCCTCATAGGCATGTGAATTAATATGGAATATCAACTATTTTGTAAAATAAATAAGAATTTGGATTAGAAAGATGCATCTATTTATATAGGTTCTCCTCCAACAAATTTTGATATTTTTTTTAGACAAATAGATAATGGAGGATGTAAGAGATGCCACGTAGGCACGTTGATTGTTGTAGTGCTTTGAATTTGCAACATAATGCATATATATATTGTAAGCCTTAAATATTAATTAGTGATACGGTGTAGTGGTTTAATAAATGTTGATTAAAATTAATCAACATGCAGCAACAAAAAAATAATTATGGTGCTTACAATTTCAATACATGCATGCTGACATAGATATAAAGAGAGTATTGTAGATTTGATATGAGAGAGTATCTATATACACATAAAAATATGAACAAATAAGATAGAAGTAATAAAAATGAAATTGCTATATGCATCCCTAGCAATAGTATGTAAATTCATAATAATAGTTTATAGTTTTACTTCGTTAATTATATTAATTAATAAATAATTAAAAATAAGTTGGATAGTTATAAAACCTATTGATAACAAAAAAATCTTGTAGAAATATACTATTCATAATTTCAGCCAAAAGACCAAAATAATGTTGTATAAATTTACTATCTAAATTTTCTTTTTATATGCAACTATATGCATGTGGTTAGCTTTGGGTTGAATAATTTTAAATATGTGACTTTTTTTTATATATAAATATTGATATAGCACATGCTATGGAAGTATGAGGCGGCTACTATGTGTTGATTAGGCAAAATAAGATTGGTGTTGATGAAGGAAACGCATATATATAAGAGTGAACAATTAAAATGTCCTTTTAGAGCATAAAAAAGCAAAATATACCCAACACATAAATTTACACAAATTGTGCCCAATTTTTGTGGAATGGCCCTAAAATACCCCTCAACCCCCCAAATCAGTTTTCCCCCTCAATTTCTCTCCCACTCTCACACGTTACCCTCACACACAATTAATTGGAGAAAAACCGATTATTCTCTCCATAACCCTCATCTCTATTTCTCTCTATTCTCTCCGGCGATTCTACAAAGCAAGCCGCAGTGGCCTTGCCCCGCCGTCGACGTCGTTCGTCGCTTCTCAGGTCAGTGTCGTTTTTCTCGCTCATCACTCCCATGGCGCCGCGAAGTTTAAAGAGGAAGAGGAGGGAAGACAGAGCCGACGAGCAAAATGACCCGCCGGGCTCCGCTGCTCCGACAGAGGAGCCGGTCCCAACACGTCCCAGCGGCCATCCCTTCATAGAAGCAGAGGTAAAATTCTAGGGTTTTGCATGTGGCATTTTATTGCATTCTTAAACTATTAATTCCTTCAAAATCCTTTCCTTTTGAACTTGTTGAGATAAGAAAGCGAAAAATTAAGGTTTTGGATCTTCGATGAACCCCTTCATTTTGTTTAGTGTTTTTATTTGTAAACTTGAGTTAGGGTTTGAATGTTGGATGTTGAGTTTAGTTTTGGTGTTTTGTATTGTTGGTTGAAGAGTAAAATGGGCTGCTTTGAAACGATTCTTAACTGGAAATGATGATTGTGTGCTGAAATGTATTAGGAATTCTGAATTTGACTTCGAAAGAATTGAAAAAGTTGATTAGAATTATATATTTTGGTTAGAATTTTGCACATGTTGGTTAGAAAAATTTCTGATAACCTGAAGGACATTGGTTAGAATTAGTTGTTTGTTTGCTTTCTCGTTGGTTAAAATTCTGAAATTGAAAAATTGAGTTGCATCTTGGTTAGAATATTGTGTTTTGGTTAGTATTTTGCACATTATAGTTAGAATATCTACATTTCTTAGATGTTGATTAAAATTTGTGTTTTGGTTAGAATTATGCATATGTTGGATAGAAAATCTACATTTCTGACAACCTGGAATATGGTTTTTTATAATCAATAATCATTTCTTAGATGTTGGTTAGTATTTGTGAATTTGTGTATTTCATACTAGTTGGTTAGAAATTATGAAAATTCAACATGTTGGTTAGAACATATACCTTACTGACAATAGGTAATGTGGATTTCTGACAATGAATGTCCATCTGTTATGTGTTGGTTAGACTTAGTTGTTTATTTATGATGGGTAGTTAGAATTAGTTGTGCATTTCTGACATCTTGTAATATGATTTGCTCTGATTCCTTATGTTGCCTTCTTGAAACTGATATTGCCTGCAAGGTTGAATGGGAATATCAAAGATTACATTTGCTGGACAAACCGCACAAGGTGATACCGCGAGGGTATGAAAGCATGGCAGGAGATGTGAACGCAATTCTGAGATACATAGGGAATGAGAAAGCCAACTTAGTGAGAAAATCTGCGATGGGAGAATTCACGCGTCTCAACGACTTCAGCACACGGAGTGGGAATATGTTGCATTACATGGTTTGCCATCAGGTGGTCCCAAAACCAAACTTCGACCCGACTTCTCTCTTCTTCAAAATCAAAGAAACGGTTATCAAATTCTCAAGAGAGGAATACGCACTTGTCAGCGGCCTTAAATTCGGGCCAGCGAGCTTTGACCCGTATGAGGCTCACGAACTGCCTCCAAATTCAGTCTACGAAAGGCTATTCGGTGCAAGAGAAGATACAACAACAGGCAACGTGCGTGAAGCTTATATTGACAAGGAATTCAAGGTGAACAATAAGAAGGTGCATGTGTCGAAGGATAATTTGGTGAAGTTCTCGAAGCTGCTGCTGTGCTTGGGATTTGCAATGGGTTATGACGGTAAGAAGAAGAAGATCCCTCGTTGGTTATGGGTACTGCTAGAAGATGAAAATGAATGGGAGGCTTTCCCATGGGGCAGTATTTCATTCCAATACCTGATGAAAGAGGTGCGTGGCGTGAAGAAGGTGATGAAAGGACGACACCTGAGCTACAGCGTGAACGGGAACACGATAGCCTTCTCAGTAAGCTAACTACATACTTGACTTTAAATTTAAATGACTTATTTAACATTACTTGATGTTGTCTGTTTTTTTTTAATATATGCATGGATTTTCGAGGCAGTCCTAGGTTTTGGACTGAAAGTTGATCATAGAAGTGGGGAAAGAAATGAGCCACGATTCATGAGGTACACGTACAAGAAAGGAGGGTACCCCACTGCTGATGAAATTGAGAAGATACGAAAAATAGTAGAAGATTAATATTTTCTACAAGTGCTTGTCTGGTAAGAAAAAATAGGAGTAGATTTCTTATTTAGAGATATACTAAATATCTTATAATCTGGCAAATTACAAGACATAAAACTTTACTCAAGATTAGAAATTGATTATTTCTTACCTTCCTAGACTTGTTTATATGAACTGTGTGAGATGTAACAATTGTTTTGTTTTGGTAAGAAATTATATTTTGTTGATGTGCTTGTGTGGTAAGAAAAATAAGATTTCTTATTCAAAAATGCAAATAGATAAGAAAAATGAAACTTTCTTATTGTCTTAGACGTTCTAATGAATTTGTTTGTAAGAAATTGTTGATTTCTTATAACTTATTGGCAAATTCTGATGCTAATTCATATAGATTCTGATATTCTCTTAAAAATTTGTAGGCCCTGGTGCCCACGCTGAAGCCGTACAAGAAAGAACTGGATAGTTTTTATTGGAAGTCCCGGAATGATGACCTAGCCCCGCAACCTTTCGCCTTTATGTACAATCCTAAAGCAAGCAGAATGAAGCAACTCAGAGATGACGATGACGAAGATGTCGAAGAAGACAACATCCATGCTCCTGCCGCCACTGTTGTTGCCCCCATGTCCGCTGTGCAGATTGACACCATAGTTGAGGCTGCTGCCGAGAAGGTTTTCAACAAAACTATGAACAAGATGAATGAACTCCTGCAGCAATACCACACAAAAGTCATCGAGGCTGTTGCTGAAAAAGTCACCAACAAACTCCTCGACCGTGGTCCCGACTACATGCAGAATTAGGAAAATTCTTTGCCAATGTTTGATTCTCCCCCTTGAAGTCGTGCGCTGGATGAGCAAAGAAGCACAAGAGCAAGAAATGAGGGTGAGACATTGGCAGAGACTACGGAGCTAGCTTCTGAGATCGACACAGAGTCGGTGTTGGCTGAACCGATGCTGAATGAGCCCATTGTGGCTGATAAATCTAAAGCGATGGAGACGGACAATGCCGTGACTGCATCGGTGGGGGGGAACATTAGGGCTGCTGAAGCAATGGAGATAGATAATCAAGGACACGGGGACCCAGATGAGGGGCAGGTATAAAAGACATCGGATCGTGTGTGTGGCGTAAACTTTTTCAAGTTTTCAAAATTATCTCAAGGACAACTTTACTGTTTTTTTTAAGTTTATTATATTGTATGGAACCCGTATTTGGGGCTGGATTATTTTTTTCGATATGTAATGCTGATGTTGCAGATTTAATTCGAAGTGTGAAATGGTACAAGAAATATTTCTTCGTACCTAGTGACGTTGGTAAGAATGTGTACGTTTCACGTAGTATTTTTATCGCAACCCATCGTTTGAATGTGGTGCGCTTTGGTGCGAAGTAAATACTTCTTGCCATTCGCACCGATGAATGCAACTGAAATAATACATCAAAAAAAATAATACAAATACTAAAAAACTTCTTAAAATATGAAATTAAAAACTAGTACAATTTTGGTAAGAAAAATTCGTGATTCGGATCATGTCATTGTAAGAATTTGATTAAATTCTTACAATGTCATCGACTGAAAACGTGTGATTCTTACAATGTATTGGTGAGAATGTTAAAAAAGATTATAAGAAACCTATGTGCCATTCTTATCACAACTTGTTTATTTGCTGCATAGGACTATATAATCACAGACACACAAATCGAGCACGAGTTTGACGCGCTGGCTAGAGCGAAAGAGGTGATGCCCAAACAACAAGCCCTAGTCATTGCAATAAACGTGCGGCCAATCCGGATCATATACCCCTCTAAGGCTTGCCGTTCGCCGTTCCTAAGAGAAGATGTTTGTCCTGGCCCACAACAATTTGACCAATACTTGGCGGGCAAAGATGAAATGTAAGTTCTCATAATGGTATCAAATTTTTGTTTTGTCTTGTTGTATGGAACTAACATTTGCTTTCCATGGGTTGAAAACATAGGAGGAATGTGGGGTTGTTTTTTAATGTCTACAAGGAATTCTTAAATGAAATTCTGGGTGAAAAAATGCGAGTCGAGTGATGACCATGTGGATGCGTATATTTCTATATTGGCATCCAGGCCCGATATGGCTGGACTGCATGATGTGTTCCCCAACATAGGCATTATGCCTTGCATCTTCATGGTAAGAAAGTTGGTAGTTTCTAACTATAATTTGTCATTTCTTACGATAATGTGTAATTCTTATAAAAAATGTTTCATTCTTACCAGAATGATATCGAAACAATTTTTGATAAAATGCATGAAGGGGAAAAGAATGAACTTGGATTGTATAACTTTGAAGCGTTTTCGAAACGTGGTCCAGAGGAAGTTCCTGATGATGACATGGAGAGCTTGATAATGTATGCTGACGGGACTCTACCAGAGTGGGGGGATTGCGTCAAGGGTTGGCTTGAATACGACCAAGTAATGAACAAAACATTTCTTACTATCTTATAGAAAATTCCTACAGTGTGATAAGAAGTAAAACTGTTTGGTTCTTACCATTTGTCTGGATTCTTACTATTTAATACCATGTTATGATACCATTTGTGTGGATTTTTACAAGGAGGGTGGACAGCGGCCGAAATCAATTTGAAGAAACAGAACATAATACTACATGACGCCAAGGGGTATACATTCGGGGATGAGGAGAAATATAAGAAAAAATGCATGTTCATACCATTACTCCGTTTGATGCCTAAGATCCTTAAAGCCATTGGGTACTACAAAGAACACCGGATCAGCCGCCCGAAGATGGCTCAGTTTGGTTTTAGGTTTGAGGCTTTGAAATGTAAGAAATTGTTAATGATTATTTGCTTTCTTATCATCCATCATCTTGGAACTAAATAGAATTTTACAATGAATACTTGCAACAGGTAGGGAGGCCTTTAGGGAAACCCATGCCGCAAATGCTACACTCTACTGTATGAAGCAAGTGGAATAGATCGTCTCAAATGTAGAGCTGCCGAGGGTTTGGAGGACGCAAAAAAAGATCATGAAATACCATCGTCATGTGGCAAAAACCATCTATGCTCACAGCACGGATTGCAATCTTGGGAGGACACTTCAATACCATTCGATCTGGGGGGGAGCAAGTGATGGTCTTCACACAAATTTGTTTTTGTAAGTAATGGTTTTTAGGATGAACCCGAACGTACAAAACCAGCTTATTTTGTAAGTAAAGGGTCGGGTACATGTACGTATGTACGTATGGAAAACAACTTATTTTGCATCTTTTTTGGGAAGGGGGATTATGGATATTGTACTAGCCACCCACTGTTTTTTGTAAATTTCTAGACAAATCAGTTTTTTTGCACATATGTAATGGATTTCTTACAATCTTAACATTTATGAATTAAATGGATTTCTGTATTTCTAGCCAACGTATGTTTTTTGGGAAGAATTAATACGTTGGATACAATAATTTATTGAAGAATTCGTTGGAAATAAGTTAAAAGTTATAAGAATTCATAAAATTCTTACGAAACTATATGAAACCTTCGATGGATAAATTCCAGTAGATAAGAATTTAATAAAAAATCATTACTGATTCCAATTTTATCGTAATATACTACTTTATTTCTTACAACGTTGATGTGAGAATCGATGAACAACTTCAAAAAACATATTCGACAAAAGTTTGAATAAAGAGTAACAATGTAAACAACTTCATAAGTTTTGAATACATATTACGCAAAAAAATATCAAAAAATTAGTTTGACTATGTCAGGGGCTGAGCACAAACATAATTAGAAGTGTGCTAAGAACTTACATCAATCTTAGAAGCTTAATCAAACCTGCCGGGATCTTGACACTTCTTCCGAGTGTGGCCGACAATCCCACAAATACCACATTCTTTCGGGTTACGACGGTGCTTCACGCCTCGTGTGTTGCTGCCATCATCAACTTCCTCTACAACTTCCACAGGTAACATTTCTATAAATTCAGTGCAAGTGGTAGAATAATGACCACATTTGTGGCAACGAGAGCACGCACGGCCTCCTCCCTTTAGGATCTCCGTTGCTGCACCTTCTTTGATTAGATCTGCTTCTGGTGGGCATTCAATTTCTTTGCTTGGTGCTTCTTTGTTTGGAACTCCAGAAGACATCCTCTTTTTCTTCGGACGTCCCGCCTGCCTAGGATTAAGTGGAGTGCCGACAACCCTTGATTCAATATCGTTTGGTACGCACCAATCACTAGGGTCTGGGACGGGCATGACTTGTGATGCATAAATCTCACACCACGTATTGGTCGAGTAATACACATGAACGTATGGGATATGGGATTGTTTTTTGAACCTGTTACACGGTGGTAAGAAAATTAAAAATTAGGTATAACCATACCGTAAGAAATAATCAAATTCTTACTAAACCTAGAAGGTTTATTCTAAAATGGTAAGAAACAGATAAAAATTTAATGAAATCGACAATATTTATTACCTTATGCCTGCTATCGCATGAGAGCATGGGATCAATAGCATTTGGAACACTTTACACGAACACTCCCTCGGTCTTAGGTCAACAATATTACTCATCACACCTAAAATAATATTGAACTTCGAATCGGATATCGGAAGAACGGTGTAGGAAATAGCTTTCTCGGTAGAAAATCCCAATCTTTTTTTAGCGTATTCCGTCACTTTGTTGATGCTTTCAGCAGCTATGGTCCTTCGCTTATAAAACCATGATTGCACCAGGTTACGTGCGTACTCAAGTAAGGAAGTGACTGGCAATTGCCTACCCCATTTCAAACGTGCATTTAGCACTTCAACTGCATTCGATGTTCGGAAAGCATAACTCTGGACGGGACATTTGCAAATTGCCCATCGCGCAGGGCCAATGCCCATAAGTTTAGCATGAGCCCCGGGAGCATCCAATAGCAAATTATTCATGTGCTCTTCAAAATCATCTTCCTTGAAAGCATTTGCAGCAACCTGAAATGTTTCTATAACAGTCTCCCGACAATTCCGCAAGTTTCCTTGAATGTGATACATGCAAAAACCATGAGCTGTACCTATAATAATGTAAGAAAATATGTCCATGTGTAAGAATATTATGGCAAAAGACAAATACTTCTAACTATCTGAGGTAGATCAGAATGTAAGAAAACTGTGAAACTTTCTTACCTGGATACACAAATTCCACAGCATTTTTTATGCTACGATGTTGATCGGACACAATCAACAAATTTTCTGGGGTTCCGAAGCTCTTCTGAACATGTTCAAGGAACCATGTTCATGATTCGTCTTTTTCTTTATCACCAATGCCGAAAGCCAAAGGCACAATCTGCTCATTTGCATCCTTAGTAGATGCAACGAACATAACACCCTTGTACTTACCAATAAGATGGGTTGCATCAATGACAATAACGGGCCGACACGCACGAAAAGCTCTTATGAATGCGGACAGAGAAAAGAAACAATACTGGAATTTGGAATCTTCGCAAGTCTGCAAATCCACCTAAGAACCGGGATTCATTTTTTCAAGCATGTAGAGATACTTTGCAATTGCCTTGAAATAATAAAAATCATAATTGCATCAGTAAGAAAATTGTTAGAATCGAACAACCGAATTGGTGAGAAAAATACTATATTCTTACCACGTTATAAAAAGATAATAATTCTTATGACAACTTTGTAAGAATTAAAGATTTCTTAAGATATATATACAAGATGAGTAAAATTCTTACAATGAATTAGGTGTTTCATACAATGAATCCCTAAATTATTACCTGGAAAGACTTCTCTTCATCTCCATAGATAGATTTCAAAGCTCGGTTCCTCCTAGATAATGCAGATGGGTAGCTCAATCTAACACCAAACTCCTTAAGTACTTGGCCTTGGATATCGCATAACCTGAGAACAAATCCATCCACAGACATGTGAGGTCCAACAAACTCCGCTATGGCTCTTGCAGACACATTAGGTTCGGCACAAGACTTGATGTCTTTGGCACATGTGTGTACGACCAGGGTTTTTATTTTCCATGCTTTGCCCAACGCTAAACTTCGCAATAAAAACACGCATGTTGAATCAAACTTGCAAACAATGTGGTATCTTTTCGGATCAGATTTCACTGTTCGGAACTCCACAAAATTCTTCAAATGATATGCATGAATTGCTGAAAGCATGCTATCGTTGTTACGAAAGACAGAACCGCAAACAACCTGACCCTTCTCGGTGGGTTCGGTTTGGATATGAATATTATCGGCATCTATCAAAGCTTGTTGAGATACGCCAGCAATGATCCAACGAGATGGGCTTTCACTTGATGTGTCCATTATGTCCACTGCGATTGATGAGATTGTTATCAACTGTAAAAATTCATGAAAAAGTTGTTAGAATAATGTAGTTTTGGTCTAGAACTTTGATAAGAATTTCGGTGATTCTTATCACGTATATTAAAAATGTGATAAGAAAATGGAATAAATTCTTATCACGTATGAAAATAAAATAAACTCAGCAATTGTATAGTTCTAACTATTCTGAAGCACTTATTGCTAGGATTCAAAACATAACTTTTCGAATTTATGACAGAAAACGAATGAAAAAACAAAAACTTTGCAGCCGTCAACGTGTACGCCACCTCAGCCGCCGTCTGTGCGTGATCCAACTTCAATTCCTCGTCTAGAATTTACAACTTCAAGAACACACATGATAACAAGAAAAAAGAAGAAATAAACAAACTACAAAGGGCATAATTTTTTCAAAGATATCTCTGTCATCTCTCTTATCTGTACGTCTCGCTCGTTCAGAAACTTCTACAGCAAAATTGCACCGTTTAGCAGATTTCCTTGCACGTCCAATGTCGCCGGAACCTCGTATGTTGTCGGAAGTTCAGCTTCTACCGTTTGCAACTTCGTCTGCTGCCGTCGTCGTCGTCTACACGCCCGGAACAAACTGCAAAACTCCCGTCGACTCACAGCCCGAAACCCTAGAGTGAAAAAGTGAAGGTTGTATTTTAAGTGAAAAGAAGAAGAGAGGAGAAAAGAAACAGAGAAGAGAAGAATGAAAGAGAAAGGAAGAGTGAAGAATGATGAAGGAAGGCAAAAACATTTAAAATTCAAAGCATAAGGGCAATTTAGTCCCATTAGTTAAAATATGGGCAATATTTGTGTAAAATTATAGTGTGGGTATATATTGGTTTCTTATGCTCTAAAGGGGCAAAAACATACATTTCCTCTATATATAAAATTATAAGATTAGCATAATTTGATATCAAATATAGTAGATAAGTATAGTTAGAATCCAAATAGATATATATGTATAATATAGATAGATATATTAGTATAATTAATATTAATATGTACAAATATATAGATTTTAGATAAATAAGAATGAAGGTCGTAGGTGATGCCAAGTAAGCATATGAATTAATATTGTGCTCCGAATCCATTACGGAATTAATTATATATTGATTTCATATAAATTAATAAAATTTCTACAGATTTTTATTTTTCTCATAAACTATGAATTTCTCTTCTAAAATTATTTTTTTTCAATTTTTTTTAAAGATAGAATTTTGATCAAATCAAATCTGATGTAACTTCATAAATGGAGACATAACAAAGTAAATAGTTTTTTTTTTTGTTTTTTTTGAAGGGAAAACAAAGTAAATAGTCTTAAATGGTATCATTATGATAACTATTTTTTCTTGAGAAAATCAAAAGTAATTTTTTGTAATCAAAATGATGTTTTACTAATAAATCTTATCACTTTTTTTTTTTTTATATTTCGGCAAATTCGGGTTAGCCTCAATTTCTAATAAAATTTATTGATATAACCTGAGTTTTGAGCGGTGCATAAGAGTTGTTTTAACCCATCAAAAAATAAACAGCAAAATCACGCTGCTGAAACTCTCTCCATGACTGAGATCTATCACACTTGCATCCATTACAATTGCACCATCCCTTGGGTTGAGTATCAACAAATTCATCCCAGATAATACACAAATTTGTGTAAAAAGAATTATCATCAGTAGCAACTTACCTTAAACTAAACAACTTCAGTTTAAGTTAAAAAATGCAAGCGGTATTACCTTGAGAGAATCTATCACTCAAATCCTTCTAGATCTGAGCTGCAGAATCCAAGTACATCAAGCTAGATTTGATAGCTGGAATGGTAGAATTTCAGAGCCATGAAACCACCGTACCATTGCAACGTTCCCAGATTGCGAGTGTCAAATTGTGTGGATCAACCAGCCTCTTCAGAGATTGTAATTTCCCACCTATTTATCTAAGTTAATTACAAGATTACTTGCCCTAAGTATTTATTTAGTATTACTAATTAAACATTAGTACATGAGATGAGCCCATAAGTTTTGAATTATTAGGATTATTAGGATATTAAGCCCGTAAAGAATTAACAAAGCTTCGAACCGTTTAGCTAACCGGAGTCGATCTTGAGAATTTATTTGGGCCAAGTCCAACTAGTAATATATTAATTGCAATTGGGCCAACCCATATTTTCTAATCAAGGCCCAATGGCCAATTCAAATCCTAAAAGACAATAATGTACAAGGATAAATGAAGGAAAAATAGTAAATAAAATAAATTACATCCTCTCCCACTAATTTAATTAGAAACGAAAATTTCAAAAAAAAAATAAATAATAAATAAGAAATAAGTAAAACTTATTAATTACAATAGGATGCAATGATTACATTGCATGGGAAATGAGGAAGGAGAGTCAGCAACAGCCACCCTATCCCCATTTTGCCTCCTCTAATACTCCAACCCTGCAATTACTTCTATTGGAGAACACCATTCCCCAATCTACAGCCCTCTTTTCCTTCCCTTGTAATGATGATGAGAACTTAATCTCATCCTCATAACCCAAAAGCCTTTGCTTTCCTGCACAAGGCACCATTCAAACTCATAATCAGAAATTAGAGAGAGTAAGAAAAGAGTGTAGAAAGAGAGCAAAGAGAAAGCAAGCAAGAAGGAGAAGGGCTGTACCTGCAGCCATTTCAGCCCCATTTCCAGCTCCCTTCAGCACTAACACTGCCCCTTTTCCTTCAAAGTTTGGAGCAGTAGCTGTTCCAAAGCATTGCAGCCCTCAAGCCCCAAGAATCTTCATTTCTTTTCAAGGTAATAGCTAACAAAACCTACTCACAGTCTTTTTTCAAACACTCATTTCACAAGATAAATCTCCATATTCTACTGAGCCTAACCTCCCTGCACAAATTCATACACTCAGAAACAAAATGGAAGGAGGAAGAAGAACTGAGGCAACAACCATTCGCAGCCCCAAGCCACACAACCTCATTTCCAAAACTCCACATTATTTTTTTTAAGGTAACAATCTAAACACCTCTCTAGCTAAACTATAGATACCAAAGCATGTATGATTCCCTCAAAACAAGAAATAATAGGACTCCAACAGATTCTATCACTAACTCAAGAAGTATGCTTACTACTCGAATAAATTTAGCATGCTACCATTTTCAGCCTTGAATCAAGTACTTTAAGTCGTAGATACTCAAAGCATGCTAGGATTCAAACTCTTTATCCACAAGCATGTTGGATGATTCTCCAAAACTTAAGTAAACCACGACACCTAAACAAGAATGTTCTCCCTACACTAAAACCTAAAGCATGATGCTTTATCATATAGAGCTTGTAAAATTTTCTGCATGCTTCTCATTTCAGTTTCGAATAGAAACTCTAAGAAAACACCAACGCTAGCATGCCTATTCCCTTCTTTCAACATACAGAACTGGAAATCAAATCATACAAAAACAGAACTCATAGCAGTTCCATAAATACAGCCTTAAGCATAATTAAATAGCAACAAGAACATAAACTAGAAATAGATTTCCAAATAAAAATCCCTAAGTGCTAACCACATTAGAGAAACAAGCATACTCCAACACTTTAGAAATTATAAGTTAAGCAATTGAAAGAGAGAGAGAGCGATACCGAAACAAGAGGAGAACCTCGTTGCAGCCGAACAACAGCAATGGATGGAGCTGAACGATGCCGGATCGTGCGGCGACAACAGAGCTGCAGAAACCTCCACCGGAGAAGTAACAGCGACAACATCTTCATAGCATCGAGCCTGCTAAGAAAAAAGAAAAAAAAACGAAGCAATAATAAAACAATAACAATAATAAAACCTATAAATAAATGAAGAAGAGAATGTCCCCAATTTCTACAAAATTGGGATTTTGATGTTCGAGCATAGCTCGCCGGATGCGGGAGTTACGCCGGCCACCGCAGCAAGTTGCGACGGAGGAGAAGGGCGCGCCGGACTGAAGTGAGGACGACCGAGCGACGGCGGCATGACGCCATCTCAACCGCAATCCACCGAAAATGAGTCTTCAGGAATTCGACCCAAACCTCGCGAGCACCAATCGGAGGATATCTCGCCGGAAAAATCGAGAAGAAGGCGACGAGGAAGTTGACCCAGATTTTCGAATTAGGGCTCTAATTTGGGGGCAGAATTATAGAAACGGAGAGAGAGGCAGCCGGCGCACCGGCGATTGACAACGTCGGCCGCCGGCGAATCGGAAGCAAGCCACGACGGAGATGAGGAATCAGCGCAGAAGATTGCATGAAGGAGAGTCGCAGATAGAGAGAGAGAGTCGTGCGTCGGACTGAAGGAGAAAGAAAGGATTGGATCTAATTTTGGTTGATCCGGGTCGGGTCCGGGTTGGAAACGGGCCACGGGCCAAGAGCCGGGCTGAGGATGGAGTTGGGCTGGTCCTCCTAAGCTGGGCCGAGCCTTAGATCAAATTGGGCCACAAATAATTTCTTTTGGGGGCCAGATTTAATTAACCTCCAACTCAGCATTCATTAAATAGAACGAACTATCCGTAATTATAATATTACGACAAGGCTATTCGCAAGGCTAATTAGTAAATCTTATAATTTAACCAAAAGTTAAATTATATCCTAAGATAATTGATTAAGATAATCAATTATAGCCAAGAATTGAGAAACCTCTCAATTAAATAAGAAGAACCTTGATGATAATAATCATTAACGAAAATTCTTAATAATTTAAATAGCAATAGTAGCGCTTCAATTAAGTCGATTTAGCGATTGAATCAAGAATCTCATTTTGATTCTTTGAATTAAGGTCAAGCGAAAGGAGACCGCAGCGGCGGAAGCACCTCAGCTAAGTAAAAGGAGAAGATAAGCTATCGAGGTGGGCTTTCTAAAATAAAAGAGTTTTATTAGCTGAAGTTAGTTCTTTTTAAAGAATTGTCATGCCATAAAGTTTTCAAGTTTATTATGATGCCTATCTGTTTTTGGCTTTGCCAAAATTTTATAAGAATCGAATTCGGGTCCTTGTAAGATAGCGATCTTACTTGGACTAACGTGCACAAAGCGGCAAACCACCTTAGCGAGGGTGTGTCTTTCTGGCCTCCGCGGAAGGTGTACAACTTCCCGGATGCAAGTTTAGTTCGGATATGGCTGATTACTAAAGAACATAGGCTGCAGTCGCTTTTAAGTATCAAGCGTTTTAAGTACACATAGGCCTTTTTCACAAAAACCCTACGTGATACTCTTGCATGGCTGAGAATTAAAGAAAATGTTTTGGCAATGTGTCCACTGGGTACCTAGAGTACTCAGCCCTGTACATATTTCCCATGTGTAGGTTGAGCGAATTGGAGTGAAGTGGCCGGTGGAGCTTTTGTCGATCTTAAGAAGTCGAAGTCTCTTGGTGGTGCATGTCTTCATACATGCATCCGTTTCCGCTGTGCTCACTCGAATGTTATTTCGATTTAATTCGATTTAGTTATAATTTGATGATGTCATCATTGCACTTCGTACAATTTTTTTGGTTCCTGAACTTCTTTTGACATGATCGAGTCAAGTTATTAATTCTCCTTCGTCATTTATTTCTTGATCTTCGTATTATTTCCTTAAGTCACGAATTACCGAGCTAAGCTATTAATTAGCAAAGCGCGGTCATGACAGAGTGGTATCAGAGCACTAGGTTGCTCTGAAACCCAAGAGTCTTCTTCTTCAAGTAAAGTCTAGACTTGAATCGCTAGACTTGTAGAGTTCTTCGACAAAAGCTCGGCACTTTACGACATCCCGCTCAACTAAGGAAGAAAAAAGGTAACATTTTCTTGAGTATGAGAATTTCAGTTTCTTATAAGTTAAGAATTTTCTAGAGAACATAGCTCGCTTGAACTAAGTACTCACTTTCCCACTAAACTAAGATAGTGCTTGAGGAAGGAAATTTTCCAACCTCGATGATGAAGCAAGACATGGGAGCTACTTAGCACAAAGAAGCCAAGGCAAGAAGAAGATTGAAGATCCAAGCGAATATCATCTTGATGACATGATAGCGATTCTTCGAAATTTTTGAAATAAGCTAATGGCGCGCTTACAAATCGCCATCAAAACCAAACTTGTAACAACATAGCAATGAAAAGGAAGTCCTAATCCAAGAATCATAGTTAGTGGTACTATAAGAAATAGGCCACATAGATCCATGGATGTTCCCTCATCATGGATAAGTTCATAAGCTGTAAGTTATGATAACATTATTAAGGGAACATGTTGATATGTATTCATGATAAGATCGAATCATAGTATTAAGAATCAAGCTATAGTGTCACTTGGAGCTAATAGTTAGCCGCAGCCAAATTGCAACTTTATGGGAAATATGTATCCGAGAAAATACTATTCTTTTAAGATAGATAATTCATATAAGAGATTATTATAATTTAGCATTCTATTTCATTAGACTTTAAAGCCATAGTGATCGATTGTCGAGACGTCACTTGAAAAAGGAAATAATTTTGAAGATAAGAATTTATGATCAGAATGAAATGCCAGACAATATTTCTGCCCACACATATACATCGTTAGCAACGATAACTAGTCTCATTGTCAGTTTAGTCCCTTTTAAGAAATAAGAGAATAATGATATTCTACGTTGGGGATTAGCGAATGTAGAGAAATAACGGAGTTATGAAGGTAGTGATATGAGTGAGAACCCTCCGTACTGATGCCATCCGGGCAAAGCTAATGTTGTAGCTGGCGCCCTGAGTCGAAAATCCCAACTGGAATTGGCATACCTCCTCACTAGCGAAGAAACACTCGTCAAGGAATTTTGCAAGCTAAGTTTGGAGGTAGTACGCCACGTGAGACAATAGAAGGGATTATCGCCACCATAACGATAACGCCCGACTTGAGGAGTAGAATTGTAGGTGACAATAAAGAAAGAATGAGACATAGCCAATTCTAGACATGTTATCATCCTTACTGGCTGGAAGTACAAGCAAGCTATTCTTCTGACTAAAATATATTTTTGAGTTTGACCTCTGGTTACCCACGTCCTCTGCTTAGAAACTAATGTGCCTTCTCATTTGACCAATAGTATTGAAATGACTCTTGATGCTCAAGGCATTGAAACAGTTTGCGAGGGTTAGCCTCGAGAATTTCACTCCACCATCAGTTCTTGTTGATATTGAGTTATTTCCTTGAATAAGCCAACCTTTATTTAATCAAAACAATCTAGAACATAGCTATTGATTTGGCTTGCCCACTTAGCCCCGATTCATTCATATTCAGATCGTTTATTGATTGATGCTGATGAGCATGTGGACATACTTGATTTGTGTGAAGGATCACTTCCCTTGATTCCAAACATCTTTTCTGCTCAAGAGATCCTTCATCTTGATATTTACAAGTTCTATTTACTTACTTCTTGATTGAATGAGCATAATGAATATCATTTCAGCTTGATTGAATTCTAAGATCTATGGGAGATCAGATTCGTGCAACTAGATATTAGTTCTTCATGATAACCAGTCGATTCTCATATTTCTAACAAGGTAAGCTATTGATTTATGGATTTACAAGACCATGCTAAATTACTTTCCTAGCCAGATGAGTGATTGATGATAAAAGATGGTTGACGAGAACCATCAATAGCAACGTCAGTAGAATGATAAAACCAAGTTCACGGATTTAGACATAGTAATAACGGTAGACAAAGGAGCACAGATAGAAATTTTAGATCAAAATCGAATCGATAGGATCACAATGAGACCTAGCATCTTGGGACGACACAAAAAGCTTCATAGACGATCCATAGACAACTGAATTTTCCCCTTTTGTTAAAAGGTTCTTAAAGAAACAAGCTCTTTCATTCATATGAGATCTCATTTTAAAGCATTTTCTTCTTTAACATATATTCCTTCCATGGGCCATTAATTGTTATTAAAGCCTTTCTTCAATGATTTTATATTGATAGGTATGTTTCGCTCCATTGGAACAATCACTTGGATTGAAACCCCCCTTGGTTCCTAAACATCATTTTCACAGTCCAAGATTCCTTACTTAAGAGACCCCTTCCATTTGATTGAGATTTTTGAAACCAAAGTATATTGATTGATTCTGACTACTTTAATTCATGAACAATTTACAATCTAAATATATGTCATTGATTAAGAGCTTTTCGTACAAGCCAATTCCTCGAAACTAAATTTGGCAACCATTTTCGCCAAGCATGATTCTTTTTGCTTAATCCCTATCGTGTTGACATTAAAATGATTCAGCTCAGCCTCTACTATTGCAAGTTTTGAGCAGCAGTTTTTATATCACCCAAGTACTTAAGAGGCGATCTTCCTTGGATGAAATTGTATTCATCTTTCAGAAACTCCAACCTCGTCAATTTGTTCGCGACAATGGAAACCAGCTTGGAAAAGATTATTAAGCTATTCAAATAATTGTTCACTTCCTCAAGTTTATAAGAAAAATAGCAAAGTCATTCCTAGAACGGAAATCCCTTAATATTATGAATCCCGACTAACCGTCAGAAGTAGTAAGGATAGAATTAGACGATTGATAGATCTCGCAGAATCATAGAATAATTGATAAGAACGCACTCGCGAACTTCTCCCGCTCAAGTGAACTGCAAAGCAAAGGCGCGGACGACAACAGAAGACTTTAAGTACTGAGCAATTAGAACCTAGATGTAGGACGATAACCAAATAGAGCTATTAAAGAAATAGATCTCTAAAAATTAGAAAAATCAAAAGAAGTTCTTTAGATTGGAGCAAAGGGAAGAAAGCATCGCATATTATGATCGAGAAATTAGCATTCCAGCACGATATATGCTTCACCAAGAAATACGGAGGAAAAGAATGCAGGCAGATTCCGAGATAAGCTAAAGCAAGAAATGTGAGCTACGTTGCTAATCATCTCTCGACCAAGTACAACTAATCTTTGAGTGAGGCCTTAATTATAGAGTTAACACTAACATGGCAAGATGGCTCCTTAGTGAAATGTAACCATCCTCCGATTTCATCATTTATGCCCTTAGCACACCAAGACGAAGACCCAAGAGGAAGCTGAGTAATTATAGCAAGAAGCTCTAGAAGAAAATAGAATTAACAGGCTAAGATTTCTGAATACACCCAGTCAAGTAAACCGTGAAAGTTACGATAAGCTACTACAAAGCTAACCGGAGTTAGATCCCTTCTTAGCCAGAGATTTACCAAACCTCAGGTGCAGCGACCAGCTACTTCCAGTTCTAAGCTTTCAGCCTCGACCAGACTGAGCTATGCGCCAGCGAGCCTTACTCTTATCCGCAGCCATTTCAGTAAAATACAAGCAACTTGGCAAGGGAAGAATCTCTCGAATGAATTCATATCAATACCAAACTTCCGGTACTTCCCTCAGCGTGCATACTAATGCTTAGTTTGAAGCAAGTTAATCAGCACACCAAGCATAGTGCTTTCAGAAAAATGAAACCATAGCCATAATTTACGCTTGCTATAAAGTACGAGATCACGTCAGCTCATGACCAAATCCTTAAAAGTTGTGCTTACGCGAGACGTAGATATAATCTTCTCAAGACTTATGCCTTAAGATAAGACGAATAACAAAGGATTTAGTCTCAAGCCCCAAACAGAAATTAGCGTACCATTAAGGAACAGAAGAAGGACGGAACTGAGTTCCTCCGAAAATCAACAATACGAGCGCAAGAAGTCGGCACAGAGGATAAGAATCAATTATGATGGAATTAGTTAGCAAAAAGCTAAAGAGCAATACGAAAATCAAGAATCTTCTCGGTTAATTGGAAATCACGAGCATGATGACCAGCGCTTTATCGTACAAAATAACCTAGCTCGGAAATAATACCCTACGAGGGTAAATCACGAAAGATGTTGAGAAATTTAGATAGAAGTGATAATACTACCAGAAGCGATAGATATAGGTTAGTTACCCTAGTAATTATTGGTTATAGCTTAACTCATCAACGAGATGAGTAGTTTAAGAAAGATGTCTTAGAGACATAATAGAAAAGCTAGTATATACTAAAAAGCTAGAGACAATGTTGTCTCATACGGGATAAAAGATATACATATATAGCAAGTTACACAGAATGCAAAAAATAAAATAAAAATAAAAATAAAAAAAATAAAAAAATTATGTGAAGCCTATTGTAATTCGTTTATAGCCATTTATGGACATGCATAGAAATGTATGTATTAAGAATAAAGAAAAGATTCCCAATTGGTGGGACAGTGTGAAAAGAGATATAGCAGATCGTATAAATCAAGGCTGAGAATGTCAGCAAGCTAAAGCTTTTACAAGCGGCCTAACGGCCAGTTAGCGCCTCTATGAGGCTATGATTAAAGGATAAATATTATATTATAATAAGCTATATAGTTAGCCACCTTAAACTAAGGGTTAAAGCACGACTATCAGAAAGATAGTCGATAAATTAGCAATAGACGATTACCACAGTGATAATCGATAGATTAATTAGCGTATTCTTCTTGTTCAGTTCATGGAAGCATACGAAAGCCAACGAGCTAGTTAGATCTACGCACAAAAGGCTTTCCGACTACATGGCGTACTGACGTCACTAGTATCCAAATAAGGATATGAAGTTAATTTTGCTATTTGGGAAATGAGCTTACAACAAAAGTTGGACACGGAGCAAAAATATTAACACAACGTGCTATCCTTGGTCCGATAGGCAGCACAGGAGGAGCTAATCGGATGATTAGTCGATGAACTAACAAGGTGTTTTCACTTTTCGAATTTAGAAACGATCATCATTAGCATCTAAGCTAAGTGCTTCCACAAGCAAGTAACCAGCTCCATGGCAGACCAATGACGATCGACAACTAGAGCAGTACTTCGCAACTGAGAACGAGCCAACAGCAAAGGACGAGCGAGACTAAATTTTAGCACGATGTTCTTATGCAACCTAAAGTTAGCTTAGGAGTGCAAATCAAGCAACCATAAATATGATTAGAATTTTGCGATCGCGATAAATGCTAGTACTAAGAAATCGATCCTACGATTAGAGAGTACCTGCATGCAAAAAAAAAAAAAGAGCATAGAAACGAATTTTAGCATGACACTACCGAAAATAGGCCATTTCCCCGTAGAATCATAGATGACAAAAGAAGAAGGCGATCGATGAGATGATCGAGATAGTACGACAAATCAGAATCAGAATGAAGGAAGCCAGAGTAGGCAAAAATCATATGCCGATAACCGGAGATCCGACTTGCATTTCGAAATAGGATATAGGGTTTTCCTAAAGGTAGCCCCTTCGAAGGGAATAACCAGATTTGGGATTAAGGGCAAGTTAAAACCTCATTTCATCGGACCTTATGAAATTCTGGAGAAAGTAGGACCGGTAGCGTACAAATCGGCATTACCGCCAAGCCGCGGAGATGTCCATAACGTTTTCCATGTATCCCAACTAAGGAAATACGTGTTTGACCCCAAACACATACTGCATCAAGAAGAGATGATCTTAGAACCAAACCTAAGTTATGAAGCCAAACCCGAAGCCATTTTGGACCGGAAGGTTCTACAACTTTGAAATAAGTCGCTCACCTCAGTTAAGGTGCTATGGAGACATCACGGGCAAGACAAAGCTACATGGGAGCTCGAAGATAAAATGAGGGAAAAATACCCGGAACTATTCCAAGAAGGTATGCAAATTTCGGGACGAAATTTTTCTTTAGGGGGATAGGATGTAATATCCCACCTATTTATCTAAGTTAATTACAAGATTACTTGCCCTAAGTATTTATTTAGTATTACTAATTAAACATTAGTACATGAGATGAGCCCATAAGTTTTGAATTATTAGGATTATTAGGATATTAAGCCCGTAAAGAATTAACAAAGCTTCGACCCGTTTAGCTAACCGGAGTCGATCTCGAGAATTTATTTGGGCCAAGTCCAACTCGTAATATATTAATTGCAATTGGGCCAACCCATACTTTCTAATCAAGGCCCAATGGCCAATTCAAATCCTAAAAGACAATAATGTACAAGGATAAATGAAGGAAAAATAGTAACTAAAATAAATTACATCCTCTCCCACTAATTTAATTAGAAACGAAAATTTCAAAAAAATAAAATAATAAATAAGAAATAAGTAAAACTTATTAATTACAATAGGATGCAATGATTACATTGCATGGGAAATGAGGAAGGAGAGTCAGCAACAGCCACCCTCTCCCCATTTTGCCTCCTCTAATACTCCAACCCTGCAATTACTTCTATTGGAGAACACCATTCCCCAATCTACAGCCCTCTTTTCCTTCCCTTGTAATGATGATGAGAACTTAATCTCATCCTCATAACCCAAAAGCCTTTGCTTTCCTGCACAAGGCACCATTCAAACTCATAATCAGAAATTAGAGAGAGTAAGAAAAGAGTGTAGAAAGAGAGCAAAGAGAAAGCAAGCAAGAAGGAGAAGGGCAGTACCTGCAGCCATTTCAGCCCCATTTCCAGCTCCCTTCAGCACTAACACTGCCCCTTTTCCTTCAAAGTTTGGAGCAGTAGCTGTTCCAAAGCATTGCAGCCCTCAAGCCCCAAGAATCTTCATTTCTTTTCAAGGTAATAGCTAACAAAACCTACTCACAGTCTTTTTTCAAACACTCATTTCACAAGATAAATCTCCATATTCTACTGAGCCTAACCTCCCTGCACAAATTCATACACTCAGAAACAAAATGGAAGGAGGAAGAAGAACTGAGGCAACAACCATTCGCAGCCCCAAGCCACACAACCTCATTTCCAAAACTCCACATTATTTTTTTTAAGGTAACAATCTAAACACCTCTCTAGCTAAACTATAGATACCAAAGCATGTATGATTCCCTCAAAACAAGAAATAATAGGACTCCAACAGATTCTATCACTAACTCAAGAAGTATGCTTACTACTCGAATAAATTTAGCATGCTACCATTTTCAGCCTTGAATCAAGTACTTTAAGTCGTAGATACTCAAAGCATGCTAGGATTCAAACTCTTTATCCACAAGCATGTTGGATGATTCTCCAAAACTTAAGTAAACCACGACACCTAAACAAGAATGTTCTCCCTACACTAAAACCTAAAGCATGATGCTTTATCATATAGAGCTTGTAAAATTTTCTGCATGCTTCTCATTTCAGTTTCGAATAGAAACTCTAAGAAAACACCAACGCTAGCATGCCTATTCCCTTCTTTCAACATACAGAACTGGAAATCAAATCATACAAAAACAGAACTCATAGCAGTTCCATAAATACAGCCTTAAGCATAATTAAATAGCAACAAGAACATAAACTAGAAATAGATTTCCAAATAAAAATCCCTAAGTGCTAACCACATTAGAGAAACAAGCATACTCCAACACTTTAGAAATTATAAGTTAAGCAATTGAAAGAGAGAGAGAGCGATACCGAAACAAGAGGAGAACCTCGTTGCAGCCGAACAACAGCAATGGATGGAGCTGAACGATGCCGGATCGTGCGGCGACAACAGAGCTGCAGAAACCTCCACCGGAGAAGTAACAGCGACAACATCTTCATAGCATCGAGCCTGCTAAGAAAAAAGAAAAAAAAACGAAGCAATAATAAAACAATAACAATAATAAAACCTATAAATAAATGAAGAAGAGAATGTCCCCAATTTCTACGAAATTGGGATTTTGATGTTCGAGCATAGCTCGCCGGATGCGGTAGTTACGCCGGCCACCGCAGCAAGTTGCGACGGAGGAGAAGGGCGCGCCGGACTGAAGTGAGGACGACCGAGCGACGGCGGCATGACGCCATCTCAACCGCAATCCACCGAAAACGAGTCGTCAGGAATTCGACCCAAACCTCGCGAGCACCAATCGGAGGATATCTCGCCGGAAAAATCGAGAAGAAGGCGACGAGGAAGTTGACCCAGATTTTCGAATTAGGGCTCTAATTTGGGGGCGGAATTATAGAAACGGAGAGAGAGGCAGCCGGCGCACCGGCGATTGACAACGTCGGCCGCCGGCGAATCGGAAGCAAGCCACGACGGAGATGAGGAATCAGCGCAGAAGATTGCATGAAGGAGAGTCGCAGATAGAGAGAGAGAGAGTCGTGCGTCGGACTGAAGGAGAAAGAAAGGATTGGATCTAATTTTGGTTGATCCGGGTCGGGTCCGGGTTGGAAACGGGCCACGGGCCAAGAGCCGGGCTGAGGATGGAGTTGTGCTGGTCCTCCTAAGCTGGGCCGAGCCTTAGATCAAATTGGGCCACAAATAATTTCTTTTGGGGGCCAGATTTAATTAACCTCCAACTCAGCATTCATTAAATAGAACGAACTATCCGTAATTATAATATTACGACAAGGCTATTCGCAAGGCTAATTAGTAAATCTTATAATTTAACCAAAAGTTAAATTATACCCTAAGATAATTGATTAAGATAATCAATTATAGCCAAGAATTGAGAAACCTCTCAATTAAATAAGAAGAACCTTGATGATAATAATCATTAACGAAAATTCTTAATAATTTAAATAGCAATAGTAGCGCTTCAATTAAGTCGATTTAGCGATTGAATCAAGAATCTCATTTTGATTCTTTGAATTAAGGTCAAGCGAAAGGAGACCGCAGCGGCGGAAGCACCTCAGCTAAGTAAAAGGAGAAGATAAGCTATCGAGGTGGGCTTTCTAAAACAAAAGAGTTTTATTAGCTGAAGTTAGTTCTTTTTAAAGAATTGTCATGCCATAAAGTTTTCAAGTTTATTATTATGCCTATCTGTTTTTGGCTTTGCCAAAATTTTATAAGAATCGAATTCGGGTCCTTGTAAGATAGCGATCTTACTTGGACTAACGTGCACAAAGCGGCAAACCACCTTAGCGAGGGTGTGTCTGTCTGGCCTCCGCGGAAGGTGTACAACTTCCCGGATGCAAGTTTAGTTCGGATATGGCTGATTACTAAAGAACATAGGCTGCAGTTGCTTTTAAGTATCAAGCGTTTTAAGTACACATAGGCCTTTTTCACAAAAACCCTATGTGATACTCTTACATGGCTGACAATTAAAGAAAATGTTTTGGCAACGTGTCCACTGGGTACCTAGAGTACTCAGCCCTGTACATATTTCCCATGTGCAGGTTGAGCGAATTGGAGTGAAGTGGCCGGTGGAGCTTTTGTCGATCTTAAGAAGTCGAAGTCTCTTGGTGGTGCATGTCTTCATACATGCATCCGTTTCCGCTGTGCTCACTCGAATGTTATTTCGATTTAATTCGATTTAGTTATAATTTGATGACGTCATCATTGCACTTCGTACAATTTGTTTGGTTCCTGAACTTCTTTTGACATGATCGAGTCAAGTTATTAATTCTCCTTCGTCATTTATTTCTTGATCTTCGTATTATTTCCTTAAGTCACGAATTACCGAGCTAAGCTATTAATTAGCAAAGCGCGGTCATGACAGAGATCCATCAATAAAACCAAGCTTGTTCTTCGCGAGAAGAGCTGTTCGCATAGATCGGCTCCAACTTATGTAGTTTTCACCATTCAAGTGATCAGCAATGAGAATAGCACCTGAATTATCACTCAGGTGGAGAAAAGATGATTAGCTGGATTCGACGGATCGTTGATTGCCCTACTTTTGAGGGTAGAGAGAGAGCAATGATAATCGATGTGTATAATCGAGTCGAATCTACTAGGAATGTTAGGACGTATGAGATTCAAGTAGTAATCTAGTTACCTAACTACTATCTAAGCTACCAACTAACATGTTTTTGTGTTTTTGATTTACTAATGACAATGTAAAGTAATTAACAAACTTAAGACTTAACTAAACAACCAACAAGTATGCAAATAACGAGAATTCAATAAGAAAATGAAAGTGACTCCAATTATACTTCAATTAGGTCTAAGTGATAGGGATGCAACACTCTAACTAGAATTAGCCATCTTAATCCAATTTCATGTGGGAAACTTCCTAAATATGATTCATTCAACTCTCGTTGCAACTAAACCAAGTGGGTTAATGAAATACCTAATTCCGACTAGGACATCAAGTATAACATCAACTCCCAATAGCACATGGAGTTCTTTAGCCCTACTATATCTAGCATGCACATATCTTGATCCTAGCATCTAATCTAAGCTCCTAAGCATTAGATCAAACACTTGATATGCAACTATGGTGATCAATCACAATTACATAATAAAACATAGCCCCAAGAGAAATGAACATAAAATTAGAAGGTAAATTCATAATTAAAGCTTAATCCCATCACTTATCCCTAATCTACATATAATTGGAATCACAAGGAAATCTAGCTAGACATGATTAAGGAAAATAAACCATAAAAAGTAAATGAAATCATGCTTAAAAGATAGAGAATTCAATAAAGAAGAAGAAGATGGTCATGAATTTCAAATCCACAAAGTGTAGCTCCAACAATCTTCAAATTACCAAAGTAGAAAGAGGGAAAATCTATTTAAGGTTCTAATAATATTAAAGTATGCAAAAGATACCCAAATGGGGTGAATTTAGGGGTTAAATACATAGAAAATCAAGTTTGGGCCGAATCGGGACGAAACGGGGCTAGTTTGGGCGACTTTGGACGAGCCGAACTCGCCCCTTAACTGAAGAAGGGCGGCTGACCGGCGACCGGCTGGACCGCCGGCCAGGCCGCCGAAAAGTTTGCAGCTAGTGGCGGTCTGGAGGAGGGGAACCGGCGGCCGGCTGGACCGCCGGCTGGGCCGCCGGTCGTCCTCTTCCTTGACCGGTCAACTCTTTGTCTCTTGCGCGCTTTCTCCGTTTTCGCTCGTTCTCTCTCGTACGAACTCCGATTCTCGATTCGCTTTTTGCTACGGCTTCCTAACGAGCTCCTCTTCCTCATGGAATGATTAATTTGGCCAAGTAAATTCTCCATTATTCCTGCAAAAAGCATAAAGAAACTTGAGAGAATGAGGAAAACATAAATATATGAAATCAAACTAGTGAAACCCTAACTATGTAATTTGAAATTCCACATTTTAAACACAAATTTCACTCTAATTAAGCTCGATTCTTCCTCGTTCCCAGCCTTCGATCCTTAGCCACATGAATGCTCTTAAAATCTTACAAAAATAGATCAAAAACCGAAAGAAAACGAGAAAGATACAAAGTATGCACATAAATCGAGACTCAAACACATGCAAAATACACTTGACATACACATAAAATACGTGTTAATCACTTCCCCAAACTTAAGCCATTGTTCGTCCCGAACAATGGAACAAACAATCAAAACACTTAACACGTATGGGATGCGCATTTCAAGTTCCTCGATGCCTCATATCACCTCAAAAACCATTTTAATTCAAAGAAATTCTCAAGTCAAGCCAAGCATTCATAAGATCACTCACTCTCCTAGCATAGAACTCAATCACTCAATCACTTTCGACTCTAGACCTCACTAGAAGTGTGTATCACTCAAGCACTCTATATAAGGAACAAGGTAATCACTCATCGAAATCATGCAAAACATAACTTTAGCCATAAGCTTGCCTATCAACTCAAGTTTCCAATACTACAATGCATGCACAAATTAGGATCAAAAAGGTCATTCTTAAGCTTGTAATGTAAGGACATTGGTTAAGGTAGGGAATTATAGGCTAAGTGACTTAAATCTTCATCTAAGCTCCTTCACCTCTTTTCTTCACCTCTCTATGTATGAATTTCTTCATCTTCCACCTTATCCAACCACTTTTTATCAAATGAACCCAAGCTTCTACCCAACATTTAAAGAAACACTCATTTATGCTCTTATTCTTCTTTTTTTCTTGTAAGAAGTTTGTTCTTACTTTTCTTCTCTTTTTTTTTTTTTTTTTTTTTTTTTTTCAATAAGAACTTTGTTCTTATTCTTTTCTTTTCTAACTTTGAGCTTATAGGAGTGTTCTTTAAACTACAAACCAATCTCAAGACCCTTCACCATCACCCACCATTCACCATGAATTTTCAATATTCACCAAGGTTCCCTTAACCATCCTTCACCCCCTATCATCCGGTTCTTGAAGAAAAGGCTCTAATTAAGGCTCAAAATGGGACGACAATGGTAATGAAAGATAGGATAGTGTTTTGGGAAAATGGGCTATGAAATGATGGCCTAAGATCATCTCCTAATTATACACACAAGTAGTACTTCTATTCAAGAGTATCAAGACAAGTTCTAGTAAAGATAATGCAATGCAAGATCAAACTCTTAAGAAAGGATATTACTATGTAAAATGCATAGTTTAAGACTCAAAAATCCTCTCAAGCTTTTTGCCTAGAGTCTAAGTGCCTAAGATCAATCCTCCCAAGCTATTCAAGTGAAATAACCCTAATCATGTTTGACTCAAACTTGAGAAATTTCAAAAATGTCACCATTTAGCATCAATCATTGGCATCTCACCCAAAAGCACTTTAGAAATTAAACACGTTCTTTCACACTCAATCATGCAAGCATACATTCATTCTCAAACTTAAGACTTTTCCCTTTCTAAAAATTTCGCACTCAAAACCACAAATTTGACACACAAACCTCAAGAATCAACAAAATATTCATTCAACCCCTATTCATCCCCCAATTGCACAAAACAAAACAACAAACTTTCAAACAAATCCACAAAACATCAAAACAAACCAACAATAACCAAAATATTTCAAAATAAATCCATTCTCCCAAAACCACCTCCAAACCAAATTCTTCACCCGAAAATCCAACAATCCCCATTCACTCAATCAAAACCAATATATCCAAATCATCAACCCATCGAATGACGAGCAAGACACATAAATATCACCAAGTCACATTATAGGCATCAAAAGAGACAATAAACAAACAAAGAAGCAAAGAAGTAAAAGATAAGCATATTTAAAGAGAATTTAAAAGCATGAAATGTGAGTAATTTAAATTCATTATCCTACCCCCCTCCCCCAAACTTATTTTAGAAAATAAATTCTAAAATGAGTTTGGAGGGAAAGATAAATAATGGATTTAAATTACACTTACAAACTCTCCGAGCTACTTCGGGGGCGGTCTTGGCCAAGTGGCTCCTTGGCCAATTTGATATTCCCTAAAGCTTTCAAGGAGTGCTTCCATTCTCTCGCTTCTTCTTGCTTCTTCCAATTGAGTGATTCAGATTGATGTCATCTCATGCCTCATAACCGTGACTTGGGCATCCAAATTCTTGAAATCACTTTCCATGTTAGTCATTCGACTCTCAAGAGCCTCAAATCTCTCATCATAAATTAGTTCACTTGAACCTTGCTCATCTCTCAAAGGCTCATCACTATCTTTCATGTCTTAATCTTCAAATTAGAGATTTGGGAGTTCTGATTTGGAGTGATTTGGGGGATGTTCTTCAAGGATTTAAGTTTGGAATTGAAAGAAAATGAAAATGAAATGCTGAAACCAAAAAAATAGAAATAGGGGAAGAGAGAAGGGGGACCGGCGGCCCAGTGGACGTCCGGCTGGGTCGCCGGACGGTCTGTGGTGGTTGGCGGGCTGTGGCTTGTGACCAGCTGCCGGCTGGACCGCCGGCTGGGTCGTCGCCCGCTGCTGCACCTTTCGGCTCGATTTCGGGCTGTTTTTCGGCCCTTCCAACGGGAGGGGCTGACTCCTGACCCTCTATCGAGACCCCCTAAACATGTTTCAATTTTTTATTTTTTTATTTTTCTATTTTTTTATGGGTTTTTCGAAATAAAATGAAAAGTGAAACAAAAATCGAAAATAAAAATAAAAACTAAACTAAAATGAAAAACAAAAGGATACATGTTGAGTTGCCTCTCAACGAGCGTTTTGTTTAACGTCGTTAGCTCGACATTACCTCCTTATCAAGGATCATTAAGGTAAATGGCCGTCTCTTTCCGAATTTCCTCCGGTTTGAAGTAAAACTTGAGATGATGACCATTCACTACAAACTTTGAACCATCTTGCTTTAACAACTCAAACAAACCATTTTTGTTGCACTTGGAAATGATATAAGGACCCGTCCACTTTGACTTGAGCTTTCTGGGAAAGAGATGAAGACGAGAGTTAAACAAAAGCACTTCATCTCCCGGTATGAACTCTCGTTTCCGAATTCCCATATCGTGGAACTTCTTAGCCCTTTCCTTGAAAATCTTTGAATTCTCATAAGCTTCATTCCTCATTTCTTCAATTTCAACAAGATTATCCATCCTCTTATAACCGGCCTCCTTAAGCTCAAAGTTAATCTTTCGAATTGCCCAATAGGCCTTATGCTCCAATTCAATAGGAAGATGACAAGACTTTTTAAAGATAAGTTGGTATGGAGACATGCCTATTGGAGTCTTGTAGGCTGTTCGATAAGCCCACAAAGCATCATCTAGCTTATTAGCCCAATCCTTCCTCGTTGTGATCGTCTTCTCAAGGATTTGCTTGATCTCTCAATTTCCAAGCTCGGCTTGGCCATTAGCTTGAGGGTGATAGGGAGAAGTGATCTTATGCTTAACACCATACTTTGCAAGCAAACTTCCCAACCACTTGTTGTTGAAATGTGACCCCTCATCGCTAAGCAAAGCTCTCGGAGTTCCAACCGAGTTAAAATGTTCTTCTTCAAGAATTTAATCACAACTTTGGAGCCAATTGTTGAAGTAGGAATTGCTTCAACCCATCTTGAGACATATTCAATGGCAAGAAGGATATATGTGAAACCATTAGAACTTGGAAACGACCCCATAAAGTCGATTCCCCAAACATCAAACAATTCGACTTCAAGCATGAAGTGTTGAGGCATCTCATCCTTCTTTGAAATAGTTCCCAACCTTTGACATCTATCACAAGACCTCACAAAAGCTTGACAATCATGAAAGATAGAAGGCCAATAAAAACCACATTGGAATACCTTCAAAGCCGTTCGGTTGGCTCCAAAGTGGCCTCCACTAGGCCCACTATG
Organism: Mentha longifolia; assembly: GCA_001642375.2. Lineage (NCBI taxonomy): Eukaryota > Viridiplantae > Streptophyta > Magnoliopsida > Lamiales > Lamiaceae > Mentha > Mentha longifolia. The sequence continues at coordinate 24,491,381 of CM038118.1, forward strand.
ACAATCCTCAATGATCTTGAGCCATTCACCTTCCATAACACATCTTCTAATAAGACTATCGGCACATCTCCTCCATAAGTGCGGATCTTGCCAATAATAAAACTTCACATCTCTAAGGAATTTTACCTTTTGATAATCCGAGAGATTTGGTGGCAATTCTTGAAGCACAAGGTAGTTAGCAAAATCCGCAAACCAAGAATCATTGCATTTCAAGACCATGATTCTCTCATCCGGAAAACAATAATCAATACTCAATCTCAAGTCTTCACCCTCTACCGGCTTTTCAAGCCTTGACATGTGATCGGCTAACACATTATCACACCCTTTTCTATCACGAATTTCCATGTCGAATTCTTGCAAAAGAAGAATCCAACGGATGAGATGAGGCTTTGCATCCTTCTTTGCCATTAGATGTCGGATAGCCGTGTGATCCGAATAGACAATGGTATGATTCCTAACAAGATAAGATTGAAATTTGTCAAAGGCAAAAACAATAGCCAAGAATTCTCTCTCCGTTGTTGTGTAGTTCCTTTGAGCTCCATCCAATGTTCTACTAGCATAATGAATAACTCGAAACACATTATCTCTCGTTTGCCCCAAGACAACTCCTAAAGCCCAATCGCTTGCATCACATTTCAAAATGAAAGAATCACTCCAATTAGGCTTAATTAGAATAGGAGTAGAGATGAGGGCTTTCTTCAATGTCTCAAATGCTTCCAAACACTTATCATCAAAGACAAACTTCACATCTTTTTGCAAGAGAGAACAAAGTGGCTTTGTGATCTTCGAAAAATCTTTAATGAATCTTCTATAGAACCCTGCTGATAGGGAGTAATCTGTCAGCTCCCGGTAGGTATCTGGAACGCAGGTGTGATACCCGAACATATGCCATATTTTCGCCAGATCCCGCGGATCAGGTCTATCAGTGATCTGAGCATAACAGTTGCAGAACACCCTCCGTCAGTGATCTGAATATAACAGGTGCATATCACCCTCCGCCACCCTCATTCCTTTAACCCAGATCCTCGTATGAAGCATAGAAAAAACGTGATTGTGGGGACCACTTTGGGGACCACTAATCATAAATAAAATATTCTTTCTAACTGAATTGTCTCCCCTGAAAAGACTAATTTAACCTTGTAAATTAAAGGTAATTACTCTTTCATCCTCACTTTCTACCCTACTATAAATACTTGATCTTCTTCACCAAGAAAAGGTACGCTCTTACTGGATACTTTACCTCCGCTGCAAGCTTTGCTGAAGCGGATCTTCACTTTTCTCTCCCGAACGAATACTGACTTGAGCGTCGGAGTGTCTTCCCGGAGGAACCCCCCCCCGCTCCTCCGGTTCTGTTTTGCAGGATTACGGTGTGTAGTTGGAAATCATAAAGGCTGTTTCAAGGTAGCATCGCGAAGACATAAAAGAAGCATCAGTTTTCATTCCAGTTCAATGTTCCCTTATATGTATTTCTGCAATAATTCTCTCAATTTGTTGATGGATAAATAACCTAATCTATCAACTGGCGCCGTCTGTGGGAAACATTTGACTAAGGCGTAGATTTCTTCTTAAAAAATGCTTTGAATATTGATTCGGTCTTTATGCGAAAAAAATGAAAAAAAGATATATAAATCTTTGTATAACTGATGTGGTGTTGTTTCCTCTGTTAATTTATCTGTTTGATTATGATGAGGAATTTGCCCGAAGTATGAATGAAAATGTTTCAATTTCTCTTCTGCCTTATGTAGGATATGTGATAAAAAACAAGAAAAGAGGATTTAAGCAAATTCTGATTCTAGAAAAAGGAATTCAATCAAAGTAAAGATAATTCTCTTAAACTCTCTTATTTTATTCACTGAATATCCGTCGTTTTCCTACTAGGCATCGGTTTAGGCATATTCAATAGATCTTCATACAAAAAATCTTAAGGAAAAAGCTGCATATACAATGTGTGTTGATATTTCTTTTTCCTATGAAAAATAGACTATCAAAGAGCTGTAATAGAAAGTCCTTCATATCTCAGGGAAATCTCGAGAAAAGGAGAGAATCCGCAATTAATATTCTCGGTGAGTAGAAATATATCACCTACACATACGTGTTATAGAACCTGAGAGATTTTTGTTGACAAAAAAGCTAGATAAGCTAACGGTAAGCCCTGGCAAAAGATCCAGGCACAAAAAGGCTATCTTCATGCTTAAACAAAAAATCCTCAGAATTATTTAAGGGAAATGATCGGAAAAGTCCCAACAAGTGGACCCGAAGCTCCCTATCCTCCTACAAAAGGAGAAGCCCTAATCTAACTATAGGCACTAATCAAACAAATTCTGCATATATCTTTGCAGATTTTCCATAAAAATGGATCAACACTCCAGCATAGCCCAAATGATGGGATCATCTGCTGAAATACAGGCAAACACGCCTCATCCTACCCCTGGTTCCAGTACCAATCCTGGGGCCCCATCCATGCCCCAGGGAAGCAATGTAGGAGAATCTGGCTTCTCCACATTGATGTTACAACAGATGAAAACGATGATTGATGGAGCTCTGGAAGGAGCCCTGGAAAAGAGGCTAGCTGCCATTGGGGCTAGTACTATCTCAGATCCCATTAATCCATCCTCATTCCCCGAGAATAGAGGAAATCATGAAAAGGCAAAACGCAAAAGGTAAATATGTATCCAGATCACAAGATCCTAAAGTCCTTAAGGAAGTCATTACCAAGCTACCCCAGATCCAAGAGGATGGGCAGTTCACAGATTATAGGTCCTCTGACGATGAGGTGCGGGAAACCGGCACTGGTCAAGAGATGACTCTTACAGACATGCTCCAAAAGCAGATCCGAGATCAACAAGACCAAATGAAGGTCATGGCCAAAGAGTTGGAGGAGCTCCGTAAGGCACACCAAGCATATGAAAAAAGAAACGTGGAAGATTCCATCCCTCCGACAGAAGAGACAATGGGCACATCTGTGGCTCGCACGGGCAGGGAAAGCAAATCTGAATATGGTCCTGACTATGTTAATGAGAATAGCCCTTTCTCAGCGGATATTCAAACTGACCCTATTCCTAAGAATTTCAAATCAGTTTCTTGTGAATACAAGGGGCAAGGAGATCCCGAAGAACACCTCATGAAATTTGAGAGTTTGTACTTATTGCATCAGTATTCTGAGGGAGTCAAATGTAGGGTGTTCTTGACCACTCTTTCTGGCCCTGCACAACAGTGGTTTCAACAATTGCCTAGGGACTCGGTCCATTCATTCAAAGACTTAAGAGAGATCTTCTTACATCAGTTTGTGAGCTCTAAAAGATCTACTAAGAATTCGTTGTATTTAACAACCATCAAGCAAGGGGCCACAGAAAGCCTGAGAGAGTATATGACCAGATTTAATGAGACAATTCTGGAAATCCCAGGTGTGGGGGCTACATTAAAAATACATTCCTTTGTGGAAGGATTGAGGCCAGGACACTTCTTCGCCTCATTGATGAAGAAACCCGCCGAAACCTTTGATGAGCTCTTATCCCGGGTACAGAAATATATAAACATGGAAGAAGCTATGAACGCTAAACGGGCAGATGTAGCCTTCAAAAAAGTTAAAAAGCCTGATGATAGAAAAAGAGGAGCTCCTGAAGGGAGTAAACCCGAAAGAAATGAAAGATTTCAACGATCCCTCACACCACTCACCAGATCCCCAGCTGATTTGTTGGAAGTGGTGATTAAGAAACCGGGGGTGCAGATCCCCCCAGGTAGGGACCAGCCTCCGAGGCGACCCCCTTCCGATAAGTTTTGCAAATTTCACAATGATTACGGGCATACTACCAATGAGTGTCGTAATCTTAAAATAGCTATTGAAAAACTCATCCAAGAGGGGCAACTATTAGAATATGTCAAAAAGGAATCTGGCCAACCCAAAAGGCGTAAAGATGAAAGGGACAGACTCCCGGCAAAAGAAACATCAACAGAAGTTTCAACCAATAAAGGTGTAATTTCCATGATTTACGGAGGACCCACGGGAGGGGACTCCAACAAAACCCACAAAGCGCATCACAGAGAAATCCAGATGCTGGAAAAACATGACATGATGAAAATCAAAAGAGGAGTACCTCATCCTGAAATATCTTTCAGAATCGAAGATGATAGATCCCTGATTCATCCCCATGAAGATGCCTTGGTTATTGCAACGGGGATTGAAAGGTATGAAGTAAAAAGAGTATTCATAGATACAGGAGCTGGGCTGAATGTAATCTTCGAAGATTGCTTTATGCAAATGGATCTGTATAGACCACTAGATAGGGTTGCCACAACACTACATGGTTTTGCAGGAGGCTTAGTCATGTCATTAGGCTCAATAGAGCTATGTTGACTCTGGGAGATGGAGATTTGCAGATCTCTAGACCAACTACCTTCCTGGTAGTTAGGCAAAAATCAGCTTATAACGTGATACTGGGGAGAACAGCTCTCAGTAATTTCCAAGCGGTGGTGTCAACCTACCATCTGATAATGAAATTCCCAGTGGGCAACCGGGTGGGATCTATCGCGGGAGACCAGGTCCTATCACGAAAATGCTATATACAATCCGTGAAGGCCGGTGAGGCTAAGAAAAGATCTGGGGAAGAGCTGAGAGATCCCCAATGGGGAGCAGGAACTGAAGACAAACGGATGAAGGCTGTAGATCCTGCGATAGAAAAAAATTCACAAATTCAACCGGCTGAGGAGCTCTTGCTGGTAGAATTAATGCCCAATAAAACGAGATTCATTACGCGCATCGGGACGCAGATGTCAGATGCGATAGCCAAAGCATTAATAGCATGCCTCTGAAAGAATGTGGATGTTTTCGCATTCTCATCGTCTAATTTAGTAGGGATAGACCCAGAGGTCGCTTTACATAGCCTTAACGTGGACCCCCAGGTCAAGCCGGTGAAGCAGAAGCTTCGACAATTCGGGGCAGAAAAAGACCAGGTCATCAAAGAAGAGATACAGAAACTGCTAGAGGCCAAGCACATACGGGAAGTACAATTTCCAGAATGGCTATCTAACGCTGTTATGGTGCCTAAAGGCAACACTGGCGCGTGGAAAATGTGCATGGACTTCAGGGATCTGAACAAGGCATGTCCTAAAGATCACTATCCCTTGCCCAGAATCGATCAGATGGTGTATTCTACATCTGGATGCGAACTATTATCCATGATGAACGCATACCAAGGGTATCACCAGGTGAAGATGAACCCAGATGATGTCAATAAAGCGACTTTTGGGGTCTGTGTTGGAACTTTTGGTTTCCAAAGCATGCCTTTTGGCTTAAAAAACGTTGGGGCCACATACCAGTGTATGATGGACAAGATATTCAGAAAACAAATTGGAAGGAATATGGAGATTTATGTCGATGACATACTAGTAAAAAGCTTGAAAGCTGAAGATCATATCAAGGATCTGGAGGAAGCCTTTGCTGTGGCTCGATTTTATTATTTAAAACTAAATCCGGCCAAATGTGCCTTCGGGGTGCAGTCGGGGAAATTCTTGGGATACGTGGTAACTCGTAGAGGAATCGAGGTGAATCAAGCCAAAGTATAGGCTGTATTGGAGATGGTTCTTCCCAGGAACATCAAGGAAATACAGAAACTCAATGGTAGAATCGTAGCCTTAAGTCAGTTCATTTCCAGATCTGCTGATAAAAGTCTGCCTTTCTTTAAGGTGTTAAGGAAAGGTAGCCAGTTCGAATGGACCCAACAGTGCCAAGACGCTTTTGAGGAGCTCAAAAAGCATCTGGTCTCTCTCCCATTACTTACAAAACCAGCACCAAAAGAGATCTTGTATCTCTATTTTGCAGTAGGAGATGAATCATTGAGTTCGGTGCTTATTAAGGAAGATGGATCTTCCTAGATCCCAATTTACTACGTAAGTAAAATGATTCAGGGACCAGAAACAAGATATGCCGACATAGAAAAGACTGCATTGGCAGTGATGGTCACCGCTCGAAGGTTACGACCTTACTTTTTATCTCATAAGGTCGTAGTGAGAACCAATATCCCGCTCAAGCAGGTATTAGGAAAACCAGACCTATCTGGGTGAATGGTGAAGTGGGCTATTGAGCTCAGTGAATATGATGTAGAATTTGAGCCCAGAACCGCTATAAAGGCCCAGGCCTTAGCTGATTTTGTGCAAGAAACAACTCGAGGTGATGAGATAGAAGAAAAGGTGTAGAGAACCTATGTGGATGGATCTGTTACCAAAGAGGGATCTGGAGCTGGAATATACATCATAGATCCCGACAACAAAAAACATCGGTTCGCCATCAAATTCAATTTTGTGGCATCAAATAATGAAGCTGAATATGAAGCCCTTATCAGATCCCTGCTTATCTTATTGAGCATGGATGCTAAGAGAGTTGAAATCTACTCTGATTCCCAACTGATGACGCATCAGTTATTAAGAATATACGAGAGGAAAGAAGAAAGGATGATAACCTATGCTTCTGTGGCCGAAGCTTTGCTGGCCAAATTCTCGAAAGCGGAGATTATCCAGATCCCCAGGGAAAAGAATGAAGAGGCAAATAAACTCGCCAGGATCGTAAGTGCCATTGAAGGCACCTGGGATGGAGATTTGACTATACTACAAGCGGATGCCAGATCTGGGCTAACAGAAGTTAGCGCAATATAAGAAATTAAAGACTGGAGAACACCTATCATCCAGGTCCTGAAAGCCGAGGAACAAGATAAAACCAGCATTGATCGGCATAAAAAGATGATCATAGCAAAATTGTTCTTGCTCGAAGGGTTCCTGTACAGGAGATCCTTCACGCATCCCTACCTCAGATGTTTGTCTGAGCCAGAAGGGGAGTACTTATTCAGAGAGATACACGAAGGTGCCGCGGGCGCCCATACAGGATTCAAGGATCTGACAAGGAAGGTCCTAAGGGCCGGTTTCTTTTGGCCCAACATTGAAAAAGATGCCAAAGAATTGGTGAAAAAATGTGAGCATTGCCAAAAAAATGGCAGATTGATTCATAGACCTGCAGAGGAAATGGAAACCATGTCTTCCCCTTACCCCTTTGATAAGTGGGGGATTGATATTGTGGGAAAGTTCCCTACAGCCCCTGGAGGAAGGGTTTTCTTGATCATCGCCATTGACTACTTCTCTAAATGGGTAGAGGCCGAAGCTGTAGTCAAGATCACGGAGCAAGCCATGAAGAAATTCATCTGGAAAAACATATGATGCCGCTTTGGTGTTCCTAAGGTTCTGATCTCCGATAATGGAACCCAATTCACAGGTTCATTAGTGCAAGCATGGTGTCAGGAAATGGGAATCCAGCAGCGTTTCGTGGCAGTAGCCCACCCGCAAGCCAACGGGCAGGTTGAAGTTACAAACAGAACTCTCGTATCTGGTATTAAAGCCAGATTGGGAAAAGCTAAGGGGAACTGGGCAGATGAGCTAGACTCAGTGCTATGGTCTTACCGCACTAGCTCCAGAACAGCAAACAGAAGAGTCCCCCTTCAACCTAGTATATGGATCGACGGCTGTGGTGCCAGCAGGAGTAGAAGCAAAATCACATCGAATCTTAAACTATAATGAATACCAGAACCTGGGGTTGCTCAGGGAGAATCTGGATCTGATTGAAGAGTGCAGAGCAGAAGCTCAAAATAGAGCTAAACGATACAAGCAACAGATGCGGAATGCCTATAACAAGAAAGTCCAAGTGCGACGATTTGAAAAGGGGGATCTGGTGCTAAAAAGGGCAGATGCCCTCAAACCAACGGGAAAACTGGACCCTAACTGGGAAGGACCATACGTCATCACTAAAGCACTTAGAGGAGGAGCATATGAACTCAGAGATGCAGAAGGAAGGGACCTGCCCAGACCCTGGAATATTAACAATCTGAAGAAGTATTACGTTTAAGGCATTACAATAGTGTGGTAAATTTGAAAAAAAGGAAGGTATGCAAAAACCAACCCATTATCTGTTATGGTTGAAGTTCATGAAATAGAATTTCCTCTTTTTATTGCCTTTAAGAAATGAATTATAATTCATTCGTATTCTTATAATTCACTTGGGGGGGAGTAGGGGTATACCCCCTACTATCCATTTACTCCTAGAGCAAGTATCTATTTACGAAAATTGATTCAAAATTTTCAAAAATATTTTTCAAAAGGAAATAAAATATGGAGAAATGAAATAAAAATAAATGCAGCAACCAAACATCGTACGCAATCCGTAGAAATTATACACGATAAAAAAAGAAAAGAGTACTAGTGGAGCCAATCCCACTGACATGGCACATCTACGTCTTTGAAATAAAAAGAGGGCCTACTCTTGCAACTTATCCCCGCCATCTCGAGTTTGCTCATGCAGATCCGGGTCGGCGCCAGGTGCCAAAGTACCTGATGACTCGATGACCTCGATTGAAGAAATGGTTGCCCCTGTTGTGCCCACAAAAGTGCCCGCCATAATTTCCTCGAGAAGATTGACTCCTTCCTCTACCCCTGAAAAATCTTCCCGAGCAGGAGCCTCGACCGCCTGGTCTAAAGAGAGGTGATCCACGGGATCTGATGGGTGAGGAGGGGACTGAAGCATCTGTTAGGGAGAGGGGGATGAACTCTGCTGGTCCGGCACCTGATCCATCAGCCGGCTTGACATCGGGGTCGTCACCTGGTCCGTCTTCTGGCTTGACGTCTGGGTCGTTTCCTGGGCCATCATTGGGCTGGACATCTGGGTTGTCATCTGATCTGTTGGAGGAGCTTTAACTGGGGAGCGGAGCTGAAGAGCTGGGTCCGATCCCCCAGAGGGCCCACCGAGTTCTAAGGTTACGCTGCTGTTCAAGAGCCCATTCAATGTGATCCCGCGTTGGGAGCGAAGAAAAGATGCTTCCTCCGACGCCTGTATAGCCTTAATTTCTTGCAAGGAATCTCCCGTCTGTAAAAGATGGACGTATATGTTAGAATTTTTAAATCATCGAAGAAGGTGAGATAGGGAAGAAGAGATTCCTTACCCGTCGCCTGTAATAAAAAGAAGTCCATGAGAAGGACAAAGTGGATGAAGGCTCGCAGCCCACAAATAATAAAACAATGCTTTATCATAATATTTTTTATGAATGCTTACCATTTTGAAGGCCTCCTCCAGGAGCCCATACATCCCAGCCTGATGAGGGAGAAGATAGAAGGAAATCTCTTCCCAAGCAGGCAGAATATTTTCGTGCTCCTCAGGCCTATACAGTATCTCGGCTGCAGATCTCAAACCCCACATGTACCAAGGGTTGCGGGCGTTAAAATGGGGATCCAGTTCCAGAGTTGGGGTCTCTTTCTCCAGGATGTCCAAGATCTTATCAATATTCAGATCTTTCATCCAGGCCCAGTTGAGTAAGAGCCTCTTCTGTAATCGCCCCAACCCAGAAAGCCAAGGGAACACTCATCCTCTCCCAGAAGTCTTCTGAATGGAGGAAATCTTCTGGGAGATCCCGCACCAAGGCTCGAAGGAAAGCCTGACCGTAGGGCATCATCAGCAGGTAAGATCTGCAACGGTGTGCCCCTACCGCGGACCCCGTAACGAGCCCCTTCTGCATGCCCGCTTCAGTACCCTTCTTGGTTGCGTTGTTACAAGCTTGCTCCAAGGCATCTTTATGACTCTCAGATGCCTGAACCAGATCTGCCTTGGCCTTATCACAAGATCTTTGGAGATCTTCAGCACGAGTCTTTTGATCAGCCAGATCTCTCTCTAGCTGTTGAAAATAAAGCTCCCGTTCTGCCTCCCGCTGCTTCAGTTCTGCCAGCTCTCGCTCTAGATGTGTCGCTTGGTCATTTAAAGCCTTAACTTCGGCCGCATGCTCGTCACTGCGAGCCGTCCTCAACCGCATCACCTCCGCATGCAGATGCTCGTTGGAGGAATGTATGCCTGACATATCCCCCTTTATGGGGTCATAGGCTAATGCTCGAAGAGAGAGCATGGATCTGAAGGCTACGGCCTGAACACAATAATAATATTAAGTAAATAAATAATATATGAGCAGACAAAAGAACATCTTTGAAATTAAAACTCTTTTTAATACCTTAATCTCGTGAACAGAGGCTTGTCGGACAAGCTCTACAAAAGTCAATATGTTCAGATGCCTCCACTCTTCAGCATAGGGGATGTTGTCCAAAACATTGGAGGCAGTACCTCCATCGATGCCCCGAACTGTGCCAGGAAAGCTTATACTAACCCCGGGGACGTTATAGGAGGCGGTAGGGACATCCAGACCCTTCATACGCAGGGCATGATACATAGCTAGCATGGCTTCAGAAGCAGGACTTTCCACCATGGCTGGTTCTGAAGGTTTAGCCACCGTATAAGGATTGACAGTAGCATACCTAGCCAAGGTACTGGAGTACCTCGGATGCCCTAGGGCAGATGGCTCCGCAGATAGGGGAGTGGGTGCCAAAATGTTAGAGATTGGCATGCCCACTCTCCGATCATCGCTGGTGGCAGAAATCTTCTTTCTCTTCGGGTCCGTGGAAGAAGAAGAATCTGAAGGTCTCTTCTGTGGGACAGAAGGTTTACTAGGCTCGGTTGGAGCTGGTACTTCAGCAGTAGAAAAAAGGTCCGACAAAAATCCTTCAGATGCCTGAAAATCCAGGTCTTCATCTGAAGGAGGAGCTGCCCCTTCAGACCAGGTAGAGAGACTACGATCCACCCCTGCAGCCAAGGGATGGGGAGGACGTGTTGAGGTAGATATGATAGCTCGAGGAGCAGATGTCTCCCTTATAACCACACCAGGCAAGGCGGCATTCCCCCTAGCCCGAGATGCAGATCCCTGAAATAGAGCAGCAGCCCCAGATTCCTTTAGGGGACCTGTAGGCACTGCAGAAGGAGAGATCTGTGAAGAAGGAGGAGGAGGTGGCACAGAAATCCTCGGATCTGTCACGACTCCAGTCGTGGTCGTAGAAGCTGAAATAGGAGATGAAGAAGGGGTTGCTGCAGATGCAGAAACCGCAGGAGCTTGTTCAGAGGCTGCAACCATAGCAGCCATTTGCTCCTCAAATTGTTTCTTAGCTTGCTCCCGGAGAACAGATCTGGCCGACATATCTAAAAAAAACAAAACAACTATAAATTAGAAACGCGACTAAGTTCAAACCACCCGCATAAAAGTACTCGAATTCAAAATAAGAAATATTTACCCATAGAGGGATTCCAAGGAGTCCCATGCCTCAAGCCAAAAAAGGACAACACCTCTTCACTGAGAAGAAGTGGCTTTAACATCCCATGACCCGCTGGGTACTCTCTAAGCAGGTCATGGAGGATATTCTTTTCCCAGGCAAACAAAGTGATCTTCTCAAAAGAAGGTTTATCTGTCTTAGGCTCGGCATACAGAGGTATATCGGGAATATTCCAGGAATTGGGGGAATGAGCACCTACAGTTAAATACTGGGGATGCCATTTCCTATCTACAGACTCATACTGGCCATAAAATTTGTGAAACCATCTGATAGGAGAGAAATATAAATGATACCCGCGATGTTTCAATTCGTGAGTTCTAAAAAATAAAGACACAGGATCTTCCACGCCATACAACGTGGTTGCTATAAAGAAGAAAATAGCCCTACGAAAAGAAGCAGGGTTTAATTGGTTCAAAGGAATATTATATCTTGTCACTAAACTAGACAAAAAATGAGGAAGAGGAAATCGTAAACCTGCCTCTAATTAACGAAGCCAGAAAATTTTATGATGGGCTTGAGGAAGTAAAGGGCGTTCACTAGGTTCCGGAATGTCTACAGTAAAGCCCTTAGTATTATCTAACCTACTTAGAATTAAACCTAATTCTAAGGAAGTAACGGTGGAAGACTCATACTCAATAAAAGGGAGAGGTGGCTGCGCGGCAGCTCTGCCCTCTTTTTCCTTTGCACCCTCGACTACTTTCTTCTTACCCTTACCCTGGGTACCTTGCCTAGAAGAAGAGACAATTCTTCTTTGTCGCTTAAATGTAGAAGAAAACTAAGAAATAAACTAATGCGAATAAAGAAAGAGGGAGAAATAAAGAAGAGGGAAGGAACCTGTTTGCTGGGGAGAAGGATTGGCTGCGACAAAAAGAGAGAAGGAAGAAAGGTGAGAAGCACAGGGAAAGCTTCTCAAGAAAAAAAAATGGCGAAAAATCTCTAAGTGTTGGTCTCTCTCTCTAGCTCTCTTATATATCTCTTTTAAATGAAGGGAGTTAAAGAAAAAAAAAAAAAAAACCACCCACTACCAGCAGTTAAAGAGCACATTCAATCGTTAATGAGACGTGGGCGGGGAAGTTATGATGGTGAGAAGTGGCGGCGGTTTCGGGTCCCGATAAAGGAAAAGGGAAGTGACCCTAGGAAACCGTGAAGCATATGATGTACGCTTCGGTAAGGGTACGGACCTCTCAAGAGAGGATCTGTACGTAATAGGACCTGGAAACACGGGCCCTATGAGCCACAGAACCCTCGCGAGAGGATCTGTATGTAATAGGACCTGGAAACACGGGCCCTATAAGCCACAGAACCCTCGCGAGAGGACCTATATGTAATAGGACCTGGAAACATGGACCTTACGAATCACAGATCCGGCACGAGAGGATCTGAGTATCATCAGATCTGATACCGGGTAACTTGTAAACCACAGATCCCCAAAAGAGGATCTGTATATCATGAGATCTGATGATGCAGAACTTAAAAACTGCAAATACTTCAAAAAAGAAATCTGCATAACACGGATCTGACAACATGAGGCTGGAGGATCACAAATCCCTCTGCTGAAATCAGTAAGATAATTTATGTCCCATCACCAGGGATCTACAAGGCAATTCTGCCGAGGCAAACACCTAAAAATAAGCAATATATATGCAGTAACTCCAAAACAGGTGTAAGCTCTGAAATTAAATGCATATGTATATGCGTGTCCCCGTACACGAACGAAGCTTACATGTATAATGCTTCAAAAAAAAAATTGATTTTAAGGATTTATCGACATAAGTAAGCACGAGATATCACTCTCGCCATACTTCTGCGAAAACAGGGAATATCAAATGTCACCCGGATATGCAAGAATAAAAACATGATATATAAGAAGTCTTTAACAGAAGCAAAAATTGGATGTCACTCCAATAAGACCTCTGGAAATATAGATATATAAAATATATCAGATGTCACTCTGACATTCCAAAATAAAAATAAAAATAAAGAGGAAGGAGAAAGAAAAAGAAGCCTCAGAAATTTCACTTGTTCATTCAAGAAGAATGAAGATCGACAAGAAAGGATCATCACAGGCCCGAAAAAAGGAACACAGCCTCTGTTAAAATATAGCATTTCTATCATCACAATACCTCTTAATAGAAAGATTGCTCAAAAGGATGACATTACTCTACTGATTATCAGAGAGGAACATCCATGGCTGCAAAACTTAATCTCCTTTCCTATCGGAGAAGATGACCGGATAATGAGGAGGATCTTCTGTATTTATAGCGAAGGAAATAGCAGGAAGAATAGACGGTTCAGATGGAGCCGAATAAAATCAAGGGTTAAGGATGCGAGATGTTGCGACTCCCCAAGGCAAAGTCATCATTACACCTCGAGTAAGGTGAGTCAAACGTCATTTGACAAGAAAGCTTCATTTCCTTTTGTATCGTATTGAAAAAGCCAACCAGAACTTGGAACTTTCAGAAGCCGTTCCAAGGACCTGGTGGGGTAGTAGCTGATAGGGAGTAATCAGGCATCTCCCGGTAGGTATCTGGAATGCAGGAGTGATACCCGAACAGATGCCATATTTCTGCCAGATCCCGCGGATCAGGTTTATTAGTGATCTGAGCATAACAGTTGCAGAACACCCTCCGTCAGTGATCTGAATATAACAGATGCAGATCACCCTCCGCCACCCTCATTCCTTTAACCCAGATCCTCGTATGAAGCATAGAAAAAACATGATTGTGGGGACCACTTTGGGGACCACTAATCATAAATAAAATATTCTTTCTAACTGAATTGTCTCCCCTGAAAAGACTAATTTAACCTCGTAAATTAGAGGTAATTACTCTTTCATCCTCACTTTCTACCCTACTATAAATACTTGATCTTCTTCACCAAGAAAAGGTACGCTCTTACTGGATACTTTACCTCTGTTGCAAGCTTTGCTGAAGCGGATCTTCACTTTTCTCTCCCGAATGAATACTGACTTGAGCGTCGGAGTGTCTTCCCGGAGGAACCCTCCCCGCTCCTCAGGTTCTGTTTTGCAGGATTACAGTGTGTAGTTGGAAATCATAAAGGCTGTTTCAAGGTAGCATCGCGAAGACATAAAAGAAGCATCAGTTTTCATTCCAGTTCAATGTTCCCTTATATGTATTTCTGTAATAATTCTCTCAATTTGTTGATGGATAAATAACCCAATCTATCACCCGCATGACCAAGGAAACTTCTAATTGATTTCACATTTGTAGGGGGTGGAAGCTTCTCTATGGCAACGATCTTGGCTCTATCAACTTCCAAACCATCTCTAGAAACCTTGTGCCCAAGCACAATTTCATCTCTAACCATAAAGTGACATTTCTCCCAATTTAGAACAAGAGAAGTGTCCTTACATCTTTTCAAGACCTTTGCAAGATTATCCAAACACGAATCAAAGCTCTTCCCAAAAACAGAGAAGTCATCCATGAAAACCTCCATAATATTCTCAATTAAACCTCCAAAGATAGACATCATGCATATTTGAAAAGTAGCCGGAGCATTACACAACCCAAAAGGCATTCTTCTATAGGCAAATACTCTGCATGGACAAGTGAAGGCCACTTTGTGTTGATCCTCCGGGGCTATGACAATTTGGTTATAGCCCGAATAACCATCAAGGAAGCAATAGTCGCCAAATGATTCAACATTTGATCTATGAAGGGTAGAGGGAAGTGATCCTTCCTTGTAGTCGAATTCAAGGCCTTATAATCAATGTAAACTCGATAACCGGTGGCAACCCTTGTAGCTATAACCTCATCATTCTCATTCTTGACCATGGTCATCCCCTATTTTTTCGGAACCATTTGGGTAGGTTTCACCCATTCACTATCCGATATAGCATATATCATCCCCGCATCTAACAACTTCAACACCTTTTTTCTTACCACTTCTTGCAAAACCGGATTCAACCTCCTTTGAGGTTGAACTTTAGGACGAGAACCCTCTTCCAATAAAATATGATGCATACAAATAGATGGATATATACCCTTGATATCATCAATAGACTAACTAATCACATCTTTAAACTCTCTAAGGACACGCAACAACTTGTCCAATTCAGACTCTGACAAGTGTTGTGACACGATTACGGGAAAAGAGTCATTATCACCAAGGAAGACGTATCTTAGATGATCGGGGAGAGGTTTCAACTCTAGATTAGGGCTTGAAAGAGACTCCACTTTTGTCGAACTCCCTCTCTCTCCCGGTTGGTTGATATCAAGGTAATGCACTTCATCCTTGGTTGATCCTTGATTTGCATCCAAGAAAGCTATGGATTCCAATAACTTATCACATGCTTCATCCAAGTCGGAATAGGAATGTAGAGAGTTGGAGATGATTTCCTCCGTAAGATCATTTGCCATAGATGTAGGCAAAGTGGTGATTGAATTGTATTCCTCATAGGTTAGTTCATCTCCTCTCTTCATGGCATCAAAGATTGAAAGAGTGAGGGTTTCTTCATTGACTCTAAATGTGAGATTCCCGTCTTGCACATCAATAAGAACTCGACCGGTTGCTAGAAAAGGACGCCCAAGAATGAGTGGCATATCCTTGTCTTCCGGCATGTCCAATATCACGAAGTCCGCGGGAAATATAAATTCCTCAATCTTCACTAACACATCTTCAACAACCCCTTGGGCATAAGATATGGAACGATCGGCCATTTGGAGACAAATAGATGTAGGCTTGATCTCTCCAATATCCAATCTCTTGAAAATAGACAATGACATCAAATTTATGCTAGCCCCAAGGTCACATAAAACTCTCCCAAACTTTTGACCACCAATCACACAAGCTATATTGAAGCTTCCGGGATCCTTTTTCTTCAAAGGTAATTTCCTTTGAATCACCGCACTAACTTCTTCCGTGAGGCTTATCATTTCAAATGAACCAAACTTTATCTTGTTAGCAACGGCATCCTTAAGGAACTTCACATATCCGGGCATATCTCGAAGGGCATCAAGCAAAGGTATATTGATTTGTACCTTGTTGAATATGTCCAAGAATCTCTTCATCTTTTCATCAACCTTAGGCTTGGCTAGGCGATGAGAGAATGGAGCCTTTGTAATAACATCCTTGGTAGGAAGATGAGCTTCTATTAGCACTTCCTTAGGAGCCTCTTCTTGAACTCCTTTCCTCGATTCCTCATCATTAGTTGTAGACTCTTCATAAGGAATGTCTTCTACAATAACTTCATCTTCTTTATTTCCGGATGTTGCTTGATTTTCATAGGCCCTTCCACTCCTCAATGTGATAGCATTACACCCTTTTGGATTTATCTCCGTGTTGCTTGGAAATTTTCCCGGTGTGTGTTGAGTGGTAGCTTGGTTGGCAATTTGACTTATTTGACCCTCCATCATCTTCACTTGCTTTGTCAAAGAAGTGAGAGAATTCTCCAATGCACTCACCTTTTGCCTAGTTTGAGTAATGAATGTGCCTTGTTGATTCGCCATTTGTTGTTGTTGATTAGCCATTTGACCTTGGTTAGCCAACAATTGTTGAAGCAATTGATCCGTTGAAGAGGTATTTTTCTTGGGTTCTTTGATTACTCATTGAGAAACGGAGAATCCGGGAGGTGGAAATTGAGCATTATTAGGATTACCGTAGGATAGATTGGGGTGAGATCGGTTGTTAGGATTGTAGGCTTGATAGCCTCCTTGGTGACCATAGGAGTTGTCTCCCTTGATAACCCCCTTGAAATCCTCCTTGAGGCCCTTGCTTGTTAAAGTTGCCATAGGACCTTTGGTTCACGAAGCTCACATCTTCATTTCCATTGAACTATTCACTCTCTTGGGTGTGTACTACTTGAACTTCCTTCTTTGACCTTCTTTCTTCTTCAAATTCCCTTTTTAGGAGAGTGTATTATGAAGCTAACTCATCAATTCTTGCATCTTCAAGTATAGAATTTACCTTCTTCGTAGGACCTCTCTCCAATGGCCATTGATAATTATTGGCCGCCATATCTTCTATGATCCTTAGAGCTTCCTTAGCATTCCGGTTCACTAGGCAACCCCGGGATGTAGTATCAACTATGCTCCTCGTGTGTGGAGAGAGTCCGCTATAGAAGTTGACTATTTGTTGTGCATCGTTAAAACCATGTTGAGGGCACTTGCGTAGCAAGTCCTATACCTCTCCCATGCTTCAAATAAGGTCTCATCTACATGTTGGGAGACTTGTAAGATTTTCGATATAAGCTTTTGAGCCTTTGAGGGAGAGAAGTACATGGCGAGGAAAGCTTTGCATAACTTTTCCCATGTAGTGATCTCGCTCTTGTCAAGGTTTATGAACCACTCTTTTGCCCGATCCCTCAAAGAAAAATTGAAGAACTTCATCCTTATAGCATCCTCCGGCACTCCATTGTATTTAACCGTGTCACAAATCTCCAAAAATGTGCTCAAGTGTGCATTAGGATCCTCGTTTGGCCTCCCACCGAATTGCTCCGATTGGACCATTTGGATAAGGCCCGTCCTTATCTCAAAGTTGTTTGCATTGACACGAGGTCCCCATGCTCCTTCTTGGAATTGTTGGATCGGAGCCTCAAACATTTGGTTTAGTGGAGGTAGAGGCTCTTCATGTGCTCTCCTATCATATTCATCAAGCCTTGCCATCATATCCTCGAACTCCTTCATTAGAGCTTCCATATTCGGTATGTTAGCTCCCATCTCTTGTTCTTCAATAGAATTCCTTCTTCTATGCCTTCTTTCAAAATTCAAGATCAAAGGTTGAACTAGTCTTCCTTTGGACCTTGTGTGCATAAACCTACAAAACAAAAATCCAAAGAGAAAAATGCTTGAATTAGTAACTCAATAACCAAATCGACTATTGAAACTCAAACTAAACATTCCCCGGCAACGGTACCAAAAATTTGATCGCCCTACTTTTGAGGGTAGAGAGAGCAATGATAATCGATGTGTATAATCGAGTCGAATACACAAGGAATGTTAGGACGTATGAGATTCAAGTAGTAATCTAGTTACCTAACTACTATCCAAGCTACCAACTAACATGTTTTTGTATTTTTGATTTACTAATGACAATGTAAAGTAATTAACAAACTTAGGACTTAACTAAACAACCAACAAGTATGCAAATAACGAGAATTCAACAAGGAAATGAAAGTGACTCTAATTATACTTCAATTAGGTCTAAGTGATAGGGATGTAACACTCTAACTAGAATTAGCCATCTTAATCCAATTTCATGGGGGAAACCTCCTAAATATGATTCATTCAACTCTCGTTGCAACTAAACCAAGTGGGTTAATGAAATACCTAATTCCGACTAGGACATCAAGTATAACATCAACTCCCAATAGCACATGGAGTTCTTTAGCCCTACTATATATAGCATGCACATATCTTGATCATAGCATCTAATCTAAGCCTCCTAAGCATTAGATCAAACACTTGATATGCAACTATGGTGATCAATCACAATTACATAATAAAACATAGCCCCATGAGAAATGAACATAAAATTAGAAGGTAAATTCATAATTAAAGCTTAATCTCATCACTTATCCCTAATCTACATATAATTGGAATCACAAGGAAATCTAGCTAGACATGATTAAGGAAAATAAACCATAAAAAGTAAATGAAATCATGCTTAAAAGATAGAGAATTCAATAAGGAAGAAGAAGATGGTCTTGAATTTCAAATCCACAAAGTGTAGCTCCAACAATCTTCAAATTACCAAAGTAGAAAGAGGGAAAATCTATTTAAGGTTCTAATAATATTAAAGTATGCAAAAGATACCCAAATGGGGTGAATTTAGGGGTTAAATACATAGAAAATCGAGTTTGGGCCGAATCGGGACGAAACAGGGCTAGTTTGGGCGACTTTGGACGAGCCGAACTTGCCCCTTAAGTGAAGAAGGGCGGCTGACCGGCTGGACCGCCGGCAAGGCCGCCGAAAAGTCTGCAGCCAATGGCAGTCTGGAGGAGGGGAAGCGGCGGCCGGCTGGACCGCCGGCTGGGCCGCCGGTCGTCCTCTTCCTTGACCGGTCAACTCTTTGTCTCTTGCGCGCTTTCTCCGTTTTTGCTCGTTCTCTCTCGTACGAACTCCGATTCTCGATCCGCTTTTTGCTACGGCTTCCTAACGAGCTCCTCTTCCTCATGGAATGATTAATTTGGCCAAGTAAATTCTCTATTATTCCTGAAAAAAGCATAAAGAAACTCGAGAGAACGAGGAAAACATAAATGAAATCAAACTAGTGAAACCCTAACTATGTAACTTGAAAGTCCACATTTTAAACACAAATTTCACTCTAATTAAGCTTGATTCTTCCTCATTCCCAGCCTTCGATCCTTAGCCACATGAATGCTCTTAAAATCTTACAAAAATAGATCGAAAACCGAAAGAAAACGAGAAAGATACAATGTTTGCTATAAGTTTAAAACCCTAGCATTTTTAGCATTTAAGCACATAAATCGAGACTCAAACACATGCAAAATACACTTGACATGCACATAAAATACGTGTTAATCAATTGTCAACTCCCGATGGAGCGAAAAAAGGAACTTCACATTTCGGTGGACGAACCATGATATAGAGTAACCGAAATCA
Organism: Mentha longifolia; assembly: GCA_001642375.2. Taxonomy (NCBI): domain Eukaryota; kingdom Viridiplantae; phylum Streptophyta; class Magnoliopsida; order Lamiales; family Lamiaceae; genus Mentha; species Mentha longifolia. The sequence continues at coordinate 24,511,138 of CM038118.1, forward strand.
ACAGAGAGAAGCGTTGTTTGCTCGTGATACCATATTAGAATTTGCAAAGAGATTTAAAGAAGAACAAAGCAAAGAGAAAAACGAGATCCATTGATTCAAAAATGCTAGGAAAGTCATGCTTTTTGTTGTTGTTTTACATACAGAGCTAAGACCTACTTATAGCTAATAAACTAGATAAGCTGGCAAAGAAATAAAGGAAAGGAAAAAAACATAAAAACTAAAACACGATCTTCCACAATCCTTCATGCACCTCTTCATCACGTAGCCAATTGCACTTGCTTTATATTCTCTTCTTCAAATAAGCTACAAACAGATCGAGAGCCTAACACAATATAAGAGAATCCATATCACGAAATTGTGCAGGAATTGAACAAATATTGATGCCATCAATTTTCAATAATGGTGAAGATAGACAATGAGAATATGAAATTTGTATGGTGTCTGTGATGAATGTTACATGCACAAAGAAAAAGAATGACTTTCATATCTCTCGCTCTATCTTTGTATATTAAAAACCTTCATTTGGATCTTCATAAATGGAGTAGAAATAAGCATTGAATGTCGATGTCCCTTTCGTTGGTGCCATCACCTCCAATGAGAGGCAACAATTTCACTTTCTTCTTGCTTGGTTCTGAGAGTAGTTTTTCGGGGCTACAAACTTATGAATATTTGTTAATTTTGATAGTAAAATTGGGGCTCCACTACACGTTGAGTTTAAGCATATCTATACCCATCCAACTTAACAAATGTCAAATTATACCCATTAACTTAAAAAGTACAAATAATACACATTAACATCAAATATTTGCATTTTTGGACCAAAATACCCTTAATGAGTTGACTTTGACTTTTTTGATTTTTTTAATAATTTTTTTTATGTTTTTTAATTTCTGGCGTTTTTTGGACTGGGACCATTTGGACTATTTGGTTCTAATAGTCCCAATAGTTGAATATTTTTTTTGGTTTTAAGTTTTTTTTACGTTTTTTTACCATCCTCAATTTGAATTTCAAATAGAAAACCCTATGTTCACATTTTTTATTTTTATTCTAGAAACCTAAATTCTCTCTTCCCCTTCCCGCTTGCTCTTCTCCCTTCCACCTCACCCCTGCCGAAGCCTTAAACGCCCGATCCATCAATGATAAACACGAATTTTGTGTTCATTTTTAGTTTGTTTCGAGTCGTGTTTTGTGCCAGTTTGTTTGTATTTGTGTCGTGTTTTGTTTGTGTTTCGTATTTTTCGTGATTTCGTATTTTGGTGGTGTTTCTTGTGTTTCTTTTGGTTTTCAAAGGTTTGAGAGCTCAAATGATGAAGTTCGTGTCATGGTTTGAAGATAGAGAGTCAAGAAAGGGGTGAACGTGAAAGAAATTGAGAATCGAGTCAAAAACGAAGAGAATAGAAGGAGGAGACCAAAACAGCTACCCATGGTGGGTAGCCGGAAAAGGGCCCATTTTTAGTGTTATTTTGCCGAGCCATGGGTAGCCGCTATCGGTAGCCGGAAGGTGCAGTCCAAAATGGCGACCCACGCATGAGTAGTCGGGACGAGCTGTGGGTCGCCAAATTATACCTATTTTTGGGGCCGTTTCCGGCGACCCACGTGTGTGGGTGGTTCGGCAACTTTTCACCCAAAACACATTTTTACAAGTTATTTTTGGGATTTTCATTAGTTTTGCACTTTCTAGACTATAAATAGGAGGTGTTAGCCATATTTGGGGATCCCTTTTCATCATAATTAATCCTAGAACCCTAAAATAGCTCTACTTTTCTTTAGTTAATTTTGTACTCAAGAGAAAGCTTGGAGGTGAAGATTTGAAGATCAAGCCAATAATTCTTCCTCAAATTAATAGTGTTTGCTTATTTTAATGTTTTCTCTTCATTTCTATGGAGGATTCTCTTTAATTATGTCTAGCTAATCTCTTTATGATTCCAGTTATATGAATACATGATCCAAATTAATGGGTTTTTAGCCTTCTAAATTCATGTGTCTTGTGATTTGGGTCTTGGTTTATATTGCATTATTAATTGGCCATTATGATTGCATATAAGATGTTTGGTTAAATTATTAGTAGGCTTTAGTTCATAACACTTGGCATCAAATTTACACCATACTAGTATCTCTTGCTAGTAGGAGATTCTCGATATTATTTGATCATTTTGGAGTTGACAAACCATCTTGAGTCTTAGTAGGAGATAGGTGTTTTGTTAATCAACTTTCATTAACACTTTGAGAAAAGGGTTGATGATTACTTATATAGAATTCTCCCATGTATTAGATTAAATTTGGTTAATCAAAGCAAGTACATAATCCTCTAGCGATTGTTGAAGTATAGTTGGAACCTACTTTCTATTATTAGATTATTTCATATTCGATCATTGCTTGCTAGTTGAGTGTTGGGAACCCTTTGCAGTTTGATTTTGATGATGTTTATCGAAACCACACTTAGTTTCATTTTACTCTTTTTAGAGTTTAGGTTAGTTGGAACAACCTGCCATGTCTCATACAGGTCAGCTATACTATCTGTCTGTAACAGGTTGATCACCCTATAAAGGTAAGATCATGTTCAACGATCTGACCTATAGAGATCGACCTAACCTGTTGTTCCATAGTCAACCTGTCCAAGGAGTCCAGCTGCCCTACCTTGAAGACTTCAAGATCGCTGGAGCTCTACAGTTCGAAGGTCAAGCAGATTCACCTTCATGAATCAGGACGACTTGTCCTCTGGTACCTGTTGCCACCTAGGATGAAATCTTCCAACGGCTAGAAGTGAGTCAGCTGTACAGCCTCTCTGCCATCACTGACTTTTCTAACGGCTAGAATTCAATTTCGAAGCCTATAAATACTTCAAGCCTCATTCCAGAATTGGCACGGGAAATTAAATATCAAAGCCAAGACTGTAATACCCCGACTTTTATTAAATAGAAATTCCACAAAAATTTGAAACTTTGTATATCTCTATTTCGACCGATGATAAATAAAAGGATTATTATTCGAGTTATATAAAATTGCATTTATTTTTTTTACAATTTAGACATGGATATAAATCTATAATTGTTGGGATATTATGTTAAGGGGGAACTTGAATCAAGTAATAAACAATTTGTTTTGATTCGATTCCAAAACCCTCTTTAGAATATTTCCCTTATTATTTTTTGATGAACTAGACAAGTTTCTCTTAGAAAGCTTACATGTTAGGAAGCTTTTCTTTTAGTCTAGAAGCACCAAAGATGAAGCAGTCAGAGTTCGCGAAGCGTCAGGAAGCGAAGCGGTGAAAGCGTCAGCAGTAAAGTTTGACAAAGCGCCTTGGAGACAATTCAAATAAAGATGCTTAGAGCGAGCTTCTGTTGCATAGAAGTAAAGCGCTCTCAAGTTAGCTCACCCAAAGCGTCTCTGATCAAGAGCTGAACTTAAAGAAAGCGTCAATCTGTGCTAGTATGATAAGTTTGACTTTCAAACTTTTGGATAACTGACACCTCACCGCATGAAGCTTACGTGTCATCACACCATTGCTCTACGGATACGGCTACAATCCGAAAATGTCAAGGTTAGGTGAAGACTGCCATACCCCTAGGTGCGGCGGACATCCCTTCCTAATTCTACAGTCTGAAAAGCGACTGACACGCCAAATTATCCGGAAATTAAGGAACACGTAACCTCTTATCTCTCAACGGGAAGTAGGGTTCCTCACTATAAATAGAAGGAGTTGCACACACTAAAAAAGACGCACGAACAAACAATTCAAGCATACTACTCGCAAGAACTCTAGCAAAATATCTTTTACATTCCTTTAGTTCTTTCGAAACGCTTCACGTTAGTGTGTCCTCAAGAACCTTGTTTTCTTGAGTATTGCAACTACTTTCTTTCTAGGTTCAATCGCATATATCTAAAGCCTAGCTTCGAGAATCCTTATCCCTTTACTAGTGATTTTCATTATAAAGGATTCTCATTTACGAAAACCAAAAAACCCCAAAACCAAGTCTATCGTGTTAGATTGAGTTGAAAGGTTGTAAAGTTTTTGTAGTAAAGATTTGTTGTTGTAAGACTTCTCGAGAGCCCGTGAAATCTCTGAGGATTCAAGTGCAAGTTTGTTACTAGCCTTGAATCACTTCCCCTTGGAAGTATAAAACAAGGGATACCGAGTGAAGGTATTCATTCCGTCGTGGATAGAGTGGACGTAGGAGAGGTGCTCCGAACCACTATAAATTATCTGTGTCTCTTTACTTTAAGTTATTTATTGCTTTGATTATTTGCATGCACATATTCACGCTTTAAATATTAACAAAGTTTTAATTTCAAGAAAAGCTTTAAAGTCTCACCACATTCCGCACATCTTTCACACGAGCGAGAAGCTTCGAAAGCCTCACTAGCATTCGAAGCGTCTACTCGGATAAAAGGACGAAAAATGAAAGAGAAGTTAAACACTTCTCAACACACGTATTCACCTCCCTCTACGTGTGTTAGTCACTTTCGGGACCAACAAGTGGTATCAGAGCAGGGGTTCTAACTGACCTCTGTTTCTGTATACTGATAGTGCGAAAGCGTTATAGTAGGTCTACCTGAACCGATCTTTTTAAAATTTTGCATTAAAACCGCACTCACTGCATATTGCATTTTTCTAACTACTTTTAAAGATGTCTTCCTCAGTACAGCTTCCTCAGTTCTCGGTTGAGGGCTACACCATGTGGAGCTTTTGTGTGGAGTCTCATCTCGCCTCACTCCATGACCGCATGCATGAAGTGATAGAGAAAGGACCTATCATAATTATGAAGTGTGCCATGAGGAACAGAGAAAAGGAGAGAGCCGCAGACCTAGACGGCAACACAGTTGACGAGGATGAAAGTGCTTCCACCGATGTTTATGTCGTGAAGCCAAGAAATGAGTTTACGGCCAATGACTTCAAAGCTGATAATCTAGATCGTGTGGCGCGTAATGTGATCCAGTCAACCATCCCCGACGCCTATCTCCCAAGAATCATGAAATGAAAAACGGCAAAGGAGATGTGGGAAACTCTTGCCCTAATATCACATGGCACGGAGAAGATAAAGGAAAATAAACTCTGTACTAATGCAGGAGTTTAACGCTCTCACGTTGAAAAGCAATGAGAGCATGGAGGTTTTCGAGACTCGAGTTCTGGGAATCACCACAACTGTAGCTTCCATTGGAAAGGAACTCACCTATAAAGAAATCAATCAAAAGGTGGTTCGCGCTCTGTCTGGAAAATGACAGACAATGAAGGAACTTTTCCTCTCACATAAAGAACTGGGAGACATGTCTCCAGAAAAGATGTTCTCCGAATTCAAAGCGATCGAGTTTGACCTAGTCAAGAAGGCGCTTCGTAAGGATGAGGAGGAGCTTCCAGCGAAACCAAAGAGTCTGGCTTTCAAAGCCGCTGTAGAGACCACCACCATCGAAGCCGACGTTTCCAACAGTGATGTTGCAGAAATGTCGAGAGAAGAACTGGAGGATTACTCTCTCTATCTTGTTAGAGGGTTTAACAACTCCAACTCTAGAGCGGCCAAATATAAAAGATTCTACAAATCTCAAGGCCAGAGCTCGCGCTTCACCCCACGCGATGGAAAGAGGGATGACAAATCTGCAGCCATCCCTAGAGATAAAGCCAACATTGAGTGCTACGAGTGCCACAAAATGGGGCACTACAAAAGTGAATGCCCGAAGCTCTCAACCAAGGAAAAAGACAATGTCAAAGCTCGCCGTGAAGACAGTCATCGCGCTCTCGTAGCCGACACTCCCATTGAATCCAAAAAGCCCATCGACCATGATGGAGATCAATTTACTGATGATGAATATAATTATGGCTGCATGGACATATAAGCTGAAATGGAGGAGGTAAAAATTTCTGAACCTAATACTCTTCCATTATCACTAGGTAGTGAATATGGTGACGGTGAGGATGAGGCTTTCAGCTTGGAATGTGATCTCTTTGATGACTATTTAGAGTTGCTCAAGAATCACGAGTCCTTGAAGGAAGTTCTCATTCGATTCAGAAAAGAGAACGACAGATTAGCCAATACACTCGAGTTCAAGGAAAAGGACCTATTCGAGTTGACGGCTAAGTTCGATGACCTTCATGAACGCCACCAACGTACCATATCTACTTCCAAAGAACACAAAGCCACTCTCGATCGTCTCAATAGTGCTTCTGTAGCTATTGAAATGATTAAAAGTTCTTTCAAACCCTCAAAAAGTTTGAAAGGAATCAGCTTTGGTTCTACCCTCACAGCTTCATCCGATGCTAGTTCCGAAGCATCGTTGAAAGGCCCCATAGCTGATCAACACGCTACTAGCAAAGAAAAAGAGTTAGTCGGGTTTGTGGCTGAAACTTCAAGGCAAGCTTTCAAAGTGCCCTTGAAGGTTCTCCCTGACGCTTCAAATAAGTCAAAGACTAAAGAGCTTAAACGCTCTAAATGCAATTCAAAGCGTATCCAGTCTACGACAAACCTGAAGCGTCAACAAGAGCGTAAAGCTAACTTGAATAACTTCACATCACATGGAGGGACACAAGTATGCTTTATCTGCGACGCTTCACATAACTTTAATGATCGAAGCCTCATCGATCATTTTATACAAGATGAAAGCGTTCCTTCACGCGCTCAGAGAAGAAGAAACCGTAAGTGTTTTCACTATTACACACACGATTACACTCAGGGTTTTCCCATTAAACAAAGCCATATTTGTTTCGCTAAGGATCTCGAGAAGGGAGTCACTCTCTCGGTGAATCCAACTCGAGTTCCCAAAATCATTAACATTAAGGAACCCAATGCAAATTGGGTACCTAAAAATTGTTGATCTTATAGATCAAGGCGGCGAACTCGAAGAGCGTGGCCCAAAGGAAAGAAGAAGCTAGTGGATGTTTATATCACATGACGGGTGATCAATCTTTCCTTGACGAGTTCGTTGAGAAACCGAGCCCAGATGTAATTTTCGGTGATGATGCAAAAGGCATCACCATCAGATACGGTACTTTTTACGTTGGAAATATGAGACTCCATAACGTCTCATATGTCCAAGGCCTCAAACATAATTTACTTTCTATTTTTCAATTTTATGATAACGGGTACGTGGTAGAGTTTATCTTTAACCAGTGTGTTGTCAAGCACAAAGCGTCCATGCAGGTTGTTCTAACAGGAATCCGTAAGCAGAATGTGTATGTAGCTAACTAGAGCAGCTGCCAAGTCAGAGCGTGTCTCGTCGCTAGAAGCACTTCAGAAGTTGGATGGTTACCTAAACTTCAAAATAATGAATAAGATCTCTTGAAAGAATCTCGTTCCAGGTATTCCTAATGAAGTCTTCAACAAGGACATAGTGTGTCAAAGCTGCCAAGAAGGCAAGCAAATCAAGAAGTCCTTTCAAAGCGTCGAAGGACATGGCTCTTTTCCGTCCTATCACTGTGACCTTGAGTGGAAGAAAGTACGCTCTTGTAGTTGTGGATGATTACTCACGCTACACTTGGGTACTAATTCTGTTCAAGAAGAAAAACACGCTTCGGGAGCTCCCAAAGCTCATAAAGCAACTGGCGGTGCAAAAAGGAGAAACTGTAATGAAGATACGCTCTGACAAAGGAACATAATTTCTCAATCAATTCATCGAGCATATACCATAGAAAATGGGATTCTACATCAGACTTCAGCAGCTCGTACTCCCCAACAAAACGGCGTTGCAGAGCGCTGAAACCATCAAAGAGGCTGCACATTCAATGCTCGCGGATGCCCAACTGCTAAAGAAATTCTGGGGCGAAGCAACCTTTACGGCGTGCTATACCCAAAATCGCACTCTAATCAACACACCTCATGGCAAAACCCCACATGAATTGTGGAAAGGAAAGATTCCTACTCTCTCGCATTTACATATTTTTTGTTAAAAGTGTTTCATTCACAACAATGGTAAAACGCAATTGAGAGCATTCGATAGCAAAGCCGATATGGGAATATTCCTTAGATATTCTCCGACAAGCAAAGCTTATCGCGTCTACAATTGTCAAATTCTTGTTGTGGAAGAAACACCACATGTTGTTTTTGATGAAGCTGCTTTCAAGACTCCGCAGATAAAGGTAAATGCTGAAAGCATAAATACTTCACCTGAAAGCGTGAATACGATTCCCGAAGCTTCTTCCGGACTAGTTACCCGCTCTGCCTCAAAGCATGTAGATCTGGTGGATGCTTCAATAGAAGAAGAGCTTGAAGACGGAGTTAAAATAATGGAGCAGGATCTCAACAAGCTCTCTCTCTCGATAAGGGGGAACCAAACTCAAGAATAGCTGGTTCCAAACAGTGAGGAAGCTCCATCCAGTCCAGTGGTTTGTGATCAAAGGAATGGTGACGATCACACAGCACGCTCCGAGGCGGATGATATGGAAGCTCTCAATCAAAGGAAGCTTTGGTTGAGATATCATCCCCAAGAAAGTGTTCTAAGTGACCCCAGCCAAGGCATCAGGACTAGAAGTACCTTATTCCATGGTGAAAGTTGCTTGTTTAGTTGTTTCCTTGCAAACGCCGAACCCTCATCGGTGGAGGACGCTCTAAATAATTCAAATTGGGTAATTGCCATGGAAGAAGAGCTGAATGAGTTCGCAAGGAATGGCGTTTGGTACCTAGTGGATAGACCTACTCATCAAAGCGTCATCGGTACCAAATGGATCGACCGATGAGAGCGGCAACGTCGTTCGCAACAAAGCTCGCCTAGTCGAGAAAGGATATTGCCAGGAGGAAGGCATCGATTTTGATGAGACCTTCGCTCCCGTAGCTCATCTCGAAGCCATCAGGATGTTCCTTGCATATGCCGCATCCAAGAAGTTCAAAGTGTATCAAATGGATGTGAAAAGTGTCTTCTTCAATGGTGATTTGAAGGAGGAAGTGTACGTCGAGCAGCCCCCAGGCTTTGAAAAGAGTAATCAAGTATACCGGCTCATCAAAGCAGTTTATGGCCTCAAGCAGGCCCCCAGAGCGTGGTACGAGACTCTTTCAAACTTCCTAGTTGAAAGCGGCTTTCAAAAAGGGAAGGTAGATCAAACCCTCTTCACTATCAACGACGGTGAAGACATGCTTTGGGTACAAATCTACATCGACAACATCATATTTGGCTCTCCAAATCAAAGCCTCAGTGACAAGTTTGCAGGTTTGATGAAGAGAAAATATAAGATGTCGATGATGGGGCTGATGACATGCTTTTTGGGATTGCTACTGAAGCAAACGAGTCGAGGAATCTTCATCAATCAAGCTAAGTACACTCGTGATATGCTCACTAAGTTTGGAATTCAAAATTGCAAAAGCGTCAAGATCCCAATGAACACAAACTTCAAGATAGATCCAGACTTGGATGGCAAGTCAGTCAATGCTACGGATTATCGTATGTTGATTGGCTCTCTGCTCTATCTTATAGCTAGCCGACCCGACATCACTTTTGTTGTAGGCGTTTGTGCTAGATTTCAAAGTAATCCAAAACAAAGCCATTTGGAGGGAGCTAAGCTCATTCTTCGATACCTTAAAGGAACCATCAACTTAGGTCTTTGGTATCCAGCAGAAGATGATCTCACGCTTAGTGGATACTCCGATGCCAATTTCGGTGGATGCAAAGTTGATAGGAAATCAACTTCTGGAACATGTCAATTAATTTGCAACAAGTTGGTTTCTTGGTTTTCCAAGAAACAAACAAGTGTTGCCACCTCAACCACCGAAGCGGAATATATGGCTGTGGGAAGCTGTTGTTCACAAATCATTTGGCTAAAGCAACAGTTGAAGGATTATAAAGTGGAATGCTCGGAGGTTCCAATTTATTGTGACAACATAAGCACAATTTCCATCACCCACAATCCCATGCTTCATTCAAAATGCAAGCATATTGAAATTCGCCATCATTTTATACGGGATCATGTGGAAAAGAAGGATATAGTGATGGAAAAGATACATACTGATTATCAAAAAGCGGATATACTCACAAAGCCGCTTCCACAATCTCGCTTCAATCAGTTGTATCAGGAACTAGGGTTGCTGGACTCTGGTGAGGAGAAGGTGGAGTAAAGGTGGAGAAGGCAAAGTGTGTTCCCTACCTACTCTCACGTTTTCCTTTTTAGGAGAGATTGTTGGGAAAATTGGTTAAGGGGGACCGGTCTTTGCATGTGGTGTGAAAGAGAAGACTTTATCTCCCCTAACCAGGGATGATAATTAAACCGAAGGGATGGAGTTCCCTTTAGGAGCATCGACCTCTACATGCTTCCACCTTTATGTGAAAGCGCAGTTGAGTGCTCTTTCTTGATGAGTTAATCTCGGATTAACTTGATTAAGGTTGTTACTCCTACCACAGTATTCGTAAAACTTGTGTTGTCTTGTCAGAGCGGTGCACAAGTGGTACCTTGTGGATCTCTTGAGAGTCCAGCTTTTAAGTTTTAGAGCTTGGTACAATCCTGAACTCCACTCCCAAATTCTTGAAATCCTTTCTGCTAAAGAAATATGAAAGCGTTGAGTTGATGATCCTCTTCAAATCAACATACGCGTACGTAATTTTTGTGACGTATTGTATGGAGTTGATTGATTGATTACCATCTCAACTTTTCACAAGCTTTCGTGGTGGAAATGGAGCCAGAAGCGCGAAGCGTGCTGAAGACATTCACCAGTGCTTATTGTGAAAGCCTCACCTGTTTTGAGTAATGTGAAGCACCAACTCTACAAAGGTCAGTGTCTATTCTCGAGAATCTCGCTTCATGAAAATATGAGATAACCTGCCATATTAAGGAAGTGTATTCATAGCTCTATCATGGATGATGTGATTCTCATGCCCAAACGGTATATCCCCAGTAAAGCATGAGGCAACTCATATCATTTCATTGAAATCTATGAAGACACTCATCCCCAACCCGGTCCCTTGTGGATTTTGTAATCTCATTTCTCTCATGTTATCGAATTCACGAGATAGACCTACCCTAATAAGAGAAGGACTTTACATTATTTCATCTCTCAACATAAGTGAAGCGCTTTCCCTACAGAGTTGACGCTCTCCTTTAAAAGATAGCTTCAAGCTCTGTTTAAGGGGGAAGCACACTAACTTAGAGAGAAAGCGCCTAGATGAGAACATACGCTCTCACACTTCCAAAGCGTAAACGTTCTTGTTTCTCAACTAATGTTTTAACATTTGAGCATTTGGATTGTCAAAGCGTGGTATCAGTCAATTACAATATTGACTGACTGGTAAGTCTTTCTTTCGCATCTTTCAATTCAAGTAAGTAAGTCAACGCAAAGCGTCGTCAAGAACTCTCTGCGTGACTTACCAAAAAAATTAAAATGCTGATACAGACGCTTTCCGAACTAGACGCTCTCGTCTAAATTCCAAAGCGTGACAATCAGCCAAATTTCAAATCTTTTTAAAAAATTAATCTCTCATTAATTTATTTGTTAAATAGATATAGCTCAGCTTGTAACTATAAAGTAGGATATCAATCGAGTGTATATTGTGTGTAAAATCTTTTACATTTAATGCAAGTCTGCAGCGGTTACATTACTCGAGACTCACTCGCACGTGTAACTCACGCGCGCTACCGAACCGCCAAAAACTTTTTAATCTTGGTCGTCAGACGTTTCGAATTACATTTTCACTGACCGCACGATTAAAGTAACCGCAGAGCACGATCTTAACCACTCACCCCATTATCGGAACGTGATCTTAGCCACTCACTAAGACACGACACCCCACAAACCCATTAAAACCCTTAGGGCTCATTTGGTAGCAATACTGAGAAAATGGCGGATAAGAAAATGTGTGATAAGTTGAGATAAAAAAAAGTATGATAAGTTGGGATAAGAAATATATTGTGTGTTTGGTACAAACATAGATAAGTTGGGATAAGAAATATAAAAAATTGATAATTAAAATTAAAAATAAAAAATTGATAACTAAAATTAAAAATAAAAAATTGATAATTAAAATTAAAATTAAAAATAAAAAATTGATAAGTAAAATTGAAAATAAAAAATTGATAATTAAAATTGAAAATAAAAAATTGATAATTAAAATAAAAAATTGATAATTAAAATTGAAAATAAAAAATTGATAATTAAAATTGAAAATAAAAAATTGATAATTAAAATAAAAAATAAAAAATTGATAATTAAAATTGAAAATAAAAAACTTATCACAACTTATACGGGGGTAGAGGCGGTATAGTATATGTCAGTGTAACAGTGAATTTAGTCCGGGCCCAAGCATTTTCGCTGGCCGATGGCATTATTTTTCTCGGATACCAAACACTGGAAAAGCCGAGATAAATTTTCTTATCTAGGCTTTTTTTGGGTTATCTAGGTTTTTTCTGGGTTATATTGGCTACCAAACGGGCCCTAACGTTTATATGTATATATATACTTGTACTATTACATTCTCCTCATCTTCTTCACTTAAAACTTTGGCCATTTCTGCAAATTATTTCACAGTTCTCTCTCTCACAGAACGTCATATCTACTGAAAAACTTTCCTGTCTTTACAGATCTCTCATCTCCTTCAGCATGACAAACGCCAAGACCAAGACCGTTACACGAAACCGCTCCGATAGACTGATGAACATGGCCTCGTTCATGTTGTCCAGATGGATGATTTAGCGCTCACATCTCTATTTGAAGATATTATTCCCCTTCCCAGTACCGGCGCAAGCCCCAAATCTGCAGGTGAGCGGATATCTAGAGGGAATTCCGCTACTTCACCACAAACCCTAGGGCACTCTTCCTTCGGAAGAAAACAAGAGTTTCTGCCCTCCAACCGCCTTTCAAACATCTCGCCAATATTGTGACAAAGTGCTTACTTTGTCACACTGGGAGCTGGAGTACACTTACAGAGCAGAAGATCCGTCTGATGTCAGCGCTCTGTGAGACCGCCATCAACAACACCGCTTTCAACTGGAGATAGTGGTTTATCAACCAACTCTTGGAAGCGAAGAAAGACGTGAGTGAAATCACGGAGGGAGAAGACCGCGGAAAGTTCGCTTTTCATGGAAAGCTAAAATACGGCATGAAAGTGTCGATGTTCATGGAGCACGCCTGGCCTACACAAGAATGGCCAGTGGAGAAGGCGTACACAAGAGTGCTTTTTAACAAGGCGCTTCCATGTGAAGAAATTTGGCTCGCCCCTCCAACTGCTACTACAATTGAATATACAGAAGATGAGGCTTTGCTCCTCAAGAAAGTGTTGGAGGCAAGGAAGAAGAAGAAGGTGGTAAAGGCCCAAAGAATCCAAAGCGCCATCCGGTGTCAGAGAAATCAGTCCCTTCCACGGCTGGGAAGCGTGGATTGATAGATGAAGATGATGAGGAAAGTGCCGCGTCTTCATCCAACGCTTCGGATTCTGACAAGATGCTGAGTCAGGATTTGGAAGCCAGTGCTCACGCCGCACAGGATGAAGAAGGAGAAGAAGTTGATGGGCCTGGAGAGGATGCTGTTCGCATTGGCGCTCTCAATTTTAATGATGGAGCGTCCAGTCCATCTGTAGATTTGGAGCTGGAAGCCGACGCTCCGCCCACTCCCAAAGCGTCCAACCCGGTAGTGCAGGCTATTGACAGGGAGCACGTGTGGGCTGAAGAGGAAATCCCAGAATTTTTCGGAGAATTCTCGCTACCTCCACTAGTGATGGAGGTTACTTCACGATTTCTGAAGTACGTCCGAAGCCGCGGCACCAACATCTACAAAGTTTGCCAGTTGGTGCGGGCTAACGAACCCAAAGAGTTGATCGAGGAGGAGGCCTCGATCCTTAGCCGTTTCGAACTAGGACGCTTCAATGACCTGATCGATGAGGCAGAGGTGTGGAAGCGCATTGAGAGGAAGGTCAAGGAGCTTGTTCCCTCCTACATACCCACTCCATCAACACCAGCTAGCGCCACTGTCACAGCATTTGAAGAACGACTCTCAGTTCTTCAAATCACTCACAATGAAGTGGAGCGTGAGTGCGCCCAGCTAAAGACGACGATAAAGGAGAAAGCAGACTAGCTTTCTAAAGTTGAGGAGGAGAAGAAGAAGGTCAGTGAAGAGCTTTCAACTGCTTCCACAGAGTTGGAAGAGTTGAAGGTGAAATTGGCAACTGTGGAGATATAGTTGGCCGAGGAAAAAGAACATGTCGAGTTGCTCATGATGAACTTTCGAGCATTAAGGCACAACTTCAAGAAATTCCCACCTTACGTTCGGAAGTGCTGAAGCTTACTGATGACCTGATGATTGCTCTCGACGACGTCGATCAAAGTAAGGAGGCGCTAACAGCTGAGATCGATAGGTCGGAGATCGAGCAGGATGAGCGAGAGCGTGTCCGACGAGAGCTCGAATCTACTGAAACGGAGCTCTCCCAGACAAACGCGAAGCTCATCCAAATGGAGAAAGAGCTTAAGGTGGCAAAGGTAGAAAAATTCAAAGCTGACTCTGCCACCCACCAGATGAAGAAAAAGTTGCTTTCAGTTGAGCAGAAGCTTGCGGCTTCTGAGCTGCAACGGAAGCAGGCTGTGGCCATGGTCGGCCAAAGCGCTATTGGAGAGTAGAGCGGCTCGAGCCGGATCGCACCAATCAACAATGAAGTGTTGGAGGGCATCTCCAACAAAATAGGGGCGCTCTCGGACTTGGTGCAATCTGAGCTTCGTATCTTCCGCACTAGCTTCGAACGGTCAATCATATTGACCAATGCGCGCTCTCCCGTTTCAATCCTTTCGCACAAGTCCTAGGCGCACTCTTGGCACAAGGTCTCTTGAAGCCTAATCAGCCAAACATCACTCTGCCAGGAGCCGCCAGCCAAAGCGCCAACGTACAGTCCGTTCCCTCCCGACCTATTTTTGATGCTGTAAAAAAGGGGGAAGCGACTGAGACGCCAAGTGGTCAATCGACATCGGCCAAGGCCAAAGAGGACGCTTCCAAGAAGATGGAAGCACCAAAGAAGGTGGGGGAAGCAGAGCGGCAAATAATCCTTTTGGATGAGCCGATTGATGTTGTTCCACTTCAAGCGGTGTCAGCAGCGCCACAGAAAGAGAAGCGCAAGAACAAAGAGTCTGCTGACACCAACCCCAAGAAGAAGATAAAACTGACTCCCGCAATGATGACCAAGGAGGTTGGAGCACAACGTGAATTCCAGGAGGAGTTAGACGCGATATTGCTGCACAAGATAAATTTCCACCTCCGAAGGTATCTGTTGAAGTACACTCTGACCAACGCCGCTGAAAAAGAATGCCTGGAAGTGATGGCAAAGTATAAAGCTGTGTCGGAGTGCAGGGACAAAGTTTTTAATGAAGAGGTGGTCACAGACTCGGACAAAGCGCTTCATATTTTGAAGATGGAAGCGCTTGAAGGGAAGAGATTCTTCGTCGAGGGCCTGCGGACAGCCGATTTCGAGAAGTGCAAAAAGCAGTTGTTTGCCAGGGATGAGCTCGATAGAAAGAGGCTGAGGGATGAGGCTCCTAATGCCAAATTTGTTGATAAGATTATTCCAGCTGACCTCAAGGAGGAGTGGAATGATGCCAAGGTGAAGTTTTTCAAACGCTTCTACTACTGGCAAGGTTTTCGCACTGAGTACGCCATGGATTGCTTCATTGCATACATGGATCATTGCAAAGCCTCTCTCTTCAACAAAATTTTGGAGATGGCAGACGGAGTGACTCTCAAACCGCCAAAGAAAGAGAGCTATAAACTTCCACTCATTGGAGGCGCTATCCCTGATGAGGAAGCAATCAGAAAGGAGATCGGGGAATGTGCAGAATGGCTTGAACAGAACGATCGTCCTAACGGCTCTCTAGCTGCCATCAAGGATAGAGTCTACAATGCCTATGGCATGATCCCTCCTGTCCCTCGAAAATGCTTCAAGTAGATTTCATTGTATTTGTATCTTCTCTCATCATATGTACAATGATATCTCTTACTGCTTTAAGACAATTTCGCATTATCTTTATTTATTTATACGCTTTCAGTTAACTGCTTATAACTGCATTAATATTGTGTTGTGCCTAACCCACTCTTCTTCTTATACTTAGCCTAGAATTCTCTAGATTTGTGTAAGCACTTGACGTCGGGGTTTGGCATCATCAAAAAAGAGGAAATTGTTGGGATATTATGTTAAGGGGGAACTTGAATCAAGTAATAAACAATTTGTTTTGATTCGAGTACAAAACCCTCTTTAGAATATTTCCCTTATTATTTTTTGATGAACTAGACAAGTTTCTCTTAGAAAAGCTTACATGTTAGGAAGCTTTTCTTTTAGTCTAGAAGCGCCAAAGATGAAGCAGTCAGAGTTCGCGAAGCGTCAGGAAGCGAAGCGGCTCCAGCAGTGAAAGCGTCAGCAGTAAAGTTTGACAAAGCGTCTTGGAGACAATTCAAATAATGATGCTTAGAGCGAGCTTCTGTTGCGTAGAAGCAAAGCGCTCTCAAGTCAGCTCACCCAAAGCGTCTCTGATCAAGAGCTGAACTTAAAGTGTCAATCTGTGCTAGTATGATAAGTTTGACTTTCAAACTTTCGGATAACTGACACCTCACCGCATGAAGCTTACGTGTCATCACACCATTGCTCAACGGATACGGCTACAATCTGAAAAAGTCAAGGTTAGGTAAAGACTGTCATACCCCTAGGTGCGGCGGACATCCCTTCCTAATTCTACAGTCTGAAAAGCGACTGACACGCCGAATTATCCGGAAATTAAGGAACACACAACCTCTTCTCTCTCAACGGGAAGTAGGGTTCCTCACTATAAATAGAAGGAGTTGCACACACTAATAAATACGCACGAACAAACAATTCAAACATACTACTCGCAAGAACTCTAGCAAAATATCTTTTACATTCCTTTAGTTCTTTCGAAACGCTTCACATTATTGTGTCCTCAAGAACCTTGTTTTCTTGAGTATTGCAACTACTTTCTTTCTAGTTTCAATCGCATATATCTAAAGCCTAGCTTCGAGAATCCTTATCCCTTTACTAGTGATTTTCATTGTAAAGGATTCTCATTTACGAAAACCAAAAAACCCCAAAACCAAGTCTATCGTGTTAGATAGAGTTGAAAGGTTGTAAAGTTTTTGTAGTAAAGATTTGTTGTTGTAAGGCTTCTTGAGAGCCCGTAAAATCTCTGAGGATTCAAGTGCAAGTTTGTTACTGGCTTTGAATCACTTCCCCTTGGAAGTATAAAACAAGGGATACCAAGTGAAGGTATTCATCCCATCGTGGATAGAGTGGACGTAGAAGAGGTGCTCCGAACAACTATAATTGTCTGTGTCTCTTTACTTTAAGTTATTTATTACTTTGATTATTTACATGCACACACTCACGCTTTAAATATTAACAAAGTTTTAATTGCAAGAAAAGTTTTAAAGTCTCACCACATTCCGCACATCTTTCACACGAGCGAGAAGCTTCGAAATGCGTCTACTCGGATAAAAGGACGAAAAACGAAAGAGAAGTTGAACGCTTCTCAACACACGTATTCACCGCCCCCCCTCTACATGTGTTAGTTACTTTCGGGACCAACAATATTTATATCTCGTAATTTTTATTACGAACTAACGAATCGAATTCAATATTGTATACTTATATAATATTTCTAAAAAGATTAACCAAAGAATACTTAATTAATCTCTAAGTATTAAAGGGTAAAAAAATTATATAAACTTATATGCTATTAACTCTTAAAAGAAATTGGACCAAGTCCACTCTATTGCTATACAATATTCGGACATGAAATCCCAAATTAAAAGAACAACATAAATAAATACACAAAGCCAAAACTAATCAAATATACAATATTTACAACTTTTAACTACAACACTACATTTATCACACACGGTAATGAGCCTCAAGTTGTAAACAAAACATCTTTGTATTAACTCCTAAATCAGCAAATCTTGCTAAGAGATTTTGTGAGCACCAATGAAGACTTTTCCACACCTATGGCTACTCCTTCAATGCACCCTCTTTAATCCATTTTATTCCCTACTATATCAGCCTCCTCATCACTTCATTCCCCTGCACAAACCAAACACAAATACTCTCTCTAAAGCAAATATGCAGAAAACTTAAAGAGGAAAGAAGAAGGGAAATAACAGAAGCACAAGCTGTGATCAGAGGCAAGAAAAGCAAGCAGGAGAAGCCTTTCTCTTTCATTCATTCCTATCTTGTCCAACTACTTCAACACCATTCTCAAACCAACAGTAAGAATTCCCAGCCCTTTTATGTTTATGTTTTAAGCTAGAAACCTAAATAAATCAAGAAACTGAAATCATGTAAATAAAGCATGAACTAGAATCCTTGAACCATACTGCATTATGTATGTACGTATGCTCCCTTCTTAGCCAAATGTAAACAAAATAAAAATCTACATCCCAAGCATCACTACCATATGTATATGTATACATATATTAATCTCAAGCTTATGAATCAAGGAATAAAAACGTAAAAGCAAGACTCTTAAACATCTACTACTATATATATATATGTATGCTGCAATGCTTCAAGACAGGGGCGGATCTAGTAAGAGAGGGGTGAGGGCTTAAGCCCCTACTCTTTTTTTTTTTTTTTTTTAGTACTACAAAATTAGAAAAAAATCAATGAAATTATATTTCAGCCCCCATGGTCATGAAGCTTTGGAAGAAGAAAATGATGGAAGTTAGAAGATGAGAAGGGGCTGAATATACGTAATACGGGAATCGCTATTCAATATACGTGTATATGTACTGATATAAAAATTTTAAAACTAATAAAGCCCCCACGGTAATTTTTTTCTTTTCTGGATCCGCCCCTGCTTCAAGAGATATGATGAATTCATCCACGAACTTATTCAAACTACACACTCAAAGCCATAAGCAAACATCATAGAAATGGCTAAAGCTTAAACTCCTAATCTACTGCGAAATGGATTCCAAGAAACAAAAATCAATAATGATGAACAAAAGCATTTTTGAATGAAGAAGAAATGAAAAGGGGGAGAGGGGTGAAAGGGTTGAGGAAAGAGTTACCAGGATGAGGGAGTTTGTTTCCCTCATCGTTGCTGCCGGAAAGGAGATCGACGGAGGCGGGGAGCCTGCCCTGCTGTCGTTCGAAGGTGATGCCGGTATGGAGTCAACGGCGGCAGCAGCCGTGAGTCTGCCGGAATAGCAAATAGCTGGAGCGGAGGGAGACCATTGCAGTGACGATGCTTGAAGGCGGCAGCCTTCTGAAGTGGCGATGGCGCCTCTGAGCAGTGGAAGCGAGCGCGGCGGCGCTGAGCTCCAGCCATGGCGACGACGGCGGAAAGTCGCTCAGTGTGTGAAGATAACGCCGGTGCCGTGATAGCAACAGCGACGCCGAAAATCACTTGGGCTTCGATTTCTGAAATTTGAGGATTCGAATAGGGATTTCAATTTGGGGATTTTGGTGAGAAAGCAGCCCGACGGTAGCGATGCTAACGGAGGCGACGATGGATTTGTCCGGCAATTCCGCCGAGAGTGGAGCAGGCGGCGATTTGAAGAAGAAGAAGAAGAGGGAGAGAGTTCGAGAGTTAGAGAGGGACGGATCGTGCGTGTTTTTGCAGATGAGATATTGAAATTGGAGATGGATTTTCTCCCTTTGGGCAAATAGGCTGGGTTTCGAACTAGTTGGGCTGGGTTGTATTTCAATCGGGCGTAAAATTATTGATGGAACCGGGCTTCTGCAGAAATCTTCGTTTGGGCCGAGATGTTTAAATAGTGGGCCGGAGGCATTCTTCCTGTTGGGTTTTATTACAATAAAGATGGATTAAGATTAATTATGGTTTAATTAAATTATCAAGCTTTAATTAGCCCAAAATGTGTTCCGGAATTATTCCTAATTTCGGATAAATAATTCAACGAATATTTGAACTCAATTATTTATTTAATTCGATTCGTTTATTAATAAGAAAATGGTTATTCTACTAATGAAAAGATTTAAAGGCTTCCTAATAATTAATCTGTTATCCCTTAACAGATTTGCTAATAAGAAAATATAGAAACGACTATATTTCCCTTAGATTTATTATAAGAACTTAGATTCTTATTATATCGTTATGAATAAGCACAGTTCGACGAGGACATTAATTTAGACGTTGTCTATCAAGACCTGCCATTCTACTACGCTTCAAGAGGTGGTTTATTCTTCCAAAGTAATACGAGTTATATATGCTCATGATTTTAAAATGCAAAATTGGTTATCCATGAAAATATTTAATGTGCGCTCTACAAGTTTAATACTCTGAAGTAATCGATCGAGATTCATCGCTTAGCCTTATAAACTAGCCTTGAATTGTGTACACTCTCCTGGTAGTTATATGATTGGTTGATCTCTCTCACATTCTATTTCAATGGAATTCCTGAGTTTCGACTCGGAATTCACCAACTCAAATAGACTCTCTGGTTTCGACCCAATGTCTAGATATATGGATTAGTCGGTGGCTAGAGGTCCGGAATCACAGTAAGAGTAACTGTAGAGAGCGACATGATACCGAGGTGCAAGTAAAATGATTTAGCATGCTTAGTTGATTTTTATTTTCTAAAACCTCTAAGTCATGCCTATGATATGGATAAACTGCTATGTTTCCAAGCTATTGATAAAATGGGCAGCCCACTAAGTACATTAGTACTTAGCCCAAAATATTTCAAAACGTTTTCAGGTTGATGCAGCTGTGATGACGGTGCGGAGCTAAGGCTAGAAAATCTCTTTTTGTTAAGCTTCCGCTGAATGTATTTCTTGTCTTGAACTAGAGATATGCACTCTG
Source organism: Mentha longifolia (assembly GCA_001642375.2). Taxonomy (NCBI): domain Eukaryota; kingdom Viridiplantae; phylum Streptophyta; class Magnoliopsida; order Lamiales; family Lamiaceae; genus Mentha; species Mentha longifolia. The sequence goes on from CM038118.1 coordinate 24,531,848, forward strand.
AATTTATTTACTATCTATTCTTGAGAACTTGAACTCGACTTTATGTATTGAAATGATGGACTTATGTTGATTCGTTGAGCCATCGAATCTTATGCGATCCTAGTATAATGTTATGTTGTTATGTTGGGTATATTGTCGTTGCATTTATTGTGGCATATTTCCTTTGCAAAAGAGGTACTGCCAAACTTTTTCGGGAAGTATTAGTCAATAATTGAAATGAATTGAATCATCTTTCCATCCCCGCTTCTTTATTCCAACCCCTAGTCACACCCTTGGCGCGTGCGCCTTCTCTCGGGAATTGGGGCGTGACAGATTGGTATCAGAGCAGTTCGTTCATGGCTCTGATGTCTATGATTATTGTGGCGAGTTTAGAATCATTCCTCCAAACTCCTAAATATTTATAGAAGTCCTCAGCTCTCCGTCACACTGCAATCAACACAGGTTAGTGAACTCTTTCAGCTTAAGTGCATGAAGTATTGTATTATTGCTCATTGCATAATACTGTGAATATTGATATTTTAACTGGACTTAGCACCACTTGAACACTGACAAAAGATAACGAGTTAAATTGTCATATTAGGTCAACGCCTATGTGATTAACTTAAACGATTCCACTGAGTTGGAAACGAGCCCCAATAAATAAATTGGCGGTGTTGATTATTTTGGTTAAGTGCCAAGGTAATAGATCAGATTTTATGGCTGACAAGCAAGGATGGCAAAAATGTTTCAACAACTATGATGATGGATGGCTTCAACATGATGATGGATCGAGACGAGAAAGGAAGGTTACGATACAAGCGCAAGATCTAGAATCGTTGCGATAAGGTCATATAGGAACGATAACCTTTTGACCTAGAATAAGAAAAGAAATACGCCCTTAAAATTGTTATAGTTTAAGTCTACAAACTTGAACATAAGAAGAACGCTTTAATTTATAATTTTCACTTAGAGCTTACGAGTTCCTAGCGAACAATTCCACTTAGATGGATGTATTATGTTAAAAGTCAAGGAACAAGTTATGATAACCTCGTAAACTAACCAGTTGTACGATAAGTCCTCTTGCAGGCACCCTAGTATTTATGGATATTGGTGTTTATCCATATCTCGCCTCTGTTGTTCGATTCTTTTCTTACAACACTTATGTATATATGTTTAAGATGACATCACCCTAAGATAAGTTATTATAAATCAATTTCAGATGGCACCAAATGGGAGAGGAGGAGTTCAAGGAGGGGGGTAGCGGAGCGAATACTGATGAGCCGGTGATGAATCACACGAAGCGCTCAATTATGGAAGAATTTAAGAAGTTTGATGGAATGGGTGAGCTTATGGATGCTGAGAAATGGATACGGGCAATCGAAAAGATTTTTGACTATGTCGGATGCACTGATGAGGAAAAGCTAACTTGTGCTATCTACTAAATGGTAGAGGAAGCTGACTACTGGTGGCAATCTGTGATGCTCACCTTAACAGTAGAACAATGGGAAAATTTCACTTGGGACATGTTCAAGAATGAACTGTTTGAGAAGTACATCCCTAGCTGCTATCGCCAAAAGAAGCAGAATGAGTTCTGGAATCTCAAGTAGAAAAAAATGACAGTAATGGAATACGATCGGGCCTTCGCCCAACTTTCCCGCTATGCTCCACATCTAGTGGACACTGATGCATCAAAAGCATTGAAGTTTAGAAATGGCTTGCGCCATGAGATTTCTATTTCCCTCGCTAGTCAAGGCCCGTTGACTTATGCTCAGACTTTGAGCAGGGCTATGACTATAGAGTCTCTGCTTCCTTAAGAGAGGAACCTTGCTCAAGCTCCATCGCAGAATGATGGAAAGGGGAAGAGGAAATGGGAAGACCGGATCGGAGGAAACTCCGGCAAGGAAAAGAGGCCTTGGATGGGAAATCAGAATCAAAATCAGAACATGTAGCAGCGTCAACCACAACAACCATGACCTCTATAGCAAGTTCCAGCTGGGAACAGGCCGATGTGCCCTATATGTCAGAAGTCTCATTCTGGAGAGTGCAGAAAAGGAACCAATGCTTGCTTCAAGTGCGGACAGACTGGGCACTTTGCTAAGGCGTGCCCTAACTTGGGAAGAAATGAAGGAGCACCCCAACTGCAGCAGTACAATCAGCGGAATCAGTTGAGGCTGAATCAAGGACCGGCAGGTATGGACTGTCGCCACAAGCTAGAGCTTATGCTTTGAACCAGCAGCAGGCTGCCCAAGCTTAAGGGAACCTAGCAGGTATGATTAAATTGAGCAATCATCCTATACTGGCTTTGTTTGATACTGGAGCTTCGCACTCATTTATCTCTACTCATGCATGTAAGGAATTAGACATAGAAACAAAATAGACTGAGCATGCCCTTAAGATAAGTATCCCCTCAAGAAAGACCATGATTTCTAGGAAAATTTGTTTAAACCAGGAGCTTAGAATTGAAGATCATTCTTTTAGTATAGATCTATATGTCATCGATATGTGCGACATCAATGTCATTTTGGGAATAGATTAGATGCAAGCGGATGGTGCGATGATTGATTGCAAGGAACGAAAAGTGATGTTTCAAATCACTGATGGAAGCAAGGTGTGTTTTCAAGGAAAGAAAATAGGTACGAGCGTACCTATCATCTCAACATTCAAGGCGGTAAAGATGATTAGGAAAGGAAGTTATCAAGCTTTTCTCGTAAGTTTGATGAAGGATCCAGAAAAAGGAGTGGACCTAAGAGATGTCCCAATAGTGTATGAATACCTAGATGTATTCCCAGACGATTTACCAGGATTACCTCCAGATAGGCAACTAGAATTCAACATTAACTTGGAGCCAGGAGCAGCCCTAGTGTCAAAAGCACCCTACCGAATGACGCCTAAGGAATTGCAAGAGTTGAAAGTTTAACTGCAAGAGCTTTTGGATTTAGGGTTTATACAACCTAGTGTATCGCCCTGGGGAGCGCCGGTGTTATTCGTTAAGAAAAAAGACGACACACTAGAGATGTGTATCGATTATAGGGAACTCAATAAGTTCACAATCAAGAATAGATATCCTCTTCTGAGGATTGATGATTTGTTCGACCAGCTGAAAGGAGCAAGTATGTTCTCTAAGATCGATTTGAGATCAGGATACTACCAATTGAAGATGAAAAAGGAGGATGTTCCTAAAACGGCTTTCAGAACATGCTATGGACATTACGAGTTTACGGTGATGCCATTCGGGTGACAAATGCCCCAGCTGTCTTTATGGATCTGATGAATCGAGTGTTTCATCAATACTTAGATAGTTTTGTCCTAGTGTTCATCGACGACATTCTCATATACTCCAAGAGTAGCGAGCAATATGAGGAGCATTTACGCATTGTATTAGAGACACTGCAGATGGAGAAGTTGTACGCCAAATTCAGCAAGTGTGAATTTTGGTTAAAGGAAATGATGTTCCTCGGACACATCGTGTCAGCCGAGGGAATCAAAGTAGACCCTGCAAAAGTGAAAGCAGTCAAGGAAGGACTGGAAAACCCCAACCAATGCCCATGAAATCAAGAGTTTCTTAGGATTGGCGGGATACTATAGACGTTTCATCGAGGGATTTTCCAAGCTCGCAAGACCAATGACTCAACTCTTGAGAAAAGAGATCAAGTACGCCTGGTCAGGAGAATGTGAAAAGAGTTTTCAAGAGCTCAAATCAAGGTTGACTACTGCCCCAGTGTTGGCAGTATCTAAAGAGAATGAAGGATTCGTTGTCTATACGGATGCCTCAAAATTAGGATTAGGTTGCGTGTTGATGCAGAATCGCAAGGTGATTGCATATGCATCCCGTCAACTGAAGCCTCATGAACTCAATTATCCTACTCACGACTTAGAATTGGCTGCCGTTGTGCATGCACTGAAGATATGGAGACACTACCTCTATGGAGTAAAGTGCGAGATTTTCACTGATCATAAAAGTTTGAAATACTTCTTCGAGCAGAAGGATATAAACATGAGACAAAGGAGATGGCTAGAATTGGTGAAGGATTATGATTGCACAATTAGCTATCACCCAGGAAAGGTCAATGTGGTAGCGGATGCCCTAAGCAGGAAGGCTAGAGCTAAGTTAGGATATTTTCTTACCCGAGAAGAAAAGCTTATGTGCGAGTTTGCGAAACTCAAACTAGAAGTGGTTCATCCACCTGAGTCAGTGAGAGGTTGTGTTGCAGCCCTAGTTGCTGACCCCGACCTAAGAGAAAGAATTGTGAGGGCACAGGGAAGAGACGAATTTTTGGAGAAAATGCGTCTCATTGCAAGGTCAGAGGAACCTAAGGCATTCTCTGAGGCTAAAGATAACGCATTGATGATGAATGGAAGGTTGTGTGTGTCCCACATCGAAGAGGTGAAAAATGAGATCATGAGTGAAGCTCACAATACTCCTTATACAGCTTACCCAGGAAGTACGAAAATGTATAGGGATTTAAAAAATGTTTTCTAGTGGAAAGGAATGAAGAGAGATGTAGCATCGTTTGTAGAGCAATATTTAGCTTGTCAACAAGTTAAAGTTGTACACCAAAGACCTTATGGAATGTTGCAGCCCCTTCCAATTCCAGAGTGGAAGTGGGAACACATCAACATGGACTTTGTAATGAACCTACCAAAGTTGGTACAGAAGAATACGGCCATTTGAGTCATTGTCGATAGGTTAAGTAAGTCAACACACTTCTTGCCTATCCAAATGACTTTCAGTCTAGAGAGACTCGCAAAACTATATGTCAAGGAGATAGTACGCCTTCACGGTGTGCCAGTTTCAATTACGTCAGACCGTGACACCAGTTTCACATCACGTTTTTGGAAGAGCCTAAAGGAATGTATGGGCACTCAGCTGAATTTTAGCACGGCTTTCCACCCACAGACTAATGGACAGTCAGAGCGAACAATCCAGATTCTAGAAGATATGTTATGAGCGATAGTCGCTGATAAAGGTGGAAATTAGGAAGATTTATTGCCTCTAGTTAAGTTTGCTTATAACAATAGTTATCAGGCGACAATTGGAATGGCTCCATATGAAGCTCTATATGGAAAGAAATGCATATCACCACTTTACTGGGATGAGAAAAGGCTTTTAGGCCCGGATTTGGTACAACAGATGGTCGAGAAGGTCGACGAGATAAAGCAAAGGATAAAAGAAGCTCAAGATAGACAGAAATCGTACGCTGATAAGCATAGGTCCGATTTACAGTTTGATGTTGGGGAACGAGTATTCCTCAAGGTATCTCCTACTAAAGGAGTTATACATTTTGGCAAGAGGGGAAAGTTACGACCCCGTTATATAGGTCCTTTTGAGATTTTAGAAAGGATATGCACTGTTGCTTATAGGTTGGCCTTGCCACCTAGTATTGGAGATGTGCACAATGTGTTCCACGTTTTGCAATTAAGGAAAAATGTGTTGATCCGAAACATGTTATCAAGTATGACGAAGTAGTCCTTGCTCAGGATCTCAGTTATGATGAAAAGCCAATAAGGATTTTAGACAGGAAGGTTAAAGTTCAAAGGAACAGTGAAGTCGTTAGTGTAAAGGTTTTATGGAATCACTACGGACAAGAAGAAGCTACATGGAAATTGGAGGATAAGATGAAAGAACAGTACCCAGAGCTAGACTACCCGAACGCGTGAATTTCGAGGACGAAATTTTTGTTAAGGAGGGGAGGATGTAATACCCCGATTTTTATTAAATAGAAATTCCACAAAAATTTGAAACTTTGTATATCTCTGTTTCGACCGATGATAAATAGAAGGATTATTATTCGAGTTATATGAAATTGCATTTATTTTTTTTGCAATTTAGACATGGATATAAATCGAATAAATGCAATTTCATATAAATCTATATTTATATCTCGTAATTTTTATTACGAACTAACAAATCGAATTCAATATTGTATATTTATATAATATTTCTAAATAGATTAACCAAAGAATACTTAATTAATCTCTAAGTATTAAAGGGTAAAAAAATTATATAAACTTATATGCTATTAACTCTTAAAAGAAATTGGACCAAGTCCACTCTATTGCTATACAATATTCGGACATGAAATCCCAAATTAAAATAACAACATGAATAAATACACAAAGCCAAAACTAATCAAATATACAATATTTACAACCTTTAACTACAACACTACATTTATCACACATGGTAATGAGCCTCAAGTTGTAAACAAAACATCTTTGTATTAACTCCTAAATCAGCAAATCTTGCTAAGAGATATTGTGAGCACCAATGAAGACTTTTCCACACCTATGGCTACTCCTTCAATGCACCCTCTTTAATCCATTTTATTCCCTACTATATCAGCCTCCTCATCACTTCATTCTCCTGCACAAACCAAACACAAATACTCTCTCTAAAGCAAATATGCAGAAAACTTAAGAGGAAATAACAGAAGCACAAGCTGTGATCAGAGGCAAGAAAAGCAAGCAGGAGAAGCCTTTCTCTTTCATTCATTCCTATCTTGTCCAACTACTTCAACACCATTCTCAAACCAACAGTAAGAATTCTCAGCCCTTTTAAGTTCATGTTTTAAGCTAGAAACCTAAATAAATCAAGAAACTGAAATCATGTAAATAAAGCATGAACTAGAATCCTTGAACCATACTGCATTATGTATGTACGTATGCTCCCTTCTTAGCCAAATGTAAACAAAATAAAAATCTACATCCCAAGCATCTCTACCATATGTATATGTATACATATATTAATCTCAAGCTTATGAATCAAGGAATAAAAACGTAAAAGCAAGACTATTAAACATCTACTACTATATATATATATGTATGCTGCAATGCTTCAAGAGATATGATGAATTCATCCACGAACTTATTCAAACTGCACACTCAAAACCATAAGCAAACATCATAGAAATGGCTAAAGCTTAAGCTCCTAATCTACTGCGAAATGGATTCCAAGAAACAAAAATCTATAATGATGAACAAAAGCATTTTTGAATGAAGAAGAAATGAAATGGGGGAGAGGGGTGAAAGGGTTGAGGAAAGAGTTACCAGGACGAGGGAGTTTGTTTCCCTCATCGTTGCTGCCGGAAAGAAGATCGACGGAGGCGGGGAGCCTGCCCTGCTGTCGTTCGAAGGTGATGCCGGCATGGAGTCAACGGCGGCAGCAGCCGTGAGTCTGTCGGAATAGCAAATAGCTGGAGCGGAGGGAGACCATTGCAGCGACGATGCTTGAAGGCGGCGGACTTCTGAAGTGGTGATGGCGCCTCTGAGCAACGGAAGCGAGCGCGGTGGCGCTGAGCTCCAGCCATAGCGACGACGGCGGAAAGTCGCTCAGTGTGTGAAGGCAACGCCGGTGCCGTGATAGCAACAGCGACGCCGAAAATCACTTGGGCTTCGACTTCTGAAATTTGAGGATTCGAATAGGGACTTCGATTTGGGGATTTTGGTGGAGGAAGAGAGAAAGCAGCCCGACGGTAGCGATGCTAACGGAGGCGACGATGGATTTGTCCGGCGATTCCGCCGAGAGTGGAGCAGACGGCGATTTGAAGAAGAAGAAGAAGAGGGAGAGAGTTCGAGAGTTAGAGAGGGACGGATCGTGCATGTGTTTGCAGAGGAGATATTGACGTTGGAGATAGATTTTCTCCCTTTGGGCAAATGGGCTGGGTTTCGAACTAGTTGGGCTGGGTTATATTTCAATAGGGCGTAAAATTATTGATGGAACCGGGCTTCTGCAGAAATCTTCGTTTGGGCCGAGATGTTTAAGTAGTGGGCCGGAGGCATTCTTTCTGTTGGGTCTTATTACAATAAAGATGGATTAAGATTAATTACGGTTTAATTAAATTATCAAGCTTTTAGCCCAAAATGTGTTCCGGAATTATTCCTAATTTCGGATAAATAATTCAACGAATATTTGAACTCAATTATTTATTTGATTGGATTCGTTTATTAATAAGAAAATAGTTATTCTACTAATGAAAAGATTTAAAGGCTTCCTAATAATTAATTTGTTATCCCTTAATAGATTTGCTAATAAGAAAATATAGAAGCGAATATGTTTCCCTTAGACTTATTATAAGAACTTAGATTCTTATTATATCATTATGAATAGGCGCGGTTCGACGAGAATATTAATTTAGACGTTGTCTATCAAGACCGGCCATTCTATTACGCTTCAAGAGGTGAGCTTATTCTTCCAAAGTATACGAGTTATATATGCTCATGGTTTTAAAATGCAAAACTGGTTATCCATGAAAATATTTAATGTGCGCTCTACAAGTTTAATGCTCTGAAGTAATCAATCGAGATTCATCGCTTAGCCTTATAAACTAGCCTTGAATCGTGTACACTCCCCTGGTAGTTATGTGATTGGTTGATCTCTCTCACATTCTATTTCAATGGAATTCCTAAGTTTTGACTCGGAATTCACCAACTCAAATAGACTCTCCGATTTTGACCCGAAGTCTGGATATATGGATTCGTCGGTGGCTAGAGGTCCGGAATCACAGTAAGAGTAACTGTAGAGAGCGACATGATACCGCGGTGCAAGTAAAATGATTTATCATGCTTAGTTGATTTTTGTTTTCCAAAACCTTTAAGTCATGCCTATGATATGGATAAACTGCTATGTTTCCAAGCTATTGATAAAATGGGCAACCCACTAAGTACATTAGTACTTAGCCCAAAATATTTTATAATATTTTCAGGTTGATGCAGCTGGGATGACGGTGCGGAGCTGAGGCTAGGAAATCTCTTTTTGATAAGCTTCCGCTGAATGTATTTCTTGTCTTGAATTAGAGATATGCACTCTGAATTTATTTACTATCTAGTCTCAAGAACTTGAACTCGACTTTATGTATTGAAATGATGGACTTATGTTGATTCGTTGAGCCATTGAATCTTATGCGATCCTAGTATAATGTTATTCTGTTATGTTGGGTATATTGTCGTTGCATTTATTGTGGCATATTCCCTTTGCAAAAGAGGTACTGCCAAACTTTTTGGGAAGTATTAGTCGATTATTGAAATGAATTGAATCCCCTTTCTATCCCCATTTCTTTATTCCAACCCCTAGTCACACCCTTGGCACATGCGCCTTCCCTCGGGAATTGGGGCATGACAAACTCTACAGAAATCTCTATCGATCAAAGCTAAAACCTAGCACTCGAAACAAGACGATTTCCCAAGTGTTAAGTTCTCAAGATTTTTGATTCTGGAATCCTTTGTTCTTTAGCATTCAGTGCAGCTTAAGAACATCTTTATTTCTTCACTGAAAAGTCTGTAAAGTTTGAAAGTGTTAGAAAGTCTTTTAGATCTCTCAGTTGTTAGGTTTGGATTAACATAGCAATTTAGAGGTCTGATTTGTTAAAGGTTTGTAATCTCTATATTAAGATAAGTTTGTAAGGGTCACGACCCTAAACTCGTGTTTGGTTTTCGTCAAGATTAGACGGAGACTGAAACTGATTCTCAGTCAGTATTAAGAAGAAGATGAAGTAAGGAATTTCAGCTACGACGGTAGCTGACGTGGACGTAGGGGGATTTCCCGAACCACGATAAAAATCTACTGTCTCAATATCTCTCTCTATTCTACTTACAGTTGATCTTATTTCTTATTTACTAACCTGCATACATAGCATTCAATCTTTTCATACAAACTTGTGATCTGTTTTGGAAGAAAAGATTTTCAAAGAGTAGCCAAACTCACTCACCAACTTCCGCACTGCACATACGATCTGTAAGCTCAACAGTGAACCTGTCTTTGCTTAACAGATCGTCGTCATCTGATACTAGTTGACCCGACGAGTCAATCTGGTCATAGATTTATTTTGAAAGTCAAAACTATTGGCAATTGGTGTATTCTTCCCCCCCCCCCCTCATACACCAAATAACTCTTTCTGGGACCAACAATTGAGTTTATATTTGGAGTTTTATTTAGTTATTTTGATTTGTTTGTTTAATCATAGAAAAATCAAAAACAATTGATTTGAATATGTCGCTTGTATAGTGTTTAGATGTTCACGTTTCACTGATTAGAATACTCTCGTTAAACAATCATTGTGGTTCGACTCGAAATATGTATATTTCGATATTATTGCATTGCTATGAAAAGTGGTGATCAATCAACAACTGCAACATCCTCGCCATCTCCGGTATGTCCACCGCGCCGAAATTCACATTTCTGATATTGGGACTATTTGGTGCTAATAGTTTCAATTGTCTCATTTCTGATTTAAAATTTCTTCATCTTAATTATTTGAGCGTATTGAAACTATTTGATGCTAATTGTCCAAATAGTCTTATTTCTGATTTATGGGCTATTCATCTTGTTTGGGCCTATTGGGGCTATTTGATGCTAATAGTCCAACAACAGTCTCATTTCTGAATTATATTTTTTTTATCTTGTTTGGCGTATTGGGACTATTTGGTGCTAATAGTCTCAATAGTCCTAGTTCTGATTTAGGGTGTATTCAACTATTGAGACTATTTGGTGCTAATAGTCCCAATCCAAAAAAAAAAATCAGAAGTTATAAAAAAAAAAATCGTAAAATTTGAACAAATAAATTCAAAAAAAAAAGTAAAAAAATTCAAAAATAAAAAAACAAAAAGATATTCAACTATTGGGACTATTTGTCCCAATCCAAAAAACGTCAGAAATAAAAAATAAAAATAAACATAAAAACGTAAAAGAAAATTTTAAGAAAAAGTAAAAAAAATAAAATAAAAAGTCAAAAAAGTCAATCAAAGTCAACTCATTAAGGGCATTTTGGTCCAAATAGGTATAATTTATATTTTTTATGTTGGTGAGTATAATTTGACATTCCTTATGTTAGATGGGTATAAAAAAAATTACTTCTAAGAATAATATAGTACAATAACTATTATTTTTATTTTTATTTTTAATAAGGGGGCTATGAAGAGTAACTTGGGGGCTTTGAATAGAATTACCCTTGTTCGAATTATAGTTTTACACCTAATTATAAAATCTACCTAGCTTTTAATTATTTTTTCTTATTTTTCTCATGGTGAAAATTTGGACAAGAATTTGAAAATGACTTTTCAATAAAATAGAACTTAAATGTGTGAGAACGTCATCGTACGAATAAAAATAATGTCGTTCTTAATAATACAAATTAATAATAAAAGAAAAACCAAAATTCGAAGTAGCAAATAAAATCTGATGTAGCAATCAACACGAACGATAGCATATAATGTAACGCCCTGAACCCGAAAGATTAATACATCACGGAACACATAAGAAAAAGGGGGGAAAAAAAAAAGAAGAATAATAATTAAGAATAAAATTTTCTTATATAAATCATGAAGCATATGTGCCGACTAAATAAAGACTCCGGCACCATTTCATTTGAACATTTAGCCCATGTTTGGTTTAAATTTTTTTGGGTATGAAAGGGGAATCAAGTAATTGATTCCATTACATTTTGTTTGGTTTGAGTAATAGGTTATCCATTTTCCTTACTTGGGAGTAACCCAATCCATTACATTGTTACCCCTCAAGAAGGAGGGGAAACAAGGAGAAATGGAACCCCCCTCACAAGTGACTCCCTTTCTACTATTGAACCACACACTCAATAAAAATAACCATTATTATTATCATTCCTTTACTTGACTTGATTTTATTCATTTTCCGTTACTCAGCTTGAACCAAACGAACACTTAGCTATCCATACACTGACATGCGCATCAATCAAGCTTGAGAAGAAAATAATTGACTAGTATAACACAATTAAATAATGAATCTAACTATAGCAAACGATCATCAAAACAGAAATTGACCAGTTAAATATTCTAGCTTTTACATCAATCAAGGACTCATGAAATTTAAATATTCTCATCATCGCGGAAGTATATACTAGGTCAACCAATCAATATTAATTTTAAAAGTGCAATGCACAACTTTGGCCCACTTATATTTCTAAGATAAAGATGCACAACGTTTCAGCAGGCCAACAACATTTAAGTTGTTATCTCTCTCGAAACAATTGAAAAAGAACAAATTCATACAACCTGTATTGCTTACAACAATCATCCCAAACACCTTATCATATTATGCAAAAAAAACAAAGAAATTAACTTCGTAGTCTCAAACTTACGTTGTCTGCATGCATTTAATCTCTAACTATATAATGTCACCCAATATTTCTCTCGACAACTACGTACTGCGAAACACAGCAAAAAACAGAAAAAGAAAAAATAATATACAATTAAAAAAATGGCCTTCGAAAAGAAAACTCTCCTAATCCTAATCATAGCCACGCTCTCCATCTCCCATACCTCACTCGCCGGAGATCCCGACATCCTCACCGACTTCATCCCGCCGCCCAACTCGCCGCCGCCCAACGCCACCTTCTTCACATTCACCGGGTTCCGCTCCCTCGCGGCGGCGGCGCCGGTCCCTCCCAAGTTCCAGGTTGTCAAGGCGACGATGGAGCAGTTCCCGGCGCTCAACGGGCAGAGCGTGTCGTACGCCGTCCTGATGTACCCTCCAGCGTCTGTGAACCCGGTGCACACGCACCCACGCGCGGCGGAGCTCTTGTTCCTGACGCAGGGGAAGCTGGAGGTAGGGTTCGTGGACTCCAAGAACAAGCTCTACACCCAGTCGCTCCAAGAAGGGGATTTGTTTGTTTTTCCCAAGGGTTTGGTGCACTTCCAGTATAACGCCGACTCCGTGAATCCGGCATTTGCGATCTCGGCTTTCGGGAGCGCCGCCGCAGGAACTGTTTTGCTGCCGAATACTTTGTTTAACTCCACCGTTGATGATACTGTAATGGCTCTGTCTTTCAAGACTGATGTTGCCACCATTCAGAAGCTAAAGGCTCGGTTAAAGGGCTAGCTAGATCGAGCACTATTAATTTGTTTCTTTGATTAGTGGATGTGGAGACTTTTGATATGAATAATTTGGGGTTTTTTATTTGAAGCGAATTGAAGAAGAATTTTTTTATCCAAATCTTTTGATAATTAAAGATGGTTTCTTGGGTGTTTGGCTAAGCTTATTTTCAAGAGTTTACAAGCAAACTTATAAGTTGTGAAAGTGTTTGAATAATTGAGCATATACCATGTTGATATTTTATTTTTTTATTTTACAAACTATTTTTTATTATACAATGACCAAAAAGTATATCATATATTTAACCTACTTTTTCAACTCATATACTATTATTTTTCAAAAAAGTTAACTCATATACTATTATGTATCTCTTATTGAAAGTTTTAAATTAAATTTTAATTGCTCATAAATAATTCAAAAATATGAATCTTTACTTAAAACGAAAATCTTAAAAAAATAGAAAAAAATTAAAATTACAAAAAATAAAAAAATTTCTAAAATTCAACTCTCACATCTCTCGTGTGTCTCTCAGCTCTCTCTCTTCTTCTTCTTCTTCTTCTCAATCCCCACCAAAGGACTGCCTTCCTCCTCGCCGTTGTTACCGAGCACCACTCTTCTCCACAATCATTCTTCTTCCAAATCGCTCTACTCTCTAGGAAATCGTGTTGTATTCATCTCCCTCGTCATCTCCACCATCAGTGGCATGTCTGCGGCCCCCGCGTTTTCTTCGCCAGCTCCATTCACCTGCCTCATACTTGCCGTCGTCGAATTTAAAATTTCTCACATTTCTCAATTTTTGAATGCTGGTAAGATTCAGAGATTTTGGGAACCTCTACCTTTCCGTCAGGTCATCTCTTACGTAATTTGTAGACCCACTTATATCCAATGGGTTTGACTTTTTGAGATAGTTTTACAATATCATACACATTATTATCATGTATGGACTTGATTTCCGAGTTCATTGCATCTCGCCAAAATTGTGCATCTTTATGTTGGATTACCTCTTGATATGAGATTTCCTCTAATATTTTATTAAATCCTATGCCAACACACTGATGCACACTCATATTATTGTGATGAGTTATTAATTATCATGTCTTTGTTAATTTTGTAATTACATTATTTCCTTTCCGCGGTAAGCCCATCATTAGGCCTTTTCCTTTTATGCAAGGTTTAGGTTTCCTTATAACTAGAGTGACCTATAAATATATTATATTATCCATTAACGTAATGGGTCCCATGATGAGGTTAGAAAATCGAAGGCCTTGTCTAAACTAGTCGATAAAACAAGCTCTGTTCCGCCCGTAAACAATGCAAAGCCCAAGCACATGTACAGATGATCGAGATGATGCCATTTCTGCTGCTGGGAAAGCAATCTTTGAGAATGCTTTAGTGAAAATCTCTCAATGGGAGAGATATGGCCTCGTAGGCCCAAAGGGATGGGGAAATCCAACCAAGAACTAATAAAACTCGGACAAAATTAAAGGTTGCTTCTTTGCAGGATAGTGATGATGTTATTGTTGGGGAGGAGCTGTCTAAATTGTATGGAAAGCTGCAGGGGATGCAGAGGCTCGAGCTTCAGAAACACCAGTCCAGTGGTCGAAGAAGCAGGAGGCTGTCCGGGCCAAGGCCGGGTTTGCTTAATTGCCAGCAAGAATCACCTGACTGCCATTGTGAAGGTGAAGCTAGCTATCGGGTTTTCACCTCCATACCTATATATATATATATAGCCATGCATGCATGTGGAAGCCTAGCCTCACGTGCTTGTGCTGGATGAGCCGACTAATCATTTGAGTATCGATGCGTTGGTGGATGCCACGACTCAGAGGCTGATATCGAGCTAGTGTGAGTGAAGACGAAATGAGCCAGGTATGGGTGGTGTGGTGGTGGTGGAGAACTTAAAGGAACCTGTGGAGGCCTACGTAACATTCCAAGAATACAGATGAGCTTAGGAATCAGGGCCCGGAGGTTGATGATTGATTATTTTGGATATATATACTGACAAATGAAAAAAAAAAAAAAATTAGTGTTATGCCAGATTTGACAAGAAACTCTGGTTGTTCAATTCAGGATTAGGATATGACGAGTATGATTAATTTATTCTTTTTAAATTTTATCTTTAGGGTTTGGTTTGGTTTTGGATATATTATTGATAGTCACTTTCTGATTAACACTTGCATCTAAAACAAAGTATATGTCAAAAAATAAAATAAAATAAAAAGTTAATAAATCAATAAATATTGGTCAAAAGAAGATGTAAGGATGAGAGAGCATTCTAGATTCTTATAATAAATTCCGGTTGAGCGATTGATCCAGCAGAATCCAGTAATGGTTGCATAGAAAATGAAATCATAAACAGTTGTAAAGTGAAAAATGAAAAATCATTATCAAACTCCAGCAAGGTTCCAGCAAACCCCACTTGAGCACCTAATATGCTTCCCATTTATTGTTTTATATTATTACAATCTTTTATTAGTGTTAAAATCCTCATTTTTATTTACTCAAAGTTTAAGGTCTACGACAAAACTCACCATTAGCCGCCCAACTTGCTCAATCCAAATCCATAATCAACTTCTTTTTATCCACATTTACGTACATCCTTCTTCTTCTTTTTTTTTTTCTTTTTTTTTTTGGAACAATCATTTACATTCTTTTCATTTTATATCTCTGTTAAATTTAGATTAAATTAATTGTAATCGCTAAACCTCTTTTTCAGTAGTAGGATTCTTTCTTGATACGTTCACTAGTGGGATTCAAAAACAATAATTATTGCGGTACATTTTTTTTGTCATAGTAAGATCTTGATGTAACTACCTGGTATGCTTGCATTTTCTGGAGATGTTGAAATACGTTACTATTAATAAAGAGATATTTATGAAAGTAATAGTTTATTTAATTGAACAATTTCTCCTTAAATTTCTCTTCATATATTATGCTATACCTATAATGCTAGGTAGGAAATTGCTATGCATTTCTTTTATCTATCACAATGACCATGCACATATATCATAAACCAATATAAAAAAATTAAAAATATTACGTCAAAAAAAAAAAATCTAAGTAATTCTAGTGATAAAATAATGAGATTTACAATGGCAAATTTTACCATAAAAATGAGAAGAAATGAAAAGGAAACGCCACTAAATTGCATTGTAAAAAGGAGCCCACATGACTAGTGGGAATCAACCATTTCCAACATTATGAAATTCAGAAAAGCGAATAGAAATTAAAACGTTATAACAAACAATATTTTTCATAAGAAATTCAGTAATTAGTACAGTAATTACTAAAAAAGGCGAATAATAATTGTCGAAGAAAGAAAATTATAAATGTCTAATTATTAGTATAATCGACGAGCTCCCCTATAAAACTCATCTCCTCATTTAACATACGTTTCCTCTGCAATTTCATTATCGTCGTCCACTTTTCTCTGAAAAAGTAACAAAACTTTCCCCCTTAATTACGCAGGCAGGAGGATCCAATCTTTCTCTCAGGTAACAATTTCAACCCATCTTCGTAAATTCTTTCTTTTCAGGAAATTTCATAAAAAAATTTAGATCTGGGTTGTGTTTTGGTCGATCACAGGAATCGCTTATGGCTTCAAAGCGGATCTTGAAGGAGCTCAAGGATCTCCAAAAGGATCCTCCTACCTCTTGCAGTGCTGGTACATGTTGCTATTTTTTTTAAAATTTAAATTAGAAATCGGCAAAAAAGGATTCCATTTTAATTTCTGTTGGTAAATGCGTTTTTTTTTGTGTTTTGCTTTTGCAAATAAAGTGTTATCGGCTATTATTGGTTCTGCTGAATTGTTTAAGGTTTGGTTATTCATCTGGGCTATTGTGTTTACTTTTCTTATTGGGGAATTTGAGTGGTTCTTATAGGCAATTTTTGGTGGTTGTGATGATGTGTAGATTTTTTTCGTAGTTTTAAGATCGGTTTAAAGACCTCTGTGTTTGATTATGCCTGCAAAAAACTTTCCATTTTGAGGTGTCTTTCATGGCGAAACTTTAAGGAGCTGCAAATGTATGTATGTGGGAACGTTTGAAATTTGAAGGGTGAAAAACTCCAATTCACAGCAAACTCTATATAAAGAATATATCGATATATGATTCGGCTATCCATGCCCTTGGGCCCTTGGCACTTGCAATGGTTCTCTCCTCATGGTATTAGGCATACGAGATTTCATGTTTTACTGATCTTTACATTGTAGCCAGCACCATTTCTTGATGCTATCCTATAATTTAGCTTCTGATGTGGATTATATAACATGGTTAAATCTTGAAAAGGGAGTGCAGAAGATATATTGGAATTTTCGCTAAATCTGTTCATGGTTAGCTTTGCCTTATTGCTATTACACTTGATTCTTCGATGCTATTCATTCAAGTAAAGAAATGTCTTGTCTTGGGTCAGTTATATGATATCCAGAAAGGGTGCAATGGTATCAAAGGTGGACAAGAATTCGGTAAATGCCCTTTTGTTCATCGGCCACTGAACCGACTTTGTATTCTAGCATTCTATCCAACTTCCCTCTTTATATTTTGCTGGCGTTATTACTATTTTTTGCAAAAAAAAAAAAAAAAAAAAAAAAATTCCATTTTTTATTTCATAAATGATTTAGCATTTCTTGACTTTCTTGATCAGTTGATTGTAGCGATCAGTTTTAAAATTTCATACTAATCCTCGAGATGTGTTCATGCATCCTTATGGTTTTGCACTTTTGCTTCACGTTCTGTGTATCTATCAGGTCCTGTCGCTGAGGACATGTTTCATTGGCAAGCTACGATCATGGGTCCTCCAGATAGTCCATATTCAGGAGGGGTTTTCTTAGTTACCATTCATTTCCCTCCTGACTATCCTTTCAAGCCTCCTAAGGTATTTATCTACCTAATTTGTTTCTACTAATTTAAATTGATTTATGCCCATGATTTTATAGCTTAAATCCTTATTTTTTATTTGCCATACCTCATCTCTTCGTCAATTATAATTTCACACATCTGACATTTTTTGCTCGATGAATTCTGCAGGTTGCTTTCAGGACAAAAGTTTTCCACCCAAACATAAACAGCAACGGAAGCATATGTCTCGACATATTGAAAGAGCAATGGAGCCCAGCCCTCACTATCTCTAAGGTTTATCTCTAATCCACACAAATTCTCCTAGTCATTAACTCTTATAAATTGCATCTTCGTATTCTAATTTATACTATTTTGTTAGAATCACATTGCTGAAAGAATCGGTTTTTGGTTCAGGTGTTGCTTTCCATATGCTCTTTGCTGACAGATCCGAATCCGGATGATCCTTTGGTGCCCGAGATTGCTCACATGTACAAAACCGACAGGTCCAAGTATGAAACCACTGCAAGGAGCTGGACTCAGAAATATGCCATGGGCTAACCGTGATTTTCTGTGGACGAGTGGTTGCCCCTTACCCTTCAAATATTTTGCTTTCTGCATTTTATGTATCAAATACTAGTCTAATCTATCGTTCAAGTCCTAAATTTGGACTAAATAGAGGTCCAAGACTTGCCCTAGAAAAGAACATTTCCTTTAAACTGTTTTTATGTGTAGTTGATCTTTCAAGTGCATTCTATAGTTAAAATCTTGTGCATGCTAGCTCAACTGCACTCAGTTTCGTCATTCCATTTATTATGCTGCAAACTTAACTCTTATTTATACATTTAGCGAAATCTGGCTTTAGATTTCAGCATTCCAACTTGCAGTGTCGCATCAGAAGGGGTACGAAAAGCAGAAACTTCAGATCTGCTGTTCTTTTGCAGAAACCTGTAGAGATAATCTATTGTGACTCTTGCAATTACTCCACTCTTCTTGTTTGCCTTGAGAATCGTTCTTCCCGTAATGAACGTGATCCCTTTCTGAATCACGCTTTGAATCTTTTGCGTCTCACTCGTATCATCAATCATCTGAATGATTTTTTCGACTATCGAATCAACATAATTGACTCCGCTCATCTCCACATCATCCTTATATCCTAATTAAATAAAACGCCTATAAACCCCCTCACCTCCCAATTTCCCCACATGGAGGCGTTCCTCAGGTGCAACGGCTTTTATCATAAGAGTTTTGATGGTGACGATGACCATGATCTCACGCACAGAGTTTGTATGGCGGACATAATGACGCACAATGGGTGGGATGTCGTAGGCGAGATCTGTGAAGAAGAAGCAGACGCCTCGAGTTCGGGAGATGGTGGTGCCGGAGAGGGCATCATCGAGCTCCTCCACACTCATCTTGTTTTTGTCCTCGTACGTGGTTTTCTTGCTTCGTCCGTACATCCACGACATCATGACGGTCATGAAGAAGACGGAGATGGCGAAGGGCACCCATCCCCCTTGTGGGATTTTCATAAGGATGACATGAATGCACTCTCAATCAACACGTACGGAAACAAGAATCCAAGTACGAGTATAATGTTTGCCTTCCAAATTACTAGCATCACCAAACTTGCGAGAAATGTGGTTATCATCATAACCTGTATCACCACCACACCTGCAGTAACTTTTCCATCATTTTTATTATTCTTTCTTCTTTTGGCCAATATCTAGCTGAATAAAATGCCATGTTTTCATCTCTCTATGGTACTAGCAGAGATTACGTGTTTTTTTTTTATTAATTCTGAAAAATATGTTAAAAATAATATTACCTCCGTTTCAACCAAGACTGATAGATTGGGTTATTTTCCATCAACAAATTCTTACAATAATTAGGAATATAAACAGACAAATGACACTGAAAAATCTCTTTAGTTGAGATCTCAATACTTTTCTTTAAGGTATCAGCTTTTCCCTTGTGATAATGGTGCTACCTCAATGATGCCTTTCCGGTCGCCGCTTTTCAGCTACGAGCCTGCAAAACAACACCGGAGGAATGGGGAGGGTTCCTCCGGGAAGACACTCCGACGCTCAAGTCAGTATGTGTTTTAGAGAAATCTGCTTCAGCAAAGCTTGCAGCGGAGGTAAAGTATCAGTGAAAAATGCATACATTTTCTTGGTGAAGAAGGTTGAGTATTTATAGTAGAATAGAAAGTGAGGGTAAAAGGGTAATTACCTCTAGTTTACAAGGTTAAATTAGTAATTTTAAGGGAGACAAGTCAGTGAGAAGAATATTTTAGTTATGATTAATGGTCCCCATAATCACGTTTTTTCTACACTCCATGTAGGGATCTGAGGTTAAAGGGATGGTAATGACGGGGAGGTGATATGCACCTCTTATTCCCAGATCAAGGACAGGGGTGATCTGGGCCCACTACGCCTAATTCACCCATAGATCAGATCTGCAGGATCTGTTGGGGATTTGGCATCTGTATATTTATCGCTCCTGCATTTCGGAGGCATGCTAGGGAGCTGACAGATTACTCCCTATCAAAGACGACCGCATATTCCTTTTTGGGCCGTACCGCACAAGACGACACGCTTCCTTTTTGGAAAGAATTAGGCGTAATTAAGAAAAATTATGGCCCACTAATTGGGCTCTTGTTTTACTTAATTAAATCTTAATTTTTTTAACCCACTAATTTCGGCTATATTGTAAATTCATCTATAATAAACATTAGAAATATATTTTGCGAAATTAGAAAATAACTATAATACGGAGTAATTTTTATTCATAAAAAAATTAAATTATCTTAGAATAACTAATTAAAAATATTAGTATTAAAGTTAATAGAAATAAATATTCATTAAAATAATGCTAATCACATATCTTATCCTCTTTAACAATCACTCCTTAATTCCTGTGCTGAAAAGAAACGCGTCGTCTTGGGCGGGACAGAAGTAGTATAATTTTTGTTATATTTCACTATTTAGATTACGGAGTATTTATTATTACCTCTGTCCCACTTCGTTAGTCTCATTTTATTATTTTATACCTCACATATATTCAAGTTATGCGACTAATGAAGTGGGACGGAGAGAGTATTTATTATTGTGAGTTTTATGATATAGCCACATAGGAAACAATAGATTTTAGAGGAGAAGAATAATATTCTTGAAAAATTATAAGATAAATAAGAGCGGAAAAATAGAATTGTAGTTGAAGTATGATAAGTTAATATAAATTTAATTCAATAATAAAACTACATTCATAATTACTTTGTTACCCTTAAAATAGAATTAGAATAGGAGGTATATTAGGCAAAATAAAAATTGTAAGAATTGACTATTTATAATAGTAATAGATTTTTAATTGACAAACATGAAAACAAACATCGTACGCCCAATGTTAATGTGGGTAATGTATACCCTACCTCCATGTGAGAGGGGGAAACAATGCACATGGGGTCGGATATGCAATACCGTTAAGGTGGGTTGTCTTATTGTTCATTGTCATCTAGCAGAGTTACATGTGAAAACCTTTTCAATTCATCAGGTGTGTTTTTTTTCAGAAATGTAGGGGCCAGGGTTGTACCGTATGCGTTAGCTAGTTCGACTCCGCCTCTGAATCCGACAACGAGGACAACTGTGATAATCAAGAGAATGTAGTTGATCTGAGGAGAGTAGACTTGGCCTTGTTGCTTTGAGGATGTATGAATGATGTTGACTCTCGGGAAGCAGCCGAGGGCAAGCGACTGCTTGATGATCGAGAAGCATGCGGAGATCATAGACTGGCTGGCAACAAACATCATCACCATCAAAACTGGATTCGGAACCGAACTGTAGTAGGCATCTCTCATGTTTTCGGGGTGTTTCACTAGATAAGCTGTTTCGCCCGCATACGTGAGGATTAGAGAGAGATAAACTACCAAGGAGAAGCCAAACTTCAAGAAAATAATTAACCATAAATTAGATTAATCATATGAGAAATTTCAAATGCAAGTATGGCAGACAATTGTTTATTTCAAACCTGGATAGCCTTTTTGTTGAAGTGCCCTAAATCAGCAAACATTGACTCAGCTCCTATACATATATTATCTCAAAACGTTATTAACCTTCATCATTTCTTGTACCTTTGAAATGTTTTAGACTATGAACTACACACACACACACACATACCTGTTATGCTTAAGAAAACCGCCCCGAGAAGATCCCAAGCAGTTTTGCCATTGGCCTTGAAGAATTTGAGTATGTAGTGTGGAGAAACAGCTTTGAGAATGGATGGATCATACTTCAAAATGTTGTATACACCAATTGAAATATTTGTAGCAAACCACACCAACATTATTGGAGAGAATAAGTAGGTAACTTTGCTTGTTCCACACCGTTGGAACATAAATAGGGCAACTAATAGTGCAACTGATATCCAAACCACATGATCTGGAATCAAACAAAACAAATTTCATCATCAGAAGAAAAAGAAAACTACTACTCCCTATGTCTCATTTATAAAGAGATAGTTAACTGTCATTTTGTAAGACAAAAAGACAGTCAACTATCTCTTTATAAGTAAGACGGATGAGTGAGATATTTAGTAGGAATAATTCTGCACCATACCTTGTTTTACCTTGGAAGAGCGTGATTGAATTCCTTGAAGGGCTGAAAGAACTGTACCAAGAAAATCACACCAAAATTATCAAAACTAACCATTTACTAATGAGTTAATATACTCAAATTTGTTCTTAAATAAAATAAAATAAAAACCCACAAATTACCACAAGTTGCAGGGGTAAGGGCTCCATCTCCAATAACCATGCAAGTCCCCAAGAGAACAACTATAGTAAGAAAATTCTGAGCATAAGAGCTCCTCTCAAGCAATTCCTTCGTCCTAGTCGACAAAGGGCTTCGTCCTCCCCCGCAATTCGCCATGGTCGGATCAGATTCCAACCTCGTGTTCTGAATAGTGAATTTACTCCTAAAATTGATGTGGAGGCAAATGTAGGAGTAGAGAGCGAAGGTCCCACATTCGCCATGATCGTTTGCATGCAGCACGATGAAAACGTACTTAATCAACACAAGAAACGTTAGAGTCCAAATAATAAGGCTTAGGGTTCCCAAAAGATCTTCTTCTGTGAGATTTTTGAAGCTCGTAGCTGAGAAAACATTCACAGGAGAAGTTCCCAAGTCTCCGTAAACTACTCCAAGTGATTGGTAAGCCAAAACCATAGTCTCCCAATTTAAATAATCCTAACAAAAATATTAATCTACAGGTTATATATACTATATCGGTGTGGAAATTAAATTAGATAAACTATATATAAACATACCATTTTTGTTGTTGTTGGTTGAGGAGGCTGATAAGTTTTAATGAAACTCATGCTTCTATCCACGTCAGCTTCTCCTCCTTCCATCTGCTCGTCGGCCAGTTCTACGTCGGCGCCACCGTTTTTAGGGTCTGGTTTAAGGATGAAACTGTTTGCTGCATTGTCATCCATTTATTCGTTCAATTCTTACCATTCCATTCATTGGAAGTTGAGAACCACTGTCTTATATAAAAATGATTACCCTCCAACTAGGAGTCGAGGGAGGTCGGGGTTTGAGTTACTACGAAAAGGTAATAAGAACCATTATTGATTCTCTTCTCTTAAAAAAAAAAAAAAAAGAAGAAAAAACCAACATTGCTGACGGGAGGCCCGGATTTGGCTATAGGCTCACAAGGCATAGGCCTTAGGCCCCAAAATTTTAGGGCTCATCTATATATATATATATATATTTTTAATATTATGTATATAAATTATTATTCTTCTCCAACACACAGACGGAAATCGGAAAAAGCCAAAAACAACAATCTCATCTTGAGTTCTTGACGAAGAAATTCAATTTCGGACTTCAGTGAGCTCTAAACGACAATTTAATCTTAATATATGTAGTTCGTTTGTATGTGAATTGATATTGGTGTTATGATGTTGATTTCTCAACGTTTTTTTTTTTTCCCTGATTTTATGAATTTTTAAATTGTTGCAAAAACATGTGCCATAGATTTAATTCTTTTAGATCTTGCTCTTATTATCTATAGCGAGTGGAAATAAAACATTAGATTGCATGTTGAGGCATTGAGCAGTGAACACACCCACACACATCATGCCACACGGCAGCAGGGGTATTAGACCAGGATGTGAGATGAACACATTTTATTACGGAGTATTTATTAACATAAGTATCCTTTAATACATAAGAGAAATATTTAAGATGTGGGGATATAAGAGCTGAAGGATTAAATAGCTAAGGTTCAGGAGCTGTTTTTTTTTTTTCCTCGTTATTAAATGGCCCATTTTTTTGTTTTCATCTAGGGCCTCTCAAAGTATAGGACCTACCCTGTTGACGGGTCACACAAGTTTTATTCATATACTCCATCTGTCCCGTATCTTTCTGCACAAAATTCATTTTCGGTACGTCTCTAATTGCACTTTTTTTTTGACACTATATCCCGCCACAAATTACTTTATCTTTATTCTCTATCATCTCTAATTATTTATTACTATACCACACCACCTCTATCTTATTAAAACTCGTGTTACTATTTTTTGTGCAATAAAATAGAGGACGAAGTGAATTTTTTTATTTTATTTTAAAATTTTGATTCTAATAATAATAGTATGGATTAATTTTTTAATTTATATATATATATATCTTCAATATGTGGCATATTGACTTGGTTCATCGGGCATCATTTCTTGGGCATTTATTTTGATTAATTAGGCCGGATTGATTAATTTTATCCGGTCTAAAGAATATTTCAAGGCCCGACATTAACCTGCATTTTATCCCTAAGTTTGGTGTTAATAATAAGATAGCTATGCATCCCTTAGTCTAATTCTATTTTATCTTATGTCTTGTCCCAACATTTGTGATTTATCAATCTTTTAATTAATCACATCTTTTATTATGTATATACAACTTGATCCTTGCTTCATTTTGTTTCACTGGGATCATCATCTATACTAATATACTTCCTCCGGCTCGGGATTTCAGATACCTTTTATACTTATATATAAGATATAAAATAATGAAATGTATTAGAAATCTTGAGTCAGAGGGAATACTATACATAGCGTTGGTTAGAATAAAGATGGACGGCTAAGATTCATCAGTTCATTAACCGACTTAATTAGCTTAGGGCTAGTTTGGTAGAAAAGTTAAGATATAGCAAGATAGGATTAAAATAATACAGGGTGTTAAGATAAAAAGAAACATGAGTGCAACATTCATGTTTGATAGGCTATATACAAAAGTCAGTTAATACATGGAGAGTGTTTGCTAGGTATTATTGTCCACATGATAAACCACCTAAATTACCAAAATAACCTTTGAGGCAATAAAGCCTTTACCCTAGCAAATTGAATCTCTGCGACTTCTTTTTCTTTTTTTTTCTTGGTGTAATAATTTTCAAAAATCCCTCTGACAAACTTATCGTCTTCTCTTTTTTTCTAGCAATTTTTTGTGATTTGGCAAATTCTAAAGAATTGAATCTTCTCTTACCAAATCAAGGAGGCAGCGAAGAAGAAGTGGGGATGAAAAATGAGAAGAAATTCGCCGCCCCCATTGGCAAGAGTATCAGATCTCCGCTCCCAGCGGCGATTCTGGTGGGATGGACGGCCGACGGCCTAGCGGTGGCTGCGGCGATTCTGGAAAGGTCCCAGTGGGATTCTGGTCTCTTATCTACGATGATTTCTACAGTAGGAAACTTGGATTTTCGTTTCTTCATCGGTGGCGCCGCCGCCACCACCTCCGCTGCTGAACCAACCGGAATCGAATGAGGAGGTGCTTAGGCAGAACCTGCTGGGGATGTTCCTTTCTTCGCGCGGCGGCAGCTCTCCTCCGGCGTCGTGGAGTGAGCTGGGATGTGAGAGAGAGGAGAGACTCCGGCAACTTTGGACGGCGAGAAATGAAATGGGGAAGAAGAAGATGAGTTGAAATGAAATAAAATGAAATTGGGGTACTTTTGGAAATTGGGTGTAGACTTCGATACTGTTCAATCTCGTCTATTTGAATCCCACCAATTTGGTGAGTTAGAAATAGCGAGGGAAGTAAAGAAATAGGTCCGGGCCTTACTTTTTAACCGGGCCAAAGTGATTATTTCTTAGTCTATCAAACGGAAGATAAACCTAGTTTAAATTTATCAAACCAGCTATATCCTGTTATATCCGGCCTATCAAACGGGTCCTTAGTTGATTCATTTTTGGGTGAGCAGAATGTAAATTTCATTTCACATTTTTCTCCAAGGCTGAGGGTGATAAAAAAAAACATCTTACAACAAACTTACCTGCCATTGGCTCCTGAAAATAAGCTCTTACGTTATGTCCAACAATGCAACGTCCCCCACCTGTCTCCTATATATTAAGTCAAAGGAAACTTAAAGATTTTTTTTATTTTATTTAAAATGAATGGTAAATACTCCATCGTCCGGGCGGATAAACTGCCACCTTGACTGTGAATGACAAATGGCATGCTCTCATTGGCCCATGCAGATTTTATGTACTATATAAAATCAATATCCCCATATTACAACTACACCCAATAAAAAAAATTAAAAAAAATATTTTAGCAAAATTCATGTTTATTTTTCTTTATACAGAGACCTTAAAAAAAAACTAAAGATTCCATTTCCTTGCTAATACAATATAAAAAGTTAATTTGCATTTTTTTAGTAGTGAATTTCAAAAAATTCTACACATTTTACTTAATGATAATTAAACTATTAGGGATATTTAAAAATATAGGAAAAGGAAACAAATATTTAAGATTATTTGGGTTGAGCAAAAATAAAAATAAAAATAAAAAATAAATAAAAATAAAAATGAAACCGACATATTGAGAATAGTCCAAAAATAACCATCTCAGAAAGCTAACAAAGGGATATATCAAAGTATGAAGAAAACATAACATAAATAATTAATTAAATCCAAATCTGAAAGTTCAGATAGCTCAACTAGTCCATCCGAACAAGCGCTAGGAAATAGCAAAGGGCGCTAGCATCATCAAAATAAGTCATGGCGTCAGTCTGAAGCTCCCGACGCGCCATGAAGTAGGGAGGGCGGTTCCCCTCCTATGGATGTGGGAGAAACGGACCTGAACCCCCCCGCAGTCGGAGACAGATGCGAGATTATTATATGTCTCATAAGTAGTATTTAATATATTAAAAATGATTATATACATCAGAATTAATTAACCCTAGTTAATTAGCGTATAGTTATACTAAACTTATACTCCCTTCATCCAAATTAATGTGGTTCGACTTTTTTTCACACATTACAACGTACTGAAAAATAGATGTTAAGATAGAATTTGAGTGTCATTTGATATATTATACTATTATTCTACATAATATAGTATAATACATCATGTGAGACTCAAATTTTATGTTAATATTCATTTTTCAACATATTGTAATGCTTGCAAAAATAAAAAATCAAATCACTCTATTTACCTTGGGGGGACGGAGGGAGTATTAGATTAGAACATACTCTTCCTGTTCCCCCGAAATAGCCTTGTTTTTTTTATTTTATACCTCACATATATTTAAGAAACCAGACCATTTCGACGGGACGGAGGGAGTAATAAAGAAATGATAAAAGAAAAGAAAATTCGATTTTAGTAGAACAATTTTGTGTTGCACAATGCAAATCTATTACTATTATAAAAGAGCCTATTCTTACAAATTTTGGTTTGCCTATTTTATCCCTATTAAAAATCTATATTTAAGGGTATTGTTGTAATTTAAATACTATTATTTAATAATTCCTTTTAATCATTATGCATGCGATTTCACTGGCCACATCAATTAATTTAGGCATATTATCTCTTAAAATTTTGTAGTGTAATTGTATAATTACCTTTAAAATTAGCTTAGTATTATTGTCCTATTATAACTCTTCATCATTATCCATAAGATTTAAAAAAATTAAAATTATGAAAGTAGTCTTTTACAAAGTACATTCGTATTTTAATTACAAAATAATGTTTATTATGGCTTTTATGCTCATCAAAAACATACATCTATTAATTTATAATTGAGAGTATATGTGCCCAAGAAACAACTTTTTTAAACAAAGTGTTCAGCTTTAATTTCGGAAAAAAGAAAACAAAGGAAGTTGCAATACTTAATTTTACTAATATTAGAACAAACCTCTGCTAGAAAACACGATTCGGATTATTATTTGGGGCACACTCCTGTCAGCTCGGCCCCATGGTGGGGGTTCGAGTCACCCCGGGTGCATATGTGTGTGAGTGTGTTGTGTTTGTCTAATCTAATTGACCTTTTTATTCACAAGAATTGACACTGGATCTAATTGGCACTTTTATTTATAACAACTGATACTTTTAAAACATCACAGAGAATATCACTTTTATTCAGAATGATTGACACTTTTACTTACGAGAATTGTCACTTTTACGAAAAAAATACGAGTAATGAATATTTTATCTTGTGAAGGGTAGAATATATTTTTATTACTCATACATAAGATCTATAAATAACCATAAATATTGATTCAATACAATCCAAGTTGATGAAAATGAATATTTCGACCATAAGAGGATTGCCACTTTTATTCATGTGAATTGTCACTTTTATTCATGACAAATGGCATTTTTAAGGAAAATGAGTAACGTATATTTTAAAGCGTGAAAAATAGAATATGCTCTAATCACTCATAAGATGTATAAACTAATATTTATATAAATAAGCCACAATATGAAATCAATATAATATCAAGTTGTTAAAAAAAAATGAATATTTCGATCATCACATATATTGACACTTTTATTCAGAACAAATAACTCTTTGATTAACAAGAATTGTCACTTTTGCTGAAGATTTTTTTTTTCTTCATAAATAAGGATTTGGATAAGAACACAACCGCATGGTGCGACCGGGGAGGAGTTTTTGCCTTATTGTTTTATTTATAAAAGAAAAAACATGAGTGGATTTATGTGCAACCAATACTTGATCGATTATAGAGACTAACATCTAGAATAAGGTTGTCGAAAATATATACATGAAATTTATTAAGTAAACACCGAAATAATAATGCTTCAAAAAAAATTAAATTATCAAATCAAGTAAAATTAGAGCAAAGATATAATATCCATTAAATGCTTAAGATATAAAATGAAATGAAGTAAAAACTATAATTATCTATGTTACTGTATTCCTAAAAAAGGGGGAAAAGAAACTATATGAATCTATATCCACATTAAATATTTTTTTTGTTTGACTTTGATGGATGTCAAAGTTTTATTCTTTTTTCTTTTATAGATAAATTTGTCCAACGTCTCATCATCATCACTTGGAATATCAATGCAATCTTCAAATTTCTTTTTCATTATTCTTCTCTTCTCTTTTCCTTCACTACAAAAAAATATACTTCTAGTGGCGACGGTTTTCGTCACTATAAGTGCCAAAATCGTCACTAAAAGTACTCAGTGACGACTTTTGTGGTTGTCATCGGATTGCAGCTATATGTGCCGACACTATAAGTTTGTCACGACCCCTTATCCCTAAGGACGGCTCAACCGGAGCGTGACTAGGGATAAGGGGTCGTGACAGAGTGGTATCAGAGCATCTTTTTCGCTCTGAACTAAAATTTCTTCGAGTATAGTCTAGTAAGATTCACTAGACTAATATGACAGTAACTCTCAACACGCCTCCAAGCCTTGCTCAAGAGAAAAGAAGGTACCATAATTCTTAAGTTTTAAAAATTCATAAGTTGTTGAAGATCATGAGATTAAAGAAGCATGAGTTGCATGATATGTATATGGGAAGTATATGATGAAGTGAAGATCTTATATATTGATTTCAAAGTTTTGAAATTGCATAAATTTTGAAATGGCATCATACATGTTTACACGTATTGACGATAATGTATTATGGACTGACGAGCTTGCACATGGAGAACATAGAAAAGCTTTAAGTTATCTTACTGCTCACTTACGAGAAAACCATTCGCGATTCGTGATTTTGTTTTCTTCAAAAAGAAAACTAGTAAAAAAGAAGTTCGAATGAGTTTCCTAACTCATAAATATTAAAATCTCAACGTAAGAAAGGATGAGAAATTTGAAAGAAGTATGAAAGTACTTTTTAAGGGTTTTTACCCTTCGGTGGAAGTGTTTCTAAAACGGTAAGGAAAGAGTAATTTATATAAGTAAAAATGGTCGAACGATTAAACTGATCTTATATAATTCTTACCTCTCGTTGTTATTATCGCTTAAGTTATAGATTTTTGACTCAACCTAGAACCTTACGTACGATTTTTTTTTTAATTTTAGATGGCGAACAGGAAGATGACGCCGCGAAAGATAGCGATCACACGGCTTCAGGCTGAGCGAGCAGCACTACTTCGAGCATTCCGGTCGTTTAGGTTGGCCGAGGGACAGGATTTGGGAGTGTTCTTAGCTCAGTATGCTAGCCTTTGGTATGAGGCTATTCCCGCGGATGTGACGCATGTAGAGGGTATTTTCAGTTTGATTGTGTTGTTGCCCGAGGAGTGGCGAGATTGGGCTAAGGAGGTAAGATATTTCTATGTTTATCATGACACTATCACTTCTCAGTTGACTGGGAACTTTCCAGAGTTTGTTTCACTGTTGATCCACCGATTTGTCACTCATCGGAGACCACCACCACCTCCTTATATCGAGACTGAGGAGTACATGTTCCGAGATCATTCCCCATGAGGGATCGTCTATCCGTTTCCTTCGATTGCTAGAGAGCCACAGCCGAGCCGCGTGCACATAGCTCTTGTACCGCCTCCACGTCCGAGTCATCAGGTAGGACGTCATGACGAGGCAGGACCCTCACGTGCTATTGGACAGAGAGATGTTGATGAGATTCCACCATGTACCGAGACACCGGTTGGGACGACTACTTTGCATCCACTACACATTGCCCCACCAGTGCATCCACTTCCCTTGAGGAAGCGCCTCAGAGTTACTGATTTGGAGGAGTTGGTTACTGGTCTGGTGAGATAGGTACATGAGCACATACCGATTGCAGTTACACCAGAGATTGGGATCGAGGCAGTTCCAGAGTTAGTGATACATGAGGTACCTGAGATTCAGATTGAGGTAGCACCGGTTATTGAGGTAGCACCGATTGTTGAGGCTGAGTTAGCACTTGTGATAGATGATGATGCAGTTGTTCCAGAGATAGAGGATGCATTAGTTCCAGTCTTTGAGGATGTTGTTATTCCGTTGGTTGAGGAGGACCCAGATGAGGATCCGGACGAGGATATTGAGGAGTCCGAGGGTTGGGTATCAGTTCAGGAGACCGAGAGTACCTCGACCCGAGAGTCGAGGGCTTGACTAGCAGTGATATGACTTTTGTATAGGCATTTTTGTAGCCTACAACACGGAACCTTAGACCACCTTTCAGCGTTAAGTCGTTCCGTCTTTTGACATTAGAGATGGTAAATGTCTTCCATGTAGGAAACATTACATCACAGTATATATAGATAGCTAGTTAGCTTTTGCGTGTATATAGCTAACGCTAGCATTTTTCATATTTTCAGCTTGTACAGAAAAGTCCTCTCATAGGCAATTTTACCTATGATGCATATATATAGATTGGACCCACGATGGTCGTTTATTATCTCTTACGACTGAGTATTGTTTAACTTTTAATTCGATGAACTTTATTAAGTGTATTTCGAAGACCTGCCTAAGATGCGATATATTGTGGTATATCTTGTTCAACTATTAAGAAATGTTCTTACGATGGTTTTAAAATCGCAGAATGTCAGGAAGACGAGGAAGACCTCCAGGAAGAGGAAGAAATAGAGGACATCATCATGAGGAAGAAAGAGAGCTCACACCACCAGCACCACCACCGAGAAGGATAGAAGAGTTATTCCTTAGGCAAAACCCTTTGACTTTCAACGGATTAGGAAATCCGGAAGATGCTGAAATTTGGGTTCGATCCATGGAGCGCATTTTCAACTTCTTGCGTTGCACTGACCAGGAACGTCTATCTTGCGTCCTTTTCCAGCTCTCTGGAGCTGCAGATTTTTGGTGGGAAGCCAAGAGGAGGACTTTGACTGCCGAAAGACTAGATGCTTACACTTGGGAGGAGTTCAAGACGGGATTATATGATAAATACATTCCTAGAGCTTTTAAAGTTAAGAAGGAGGCTGAGTTCTATAGCTTAAAACAAGGAATGATGTCTGTCACTGATTATGATCGAACGTTTAGTGAACTGTCGAGGTATGCTCCACATCTGGTGGACACGGACGAGAAAATGGCTGATAAATTTCGATCAGGACTGAGGCACGAGATCGGGATATCTTTGGCAAGCCACGGAAAGTTGTCCTACACCGATTCACTGAATCGAGCACTGGACATTGAGGCTGCTATGCCAGAAGAGCGTAGGGCACCTGTATCAGCTCCAACTCCGGCTCAAGCTCCGAGATTCCCTCAAAACTATAAAGAGAAAAGGAAGTGGGATGACTATCGGGGAAATCACCGCCAGCCTAATCTGAATAACCAAAGGCCATGGCAGGGAGCTACACCTCAATGGCAGGGACAGCAAAATGTTCCCAGGCAAGGAAATAACCTACAAGTGCAACAGAATATCCGCCCATGCCCTAAGTGTGGTAAGAACCACATGGGTGCATGTATGGCATTTGGTGGTAACTGTTACAAGTGTGGAAGGCAAGGCCACATTGCCAGGAACTGCCGCGTAGGTCAACAGAATGCTCAACCCAGACAGAATTTTCAGGGACAGTACAATCAGAATCCGCAACCTCTAAGAGCTATTCAAGGCCAAAAGCAGCCGCAAGGATTTCAATATCAGCCTCAGAATGCCAGAGCTTTTGCTATTAAGCCTAAACCTGATGGGAAAAATAAGGGAAATTTGGCAGGTATGTGCAAACTCTTAGATATTCCTATAGTTGTACTATTCGATACTGGAGCATCTCATTCGTTCATCTCTAGTGCATGTTGTGATACTTTAGAATTGAAACCAGAACGAACTAATCATGAAATGAAAGTTACCACACCCACAGGAGGAATCATGACTACTAGCTATGCATGCTCTAATTTAGAATTAGAGATCGGAACAAGTACAATCACCACGAACAATCTGAATGTTATGCCAATGTGGGACACCGACATAATTTTAGGAATGGATTGGCTAGCCTTAAATTTTGCCACGATTCTCTGTAATGATAGAAAAATTTCTTTCCAGCCCCCTGGAAAAGAACTAACTACTTTTCATGGAATCAAAATGGGCAGAATGACACCGGTTATCTCTGCTCTCCAAGCTAAGAACATCATGAAGGCAAAGGATTGCCTAGCCTTTCTTGTTTACCTGAATGGAGAGGTTGAAACTGAGATAACCATAGGAAATATTTCGACAGTGCAAGATTTTCAAGATGTATTTCCCGAAGAATTACCAGGTTTACCACCGAACAGGCAAGTAGAATTTACTATCGATCTAGAACCTGGATCAGCCCCGATATCGAAAGTTCCATATAGGATGGCTCCTAAGGAGTTGCAAGAATTGAAAATCCAACTCCAAGAACTGTTGGATTTAGGTTTTATCAGACCTAGTGTATCACCATGGGGAGCACCTGTCTTGTTTGTGAAAAAGAAAGATGGCACCTTGAGGATGTGTATAGACTATCGAGAGTTGAATAAGCTTACGCTTAAGAATAAATATCCTCTTCCTAGAATTGATGATCTATTTGACCAACTCAAGGGTGCTAAGGTATTCTCAAAGATAGATTTGAGATCCGGGTATCATCAACTAAAGATTCGATCAGAAGATGTACCTAAAACAGCTTTCCGAACTAGATACGGCCATTACGAGTTCATAGTAATGCCTTTTGGTTTGACGAATGCCCCAGCTGTATTCATGGATCTCATGAATCGAGTGTTTCACCCATACTTAGATAAATTTGTCCTGGTGTTCATAGATGACATACTCATCTACTCGAAGAGCGAGGAAGAGCATGAGGAACACTTGAGGACAGTTTTAGAGAAACTTCGCGAGGAAAAATTGTATGCGAAATTCAGCAAATGTGAGTTTTGGCTGAAAGAAGTGATGTTTCTAGGGCATATTGTGTCGGCAGAAGGAATCAAAGTGGATCCTGTGAAAGTAGAAACAGTGCACGATTGGAAGTCGCCAACTAACCCAAATGAAATCAGGAGTTTCTTAGGCTTAGCTGGTTACTACAGAAGATTTATTGAGGGATTCTCAAAGATAGCGAGGCCGATGACACAATTACTAAGGAAGGGAATCAAGTACAAGTGGACCGAGGAATGCGAAGAGAGCTTTCAAGAGCTCAAGAAAAGACTAACGACAGCGCCAGTACTAGCAGTGCCAGAACTGAATAAGGAATACGTGGTGTATACCGATGCATCAAAGACTGGACTAGGTTGTGTTCTGATGCAAGAAGGGAAAGTGATAGCTTACGCATCCCGACAACTTAGACCACATGAATTAAATTACCCCACGCATGACTTAGAGTTAGCAGCAGTTGTGCACTCTCTGAAAATTTGGAGACATCACCTATACAGAGTTAGGTGTGAAATTTTCACAGATCACAAAAGCTTGAAATACTTTTTCGAGCAAAAAGACCTCAACATGAGGCAAAGAAGATGGCTTGAATTGGTAAAGGATTACGATTGTGGTATCAATTACCATCCGGGCAAGGCTAATGTAGTAGCTGATGCCTTGAGTCGTAAAAGCCAATCAAAGTTAGGTTATCTTCTAACTTGAGAAGAGAAACTCATCCAAGATTTTGAAATGATGAATTTAGAAATAATTCATCCTCCAGAAACTGTAGATGGTTGTGTTGCAGCTCTTGTGGCGACATCAAACTTAAGAGAAATGATAATAAATGCACAGCGAGGAGACAAGACTATGGAAAAGTTGTGCCTCAAGATAAGATCAGAAAACCCGAAAGGTTTCCACGAAGCAGCAGACAATGCAATATTGTTTGAAGGAAGACTATGTGTTCCCAATGATGAAGGGTTGAGAAATGAAATCTTGAGTGAAGCTCATGATACTCCATACACAGCTCACCCCGGGAGTACGAAGATGTATCAAGATGTGAAGCAAAAATTTTGGTGGGATGGATTGAAACGAGATGTAGCCTCTTTTGTTGAGCGATGTTTAGCATGCCAACAAGTAAAGGCTTTGCATCAAAGACCCTACGGTAAGCTACAACCGTTAGAAATTCCAGAATGGAAATAGGAACATATCGCCATGGATTTTGTGACTGGTCTACCCAAATCAAAGCGAGGAAACACAGCGATATGGGTGATTGTCGATCGATTGACAAAATCTGCTCATTTCTTACCTATTCTGATTACTTATGGGTCAGATAAGTTGGCACAACTCTATGTTCGTGAAATCGTACGCCTACACGGAGTTCCTGTGTCAATCACGTCAGATAGAGATTCAAAATTTACGTCTAGATTTTGGATCAGCCTACAGAAGGAGTTAGGTACGAGACTTAACTTCAGCACAGCTTTCCACCCACAAACCGATGGACAATCTGAGCGAACAATCCAAACTTTAGAAGATATGCTCAGGACTGTTGTTTTAGACCAAGGTGGAAGTTGGGAACATGTTCTGCCATTGATAGAGTTTGCGTATAATAATAGTTATCAAGCTACCATAGATATGGCACCTTACGAAGCTCTTTATGGGAAGAAGTGTAGATCACCACTTTATTGGGATGAAGTGGGTGAAAGAAGAATTCTAGGGCCCGACACCGTTGGTGAGATGATTGAAATTGTTAGGAAAATCAGACAGAGAATACAAGAGGCCCAGAACCGACAAAAATCTTATGCGGATACACGCAGAACGGAGCTAAATTTTGAAGTGGGAGATAAGGTTTTTCTTAAAGTATCCCCTTCCAAGGGAATAGTTAGATTTGGCGTTAAGGGCAAACTCAGACCCCGATTCATAGGACCATATGAGATCCTAGAAAGAATAGGCCCAGTAGCATATAGGTTGGCATTACCACCGAGTTTTGGAAATGTCCATAACGTTTTCCACGTCTCTCAACTTCGAAAATATGTGTTTGATCCTAAACATGTAATTCAACAAAATGATATAGTGTTAAATGAAGATATGAGCTACGAGGAAAAACCAGAAGCGATATTGGACCGAAAGGTACAAGTGTTGAGAACGAAATCGATTTCCCTAGTTAAGATATTGTGGAGTCACCACGGTTATGAAGAAGCAACGTGGGAACTCGAAGATAAAATGAAGGAGAAATATCCGGAACTTTTCTTAGAAGGTACGCAAATTTCGGGACGAAATTTTTTTTAAGGAGGATAGGATGTAATGTCCCGATTTTCCAAAAAAAAATAATAATAAATAACCAAAATATTTTAAAAAAAATTATTTATTTATTATATGATATACTTGTATTATTCGTCAATCTTACGAAATCCTTGTGAGATTATATATATAAATTTTTTTTTGGAAAGATAGAAATGAAACGAAATAATTTTCGTTTAAGTCTTTTTGGACTTATAATTACTTGGTGAATTATTTTCATGTGTACGAACACACATATCGATTGTTATCGATAAGTTTCCCTCACACGATTTAGGTCTCGTTTGAAAATCGAGCTATAGTATTATTTATCACGATTTTTAGTAATGGTTGCATCTTTTAGGACCTTATCAACCTTTTATTTTAGCCCAAATAGAAGCCCAAATTTCTGAAGCCCATCAACAGTGGATGAAATTCAACCACGTCCCTATCATTTTCTTTTCACCATCTTTACACCCCCTTTTCACCATTTGAAGATCATCCCTCACTTTTTACCACAGAAGCAAAACACGAGAGAGAAGGCAAGCAAAGAAAATAGTTAAGCAAAGAAGAGAGAGATGAAGATCAATTGCAGTAGCTCCATCATCCCATTCAAAATCTACTAATTCAAGAAGAAGGTTCACTGATGCTACTTTTCAACCATTTCAAGTTCTCCATTCCTAACTAAGATCAGTAAGTTCCAATCTTATTTACCATACTTCTATCATTCTTTGAATCCAATACAAAATCAAATCCATCCATTATTTCTTCTCTTCAGCAAAAATTCCTACTCGACAAAATACAAGTTGCAGAAAATAGAAGAAAAAAAAAGGGATTCATAAAGAGAGCGACGGTGGGAAACAAGAAGAAGAAAGAAGGAGAATCGAGAGCAGAAGAACCGCACTTTACCTCATTCACCTTATTTCCTGTCCATCTTCACTCTAACATCTTCAGTAAGTGATTTCCCACCTTAGTGTTCTACGCATTTTTTTTTTTCTAATAAATTCAAAATCTGTAGCTATACAACTAGAGTTTTCCTCTTTCTCAATTAGCAAACAAAAGTCATTTTCCTATTAAACCAAGACAAAATCGTATAAACAAACTAGAAAACTTGTAAAAACAAATCTAGAGCAAGTTACAGTCTATAATCAGAAAAAAAAGAAAATAAAAGAGAGGCGTTGCCCTGCTGTTACTGTTCGACGGAGTTGAGATGCAGCGAAGCGATGATGAAGATGGCAATAGTCGGCGGCGACTCGTGGTGGCGACAACGACGGCGAGACTGAATTTTCGCCGGCTAATCAGAAAAGGAGACGAGGCTGGAGTTTCTTTTGTGCAGCGGTTTGACGGCAATCGATGAAGGACTTGACGAGGTGGCTCCGGTCGGACAGTAGCCGGCTGCGTGTTGCTGTGGAGATAACAAGAAACGGCGGAGTCGAGAACAGGGGAGGGGCGGCAGTCCAATGCCGTTGCTGCTGCTGCGACGGTGATGGTGATATAGAGCGGCGGCGCTGCTGCTAGGCGAAGGAGGCGGTGGGGCTGCTGTCACAGTGATTGAAAATGTTGGCGGCGCTTTGATGGAATCGGTGGTGGAAAAAGAGAGAGAGACGAGAGGATTCGAGAGAGAGTACAGTGAAAGGGGGAGGGTTCTGTGATTTTGGAGTGATTATAGAATGTAGAAAATTCTTCTTTTTCATTATTTATTTTTTCCTATCAATTTGGGCTGCAGTAGTTAATTATGGGCCATCATCTAGCTTTCTGAATAAGTAACTCCTAGTTTGAACTTCTTCACTTTTGGGGTTTGATTTTTTGCAAACCATTTTCTTGGGAGTTTACGAAAATAATTTGATTAATCAAAATATGGCTTACTTAATTTAGTTAGTTGAGTAATTGGGACCTTACGTCTAATTTATAACCTAAGTATTGACCTAGAGTATTTCTTTTATTTTTGAATAAGTTACCATAATGAATATTTATATATATTGGATTGAAGCTTTGTGATTTATTATCGAATGCGAATTATTAAATTCTACGAGGTTGGAGCCTCTTCGAACTTGTTTTACATGTGATGGACCTTCTACTGCTTTGTCAAGCGTCTTGATCGAGTCTTGGGACTAGTTTAAATGGAGAAACAGAGTTCTCATTTGAACTAGTCGACTTTAGCTGATTTTAGATAATTTAGAATTATCGAATAGACTTATCAAACGTCGAGGGCATGTCGAATTTTCTGGGTGGACTTTTCTATCTTCTCGATTAATATATTTCTAAGACGCGATACGAACTAGAAGAGGTTAATAAAACTCTAATGAGTTAAAAGACGAGAATTTTAGAAATAATATATTCCTCTAAAATTAGAATATCTACTGAAACGAGATTTTTCCCTAAAGGTCAAGCAAGTGGCGAAGGTCGAGAAACGTGAAGAAGAACCAGGAACCGCTCAATCTCTTTTGCAATCAGGTGGGCGTTCTTCCAAAGAAAATTATAATGTTGCTATAATAAAGCATGTTTTGAAAATAAAGCATGTTGACTCAAAACCCTTTCATGCATAAAATATTTTTGGTTTTATGTGTGATGCCTATCTGTGTTGGATTGCCAACGTTATATCGATCGAGCCTGAGTTAGACAAAGGTCGCTAGCCAGGTGGTGTGTACACGAAGTCGTGACTGTGTGCTCCAAAGGTGGGCCGGTTATGCATGGAAACGTCCGGTGAGGTGGCCACCTTGCCGGCGTACTTACAGATATGGATAATACAGATGTGGAAGAAAATGGGGAGTGCACTCCAATTATTTATCAAAGCAAAGATTATTTAGTTTCACAAGTCTTTTGATAAAACCTTGTGATAACTGTGAAATGCATGATTGGTGATTATTTTTTTTAAAATAATATTTTGGGCATAACTCCACGGAGTACATCAAGTACTCAGCCCTGCTCGTGTTTCCAAAAACTTGCAGATTGAGCGAGGGGGCAAAGGCGGCAGTGTTGAGAGAAGAATGTCCCATCTTTCGTTTCAGTTCAGAAAGAGATACATATCTCCATATATGTATCTATTTTGTTATAGACTTCCGCTGTACGCTTAAATTCTCATGTTTTGTTAAGTAATATGTAACTGGCTTCATGAACCAGTAAATCGAGAACTTTTCTACCTTTCTTCATAAACTTGGATGATATTCGACTTTATAAGGTTTCTTCTCTTAAATACTTATATAATATTTTGAGCTTTGGGCTCTTTCGTATCTTCACTTGTCTTCTAATTCTCCATTGATTGAGTTTATTCAATTATTCATTTCCATTAATCACGGAATTATTAGTATTCTCCCCTTTCTTCCCCATTTCTTTTATCCAATCCCTAGTCACGCTCCGGTTGAGCCGTCCTTAGGGATAAGGGGTCGTGACAAAGTTATTGTGACGACGAGTAAATATCTTCACAACAAATGTGATTATAGTGACATGCGATCTTGTCACTACAAATGTTATTTTTGTGACATGATTTTGTTATCACTGTATTATGTTATTTATTGTGACGCATGATTATTGTCACTAAAGGCAATATTTTTAGCCACATGTGATTTTTTATCACTACATGTTCCTAGTTTTAGTCACATAAATCATTCGTCACAAAAGAAACCACTCTATAGTCACATGTGTTTATCGTCACAAAACATCCACAGTATAGTCACACGTTATTACTATCACTAAAGTATTTCTCGTGTAGTCACGTGTGATTGTTTATAGTGTCAAACATCGGTCGTTATAATAAATATTTTTTATCGTTGATAAAAGAACAAGTTTTAGTGACACAACTATTCCATCAATAAAGTTAATAAATGTGCTAACTGAAGTATTAGGTTTTAGTGGCACAAAGTATTGTCACTATAAATTTTATCACATTAGATGATCATTTAGCAACAAAATATTATTTTAAAATTGCCACAATTCTAATACAATAACAATAATTAATTTATCACTAATATATATATTTTTAAATATTAAATATTATACATATTAAATTAGGATTTTGCCATTCGTCCAATATACGAAAAAATAATAATGAGAAAACAAATAATACTAAATTAAATATTTAACATAATTCATTCCATAAATAAAATTTCTACAAAATAATCTAAATTCATCAAAACATGTAATACGATATTAAGGGTCGAAAGGTAACATGTCATATACAAATTAAAATAAATAACTAATAAAATAAACAAAGGCTTCATCTTCAGACATAGGATCTAGACCATCATCAACCGGTTCATCTATCCATTTTTGTTTCTGTTTGCTATATCGGTTCCATCTCCATGCGATTGTACAAGTAGGCTCCTCTCCGGTTTCAAGATAACGCTAAGAATTTAAAGAATTAAAAAGACTAAAATTTCATAATATTCTAACTAATCCGTGTACCTTTTCATAGCAAACTTGTGTAATGGACTTTGTTCAACATGAATGCTCCTTATTTTTTGCTTTTCTCTTTGTTCATATGACTTATTTTCTAAAAGAAAAAAAAACCCACACATTACTGCACAATACACAAAGTAAACAAAGTAAACAAACATATATGACCATACTTATTTTTAGATTAACTTTCAATAATACGCATCTACATCCAAAACAAAAAAGAACGTATAAGAAAAAATGATTACCTTTATTTATCAATTAGTTTCAACAACCAATATTGTTATATGTGATCACCTAAAATTTCAGATCAGAAAGCCACATCACGTAAATTGCAAAAGATTATATAGGAAAAAACTTGATCATGTAAATTGTAGAAGATATATACATGTCAATTAGTTTCATCAACGATAAAGCCATAAATTTGATCACAATGTGATCACGTAAATATTCAAATCAGCAAACAAGAACATAATCCAAGAAGAAGAATAATCATTCTTATTTATCCATTAGCTTTCATCAATCAATAACACCATAAAATTAACAATGTAAATTTTTAAATCAGATAAGTTGATACATTCAATAATTCATTTTGAGCAATGTTTAGATAACATGACTAAAAAATATGACAACTACTCTGTGAACTATCGATGGAGTATTTATGAATAAGAATTTAGATGAGAAGATAAATAACGTGATAATATTATTTTGGAGAGAATAATTGCTTGTGAACTATCAAGCGGATTCCACCATCGTCCTCATCCCAGTCCAACTTATCATATTCAATAATTAATCGATTCAGATTCTAATAACAAAGAAGATTGCAATATATTTGTTAAATTAACCAAAACTTGGAGAAGAACTATACCAATACAATACAACACTGCCGTACCATTCACATCACAAATAGATAATACTTACAAATTTGGTAGCATCGTTTCCAACAATGGGAAGGGTAACCCATATACGATGTAAAGCCGCACACCTGAGCATTGCCAGAGAGTTCTTTCGTAAACTCTTCATCTTCAATAGATCCTTGCCCTTAAATCTGGGAAAAAAAAAATTAAATTAATTTTTAATTAAACAAATAATTCTCAAATATGAACAGATCTTGCAATCAAACAAGTTTACCTCTATCATTGATTGTTGAGCGACTTGAGGTATTATTCATAGAAGTCATTGTTGAAGAAGATGAGGAAGAATGAAGGATGCCATGGGTGAAGAAGTTGAGAAGAATGAAAAAAGAAACTAGGTTTTGATAGGATAAAACGAGGACTTTATTCATAGCAAAAAACATGGCGGTGAGTTTTGAATTTTTCGTTTGCCTCTAAATATTTTGGTGGGCCTCTTTAGGGTTGGATGAATTCATTTTATTTCCAAAATAATCATTCTACTATTTTTTTATTTACTTATTATTAAAATTTAATATCTAACTTGCACATATTTAATATAATTGCAAAGACATTTACGATTTTTTTTGTTTTGTAAATTAGAACAAATGAAATACGAAATCCTCATCGCTACATATTGCTCCAATAACAAAAGTGAAAATTAAATTATTTTAAATATTTGAGTTGGAAATATAGTATTTTTTTGATCAGGCAAATACAACATATTCATACACACACGCACGCACTTGATGTGACTCGAATCCCCGACCTCTTGGTTGTAGTTGGAAGTATATTATTAATGTTACTATTAATATTTTAATTTAAGAATTTGTCTAATTTTATTTAATTTATATTTTAACTACACATTAAGACTAAGCTATGACTCGTATTATTAGAATGTTAACAAAGAATATGTGTTCAATTACTTCAATAGTCTAGAATCTTAAAATTATTATAGATATTGTTGATAATAATCCAATCTTTAAACATAATCCAGTTTCTTATAGTCTATTTTGTAACCTTAATGCATAATAGTTGTACACGTATCTAAAAGAAAACGAACTACATGTGTAATGTTATATGATCAGATGGAGAAAACTAAATTTTGTTGATAATTAGTGTGTACGGATTGATATATTACGAGAAAAAGAAAAATTCAATTCGTATTTTTTGTGACTGTACAAATCAATGCACAGTTACATATATATACCAAATATAAATAATTGTGAACCATATGTTTCAATCTTATAAAAGTAACTTTTATGGAAAAAAAAATTTAATTATTGTTTTAATTAATTTTCTCTTTAGTCTATTATCGTTAAACTTAATGATAAATTTTAATGTTTATTCTAATAGTAATACTAAGGTAATATAGAATTTAAAGATTATAAT
Organism: Mentha longifolia; assembly: GCA_001642375.2. Taxonomy (NCBI): domain Eukaryota; kingdom Viridiplantae; phylum Streptophyta; class Magnoliopsida; order Lamiales; family Lamiaceae; genus Mentha; species Mentha longifolia. The sequence continues at coordinate 24,574,495 of CM038118.1, forward strand.
GTATTATTAATATAATTTACTAAAACTAATTGTACATAGGTATCTTAATTGACAAATTATATTTTTAACTTATGTTTTCTCTAGAATTTAAAGTTGCTTTTATGTTTTACATTTGTAGTTAGCATAATCATTTTTTCAAAATTGCTAACAATGATCAATTTAGACAAAACTAATTATAATTTGACGTTAATGAAGATAATATATGCTTTGTCTTGTAAAAAATACTATATCTTAACTTTTGAAAGTTAAACTAAGAAAAAAAAATATTTATATTTTAGGCATGATTAGGAACGGTACATGAGAACGGTACTTTATGAAAATAAGCTTAATCCCAAGGTTAGAAGATTTTTTTTTTTTTTTTTTTTTTTTTTTTTTTTTTTGTTGTTGTTGTTGTTGAGTGTATATCAGTCTCAACAAGTATGTAAGAGATATTTTAATATCTAGCGTGATCATGCCTACTAGCGACCCTAAGAAAGGACTTTACCATCTACGGAGTATTTAATTGTTATCATGTGTGGCACTTTTATAAGTAATTTAAATTTATTTTTCAAAATTAAAATTTATTTACATTTACAGTGACACACACAGTATTGTCACTAACATATAGCGACAATAACTATTGGCAACAATACTGTTTGTCACTACTCCATTTTACTGAGACGAAAGAAAATATTGTCACAATATGTTACGCATATAGTGACAATTTTAATGTTGTTGCAAATATATAGTGACGATAATTGGTGACAACTACATAAGTTGTCAATTGTACAATTTTTGTGACAAATAAAAAATTGGTCACTATTTACACAGTTGTATTGACAAAAAAATAGACTTCTCACTAACATATAGTGATAATAAATTGTGACAACATTAAAATCTGTTGCTGATTTATTTATTTGTGACAAGCAAAACAATTGTCACTATACACGTGTTTTTAGTGACAGACAAACTATCATCACTGATATATAGTGACGAAAAATATCGACAACGATGAATTTTGTCATTATTGTACTATATTGTGACGATGAAAATTATTGTCACAATACATTTGCTTCTTGTGACGATATTATGGTCGTCACTAAGAAAGTTGTCACTAGAAGCATATTTTTTTGTAGTGCTTGTTCTTCATGAACCGTGAGCAAATTAATTATGCCAATGGATGTGCATTGGAACATTTCTAACATAGTATCATATTAGTTATCAATATAATTTGGATCATTAACTTATAAGACATACATATAAATTAGTATAATTAAGATGTTCTTGACACACGAGCAAATAACAATTTTATGGGATTGTGAAACTTAGTTACAGTTTAAATTAATATTTCCCCCGTCTCATAAATTTAGTTACAGATTATGAAACATAAATGTTAAGAAAATGAATTGTCTATTATAACATTGGCAGGATAAATAATTTTTAGGGGTATTTTTGAAAATTATGAGTAAGAAAGAGAAAATTGGGATAAATTGTACGGAGTAATTATTTTTGGCGGGCCACAATATAATAGTATTGTCACATTGTGTATTTTATTACGTATAATGAATTTTAGAATTTTCATTATAGGTATGTGATGAAATTTGTGGGACTACCAAATATAGTAGTTGAAACTTAATTTATGGAACGGAGTGAATATCATAAAAAGAATCAAGCATCTATTCAAAATAAAAATTATTAATTATAAAAGTTCTACTAATTAAATATATCATAAAATATAAGTAAGAAGTCATATAATAAATTAAAAGTATTTAAGGTCTTGTAAGAATTAAGGAAAAAGTTTAGTTTAAAAGACCAAACTCACATAGAATTGTTCCCCTACGTATTGTGCTCATATTTAATGTGTAAAGTTTTCATTTAATATAATATAATGAAGTTTTTTGGGTAGGGGTTATTTTTTTTATAATATAGATTTAGGGTAAACTCCCCAACTGATATTGTCACATTTTTTTTATAATATAGATTTAGGATAAACTCCCCAATTGATATTGTCACATTAGTCACTGACACGTTAAAGGTAAGTGAACATTTCTTTGAACTCACTTAATGTATTTAAAACATTATAATAATATTTTTAGAGTAACACATAAAATTATTTTTTGCTTAAGTTTATTTAGACTTATTATACTTTTGAAACATCACTTTAACAAAATAAATTGAGAATATTTGTACAATTAAATATTTTAATTATTCTTTATTACTACAACTATATGAAAAAAAAAATCAAGAAAGACCACTAAGCCAATTCAAGTAGAAAAGTAGAAAAAAATCAAATATAGAGTTGACTCATCATGAAGCGCAAGGAAATTGAAAACGAAGAATAATGAAAAAAAAAGTTCAAAGATTGCATTGATATTCACAATGATTATGATAAGACATTGGACAAACTTAATTATCTCTAGAAGCAAAAAGAAGAAATGTTCGACATCCATCAAAGTAAAATAAGAAAAGATTTAATGTGAATACATTTCAAACATTTAAACTTATTAACATCACCATAGTTTTATCTTTTTTTTTTTTAAAAAAGCAAAATAACGAAACACTATGTATAGTTCTTACTTGGTTTCATTTTAGGGAATGGTTTCAATGTTTGGTCATTTTCATAATTATCAATAAAATTACAATTATGTCGCGTCTTTCAATTTCCAGCGACTAATGTCTACATATCAAATTGAAAATAGATACTTGTTGGGACATAATTGAGAAAATATGCAAACATTGGGACAATAAGTAATATTTATCTTTCATTTTATGTCATTCGGGCTAAGTTAGTATCTATTTAGAATTTTATTTTTACTTTTAGCAAATTAATTAATTCATTGCATATTTAAATATAAAATTACACTATCTTTATTCTATTTTTATAAAATACGTTTAAAAAATAATGTATCCATGTGCAACGCACGTGTCATTTGCTAGTATGAAGAAAAAGAAAGCATAAATTCATAAATAGTGTCAACACTTGCAGCCTCTAAATTATTATGAATTTATACATTTACCGAAATCCGGCGGCTTTAAATTTCATACAGCATTCCAACTTGCAAAGTCGTTTCCGATGGAGTCCGAAACGACGAAACTGCAGGTCTGCTGTTCTTCTGCAGAAACCTATAGAGATAATCTATGGTGAATCTCGCAATCATCCCACTCTTCTTGTTTGCCTTGAGTATCGTCCTCCCCGTAACAAACGTGACCCCTTTCTGCACCGCGCTTCGAATCTTCCGCTTCTCACTCGCATCATCGATCATCTCAACGATCTTTTCGACTATCGAATCCACATATTCAACTCCGTTCATCTCCTCATCATCCTTATACCCGAACTGAATCAAACACCGGTAAACCCCCTCGCCTCCCAATTTCCCCACAAGGAGCCGTTCCTCAGGCGCAACGGCCTTCATCGGTACGGTTCTGACGGTGACGATGACGGTGATCTCACGCACGGAGCTGGTGTGGTGGATGTAGCGGCGGACGATGGGTGGGATGCCGTATACGAGATCGGTGAAGAAGAAGCAGACGCCCGGAGTCCGGGAGATGGTGGTGGCGGAGAGGGCGTCGTCGAGCTCTCGTACGCTCATCTTGTTTTCGGCTTCATATGTAGTCTTCTTGCTTCTTCCGTAGGTCCACGACAGCATGACGGTCATGAAGAAGACGGAGATGGCGAAGGGCACCCATCCCCCTTGTGGGACTTTCTTGAGTAAGGATGACATGAATGCACTCTCAATCAACACGTACGGAAACAAGAATCCAAGTACGAGTATAATGTTTGTCTTCCAAATTACCAGCATCACCAAACTTGTGAGAAGTGTGGTTATCATCATAACCCATATTACTACCACACCTGCCACAATAACTGTTCTATCAAGTGTCTTCTGGTTTATATACTAATCTAGCTAGTCTTTAATAGATGCCCATGCTTTCAAAAAATAGTTATAACCCTAGTCTGGATGAGTGAACCGAAGTTAATAGTTGTAAAATTAAACTAAATCATACTAATATATTGAGATTAAAGAAAAAAATGCATAAAAGTTGATAAATTTGTAATTTGGGGCATTGAAAATTGGGACAGGGAATCTCATGTGTTTTTGATTATATAATATATTTTTTTTAATATTGTTGATTATTAAAATGTTATTTACACATGTGACGACCATCATTTAGTGCAATAGTAGATGTCATACGAAAATGCAATAGATGATCCAAATTGAGGAGCCGGGGTTGTACCGTATGCGTTAGCTAGTTCGACCCCGCCTCTGAATCCGACTACGAGTGCAACAGTGAGAATCAAGAGAATGTAGTTGATCTGAGGGGAGTAGACTTGGCCTTGGTGCTTGGAGGACGTATGAATGATGTCGACTCTCGGGAAGCAGCCGAGAGCAAGCGACTGCTTGATGATCGAGAAGCATGCGGAGATCATGGACTGGCTGGCAACAACCGCAGCTAGCGTAGAGATAACGAACATCGGCCAGTAAACTGGATTCGGAACCGAACTGTAGTAGGCATCCCTTATATTTTCAGGGTGTTTTACTAGATAAGCTGTTTCGCCCGCGTACGTGAGGATTAGTGAGGGATAAACTACCAATGAGAAGCCCAACTTCGATCAAGAAATTAAAAAATAATCGACCATAAATTAGATTAATTACGAGAAATTTAAAATGCATAACATGCAAGTATGGACGACGGGGTTTTGTTTCAAACCTGGATAGCCCTTTTGTTGAAGTGCCCTAAATCAGCAAACATAGCCTCAGCTCCTATATTATCTCATTAAGTTATTACATCTCCGATCCTCATTTCTTTACATAATTGTTTTCACAAGGGGTTCTCTTTGAAGGAAAAAGAGGGGAAAATCCACCCCCCCCGCCCTCCTCAATTAATCTCTATGATAGATAATTTCTCTTTGGCAACTCCTATCCCTCATATTCACTCCAAATTAAAATAATATTTTTTTTATCCATTTGGAATAATAATATTTTCCCTTATGTGAAGCCTATTTTCCTTTTCTCTTTGATAAAAAGAGGGAAAATAAAATTTTTACACCATTTTCTCCATTTTTTCATATACTCTTTGATGGATAATTTTTCTAGGCATGAGGGAAAATTTTCCTTGGGGCAACCATTTTCTCACCTTTTCACTTCAAATCATGATAATATTTTCTCAAAAACTGATCATATTTTATCATCTTTTACACTTTAAAGAACATATGATAAAGCAAGTGGGGACCACATCATGGGATAAAAAAAATTGCATCCTTTTTTTATCCCTCATTTTCCTTTTCCATCAAAGAGAACACACCCCTAAAAGTAAAAAAGGTATATTTTGTACTTTTGAATTGAAGTGTTATAGAGTCTTAGACTACATATATGAGACACACATACACATACTCACCTGTTATGCTCAAGAAAACAGCTCCAAGAAGATCCCAGGCTGTCTTGCCATTGGCCATGAAGAATTTGAGTATGTAGTGTGGAGAAACAGCTTTGAGAATGGATGGATCATACTTCAAAATATTGTATACACCAATTGAAACATTTGTAGCAAACCACACCAACATTATTGGAGAGAATAAGAAGCTAACTTTGCTTGTTCCACACCGTTGGAACATAAACAGTGCTACTAATAGTACAACAGATATCCAAACCACATGGTCTGAAAAAATTGAAATTAAGTAACAATTAATTTCCTTCACATACATATATTCATTTTCAATATTAATTCTGCACATACTATATATATACCTTGTGTTATCTTGGAAGAGCGTGATTGAATTCCTTGAAGGGCTGAAAGAACTGTTCCAAAAATCACACCAAAATCATCAAAAGCAAACTGATACTCCCTCCGTCCCGTCTTAATATGCAATAATATACATATATAGTATGAAAAAATACCACAAGTTGCAGGGGTAAGAGCTCCATCTCCAATAACCATGCATGTCCCCAAGAGAACAACAATAGTAAGAAAATTCTGAGCAGAAGAGCTCCTCTCGAGAAATTCCTTCGTCCTTGTTGACAAAGGGCTTCGTCCTCCACCGTAATTCGCCATGCTTGAATCCGATTCCAACCTCGTGTTCTGAATAGTGACTTTGCTCCTAAAATTGATGTGGCGGCAAATGTAGGAGTAGAGAGCGAAGGTCCCACCTTCGCCATGATCGTTTGCATGCAGCACGATGAAAACGTACTTAATCAACACAAGAAACGTTAGAGTCCAAATAATAAGGCTTAAGGTTCCCAAAAGATCTTCTTCTGTGAGATTTTTGAAGCTCGTTGCAGAGAAAACATTCACGGGAGAAGTTCCCAAGTCTCCATAAACTACTCCAAGTGATTGGTAAGCCAAAACAACAGTCTCCCAATTTGAATAGTAATCCTAACAAAAAATCAATAATTCGTGTATAAATCTTATACTAGAAAAATGACCTATTGCTATATTGGCACATATGACAATTCACAAAAATGTCATTATAAATTATCTAAGAATGCAAATAGTTAACGTTGCATTTTGCTGGAACATCAATATGACATTTCGATTGTAAAAAGTGTCACGACAAAATATTTAACGTTACACTTTTATCTATTGCTACATTGGCACATATGACACTTAAAAAATGTCATTATAGATAAAATGCAGCAATAGTTATCTTATTATAATATTTTTTAAGTGTCAATACTAGCCAATTTTCTAGTAGTTGTAAAAATATATAGATTAATTAAAGTGTATAATTACCTTCTCTCTTCGTTGAGGAGGCTGATAAGTTTTAGTGAAACTCAAGCTTCTATCCACGTCAGCTTCTCTCTCTTCGGTCTGCTCCGGAGAGAGGTCTACAACTTCGCCGCCGTTTTCGGGGTCAGATTTAAGGATGAAGTTGTTTGCTGCATTATCCATCTATATGTTGTTACGAGTGCGGCTAATACATTTCTCTTATTTTATACTCCGTAGGATGCATGCATGTTTTGTTTCAGTTTGTTTATTTTAATTTAAATATATTCTATGCTTATACTGTTACACATACTTATCCTCCACACTCATTATTAAATCCGGAGCAGGTAAAATGAGGCCGAAAGTATCACCAACTTTAGGAATTGTGCGATATGATAAGCACAAATATTCGATTTCAGTAACGTGTTGTGACGTGCAAAAAAACTAATTAAAGTCAATCTCCTCAACTTGCTAAAAGAAATTATCTTAATTTTTTTTAATTTTTGACAAACGTATGAACTTAACTGCCAATCACTACTAAAAACCAGCTCTTTGTGAATAAATTATGGCGTGAGAAACTGAGAATAATGTTATACCTTATTATGTTTATTACTATATAACTGTGTGTTTTAATATACAAATTAATACTTAAATATAATCATACTTATTGTACCTTATAACTATACTTAAATCAATGACAACTATAAATCTAACTAAGAGCATCCCCAAGAGTTTTCCTCGTTTTACAGTAGCACCAGCACAAAAATATTGCAGAAACAGTAACTCACTTCTAATAATATACATAAAAATACAGCAGAAAAAAGAATATTTCAGAATATTCCCATTTATTTATTTTTTATAGTATGAAAAAAATAAGCTAAATTTATTATATGAATAGAAATTTAAACTCATTAAATTAATATGCGAAAAAAAAAACTAGCTACAATCCTAATATGTTAAGAAAATTAAAATTTGAGAATTAAGTATCAATGTTTTTGTTGTATTTTGTATTTGTTTAGCAAGTTTATTCACTTTTTTTATTAATGTAATTTTAATTTTAAAATTTTGTATCATTAAAAGTAATTTTTAACACATATAATTATATATAAAATGAATTGTGAAAGGGAAAAAATTATAATTGCATAATATATAACAAAATAGACAAAACATAAACAAAAAATTATGCAATTATGATCAGTGCGTAACACTGTTCATAACACTAAAATGATGCAAGTTTGGTGCTCCCTGTTGGAGGTGATTTTACACTAGAATAGTATTGAGCACTAAAATAGTGTTACTCTTAGAGGTGCTCTAAAATTAATGGTCCAGATTTATTCTTATTTCTGACGCTAATTTATTTCTATAAAAATCTAACCTATCAGCGTCTATTTTATTCGGAGCAGCCGAGCAGGTCACGCTTTTGTATGACATCAAAATAAATAAAATTACATCAACTTGGACTATGTAAGTAATGTTTTTGCCACTAATATCAGTGCTAAAGGTAAGCAACAATTGGATAAACGTTTAAACCTATCCAATTAAAGCAAGTCGGCCGTGCACTCGTCATTTTCAAGCTATATAATTAGTACCAGGACTTCACAAACTGATGTTCTTCTCCGATTGCAATAATATAATATAAATTTGATGATTATAAAATCTACAATTTGTAATAGACTATTTGCGGTATGGTAATGCTGAAAAATTATCGATGTGACACTAATACATTAGCCGTGATAACAATAAGTGTTCTCATAGTGTGCAAAGTTTATGGAATAAATATAATTGATTTGACCAAGTCAAATAAATTTGAGTTGTTGGAGACTTGACCAATTCAACATGTTGAAGAGTGGAAAAGTGAACGTGCGTGCATGGGAAATGAAGTGTCACGTCCGTTTTTCCACTCTTCAACATATTAAATTGGTTTTCATGCTTCACACAACAAGTCTCCAACAACTCAAATGTCACGACCACACTTTGCTAATTGATAGCTAAGCTTGGCGATTCGTGACTGTGGTGGAAATTTATGAATAATTTACAAAAGATGAGAAATTCAGGAATCTGATACGAACATTTTATAGAACAAACACCAATAGGTGCACATAATAGACGGAATAAGTACGACACCACTTGTCATGATTTTGACTTGAATTACAACCATATCGAATGATACAGAAGGATCAGAGTGTACACAGCGGAAAAGCATTTAAGAATACATGTATGAAGACATGTACTACCAAGAGAAATCTTCAACTAAGACTACTTGCTAACTTTGACAAAAGCATCGCCGGTCACTCTCCATTCATCTTGCTCAACCTGCACATCGGAAATAATGTACAGGGCGTGAGTACTTGAGTACCCAGTGGACACATGCCCAAAACATTTTTATTGTCAAGCCATTCATAGTGAAGCATAGGGTTTTTCTTGAAAGGCCTATGTTCACGAAAAACTGAGTTATCTTAAAAGCGACTGCAGTCTAAGTTCTGTAGTAATCTACCATATCTGAGTCTATTGTGTCCGAGGAGGTGGCCACCTCACTCGGTCACGTGATCGGTCACTATCTGCAATGACACGATCGATGTGTACACTAGTCCAAGAATGATAGCTGATCATTCAAGGACCCGAATTCGATTTATGAATTGGCATTTCGCCATTTAACAGATAGGCATCATACAAAAACTGAAAACATTTATGGCATGACAATACTTTTAAAGAGCTATTGATCTAATAAAACATGCTTTGTTTTATAGAAAGCCCGCCTTGTTGTTTTCTCTACTGCAACGAGACTTGATCTCTGCTCCTGCTACTGTTCCTCCTTTGCGTACCCTTCGATTAAAAATCGAGATAAGATTCGTATTCTAACGAATAAAATCTTATTTAAGATTTTAGTTCTAATTCTGATCGGAGGTTATTCTAAATCCAGTAACGTGGTTACTGTTATCTAATCTCGAGTTATAGATCCCGTTATGTGAACGGTCTATAAGATATATTTTTTTTTTTTTTCAATAAATTAATCTTTAATTTATTGTTAATCTAGATTAATATAACTGCGTATTTGATTAGCTTAATCAATTACGATTAATTATTAACTCTTAGTTAATAAATTCTGGTTAATTAACTTTTCTGAAGTTAATTCTTTTAATCACAAAATAATTCCTTACGAATTATCGAAATTAGATATCGGGAAGGGTACGATTTAATTAGTTGCGTCTCTATTCATAATTAATTAAGAAGTTGGGCTCGTAATCGGGTAAATGGGCTCTGGCCCAAATAAAGGGCAACTCGGCCCATGGGTCAGCAACCCGGCCCGACCCGGATTACCACAAGAAACCCCAACCCCCATCCCTTGTTCATTTCACGCTGAACCTCTCTATCTATCGTGATTTCTCTCTGTTTCTACTTCTCCGGTTGTCTTCTTTACTTCACCGGCAGCCGGCGCTACCCATGCGTCGTCGGTCTGCTGCTCGTCTTTCTCTGGTCTTGGGCGTCCCTTTTTCCCCCAAATCGAACTTAGAGCAGAATCCCTAATTCGAATTTTGGGGCGAGCTTCCCTTCGCTCTTGTGGCTGATTCCGGCGAGTTCTTCCTCGATTCAAGTTTCAATTGGCACGGTGAGATGGCATCGCTGTGGGGCTCCGTCCGACGACTGAAATTGGAACTCGCGGCTCTGCTTCCGGTGGCTGCAACTCCCGCTGTCCCGACTCTCTCTCTCTGATTGTCGATAGATAAAAAAATTTCTGATTTTGATTCACTGTTAATTTAGGGTAGGGTTAAATTTTAATGAAGAACAGAGACGTTATAGGTTTCTATTTTGCTGCAGGTTTGAGGATGCGACGTCGATCATACTATCGTTGCTTGCTGCTGCGGAAACTTCGGCGTCGACGATCGCCGCTGTCGTCGCCGCTCTGTTTAGCTTCCTTCGCCGTCGAGGCTTCGAGCTCCGACGGAGGTTCGAGTCTCCAACTCTCGCTCTCTCTTATTTTCTTATTTCTTGGTTTTAGCTTAGGCGTTTGTTTTACGAATCTAATCTGATTATTGACTGGTTGGGTTTCCTTAGTCGTTAGGGTTATAATTCCAGAACTTGGAATAGAGTATGCTGATTATTCTTATTTCTTGGTTGGAATTTTATAGCATGAAGTTTTCGGTTTATGGGTTCTTACATTCGTGCTTAGGAGTTCAAGTTTTGAAAAGGAAGGCTTGAGACTGAATGATTAGCATGCTTGTTTTATGGTTTCTAGTTTGAAATGCTCATGCTTGTTCTAAGGCTGAAACATTAACTACTTCATGCTAGGCTAGTTGAGGTTCTACGGTTATTACCTTGAAGATGAAGCTGTAGTTGCTAGCTACCTCTTCTCCTTCTCCTTCTCCTTTCCTATTTGCTGCTCCTCCTTCACTCTCGGCCCTCTCTCTCTTCTCTATGTGGTGGTTGAATCTGTGAAATGTGGTTGAATGAGAGGGTGTGTATGTTTATAGAGGATTGTTTGAAATTCATGGCTAGAAGAGGAAATTTGACTTAAGGATATGGGTTGTAGTATCTCAAAGCCACCTGTTTTTGTGTCTCTTTTGTTCTACTTGGGAGAGTTGTCTGCAGATTTCTAATCTCTCTCTCATCTTATTTGTTTTATTTTGCAGACCTTGGGTTCCCTTCCCTTATTGTCTCTACGTGGCTGATTTCCTCTCTTCCTTTTTGTAGGTGATACTGGGGTGAAGCTTGCTGTTTTCTGCAGCCAAGCTGGAGCTAAAAAAAAAGCTGACTTCCTTTCCTTTTCTATAGGTTAGGATCTGAATTAGCTTGTTGTCTCACTGCAGACTTGGACCCTTAATCTTTGTCTTATTTGTTGACCTTTCTTCCTCTTTTGCAGGTTGCTAAAGGGATGTTAATTCTGCTACTAGGAACTAAGCGCTCCCAAGGAGGTGGATTCTCTTTCTATTTTTAGACAAGAGGGAATCCTTGGGTTGTTTTGTTTTTATCCTAGTGTATTAAGGCTGTAATTTGATATTGTGAGTTTGAGAGTTTATCTTGTTCATTCGAACAGGCTTGGAACAATTAGTCAAAGCTGTGACATTAATCTAATTTGCTTTCTTGGTTTACGTATGCATATATCTTTATATATGTGTGTATTGGAACAATGCTTTTCTTGGTTAAAAATGTGTATATATATATATATATATATATATATATATACATCTATTCGAACCCTCTTCTCAAGAGTCGTGTTCGGCCATAGTGTAATATTATGGGGTGCATTCTCCATATTTTACTTGGGCTCGACCCAAGTTATTATTAGTTTGCCTTCGACCCATAATATTTTATTTGTTCTCTTTTCTTGGTTCATGAGTGAGAAGAACACCTATATGTATATATATGTATATATTCGAGCTTTACCTTAGTGCATTATTTATGGACTTGGCCCATTAGTCCGTCTATCGGGCTTGATCCGACACATCTATAAGTGGCTCGACCCATGTCTATATTGGTGGGCTTGGTCCGGTCTAATAAATTAATTGAGCCTTGGCCCAATTAAATAAAACCGAGAGTTGATGGCTATCTTTTACTCGAGCTACTCGATCATCATTTAGCTATGTGATCGAGATAGTAACGATTCGTTCATTCGAAAACTAATCGCTTATCGAAAACTAAATAATGTAGAAATCAAGTTGCTACTTGATTCTATCTTTACTACTTAATCGATCTCTCGAAAGAATTAGCTACAGAAGTCGAGTCGCTACTCAATTCTATTATTGCTCTCTAAGCGATTGTTCTAGATATCTTGAATACTAGAAGTTGATAATTAACTCAATCAATCGAGATTAATTAACTAAACTAGTTAAGTAAAATACGAGGCGTTACATCCTACCCCCCTTAAAAGAAATTTCGTCCCGAAATTTGGATACCTTAGTTAAACAATTTTGGATACTTTTCTTTCATCCTATCCTCAAGCTCCCACGTGGCTTCTTCCCGACGGTGGTGCTTTCACCAAACCTTCACCGAAGTGATTGTCTTATTTCTGAGCTGTTGTACCCTTCGGTCTAAAATTATTTCTGGTATGTTCTCTTAGCTCAAAATCTGGGTTAAGAACTACTTCATCCTTGTGGATTACGTGCTTCGGGTCATGCATGTATCTCTGGAGTTGTGAAACATGGAAAATGTTGTGCACGTTTCCAAGGCTTGGTAGTAACGCCAATCTATAGGCTACTGGCCCTATTCTCTCTAAAATTTCGTATGGTTCGATAAAACATAGCCTTAATTTTCCTTTGACTCCGAATCTCACTATCCCCATTGAAGGAGATACTTTCAGAAACACCTTGTCGCCTATTTCAAAAAAAAAAAAATCTCAGTTTGACGGTTGTCGGCATAAGATTTCTATCTATCCTGAGCTTCTTTAATTATATCTCTAATTTGACGCACGATCTCGATCATCTTACTGATTGCGTCAGGGCCTAACATCTTCCGTTCACCTCCTTCATCCCAATAAAGTGGTGATTTGCACTTTCTTCTATATAGTGCTTCATTTGGTGCCATGTCTATGGTCTCCTGGTAGCTATTGTTGTAGGCAAACTCGATCAGTGGTAACACTGGTTCCCTATGACCACCTCAATCAAGTACTACCGTTCTCCACATGTCTTCTAGGGTCTGTATGGTTCTCTCTGACTATCCATCAGTCTGAGGGTGGAAGGCAGTACTAAAATTCAATCCAGTTCCTAATTCTTTCTACAAACTCATCCAAAATCTAGAGGTGAATTTCAAATTTCTGTCTGACGTTGGCACTCCATGAGGGCATACTATCTCACGAACATTCAACTGAGCTAACTTCTCCGATCCGTAAGTTATTGGGATGGGAATAATGTGTGCGCTCTTTGTAAGTTGATCTATTATCACCCAGATGGTTGTATTTCCTCTCTTGACTTGGCAATCTTGTAACAAAATCCATGGTGATATGCTCTCATTTCCACTATGGAATTTCTAAGGTTTGTAATTTGCCATAAGGTAATTTGTGCAGAGCCTTCACCTGCTGACAGGCTAGGCATCTTCTAAAGAATAAAGCTACATATCTCTCTTCATTCTCTCCAATCATAATTTATTTTTAGGTCTTGGTATATCTTCTTGCTACTAGGGTGGATGGTATATGACGTATCATGAGCTTCACTTAAAATCTCGTCCATAGCTCCTTACTAGATGGAATTCAAAGTCTTCCTTCGGCAATAATTGCATTATTTGCCTCCTTAAGCACCTAGTATTTGACGTCTCAAGTTAGGTGCTATAGTTAGAGTGGCGATGATCCCTTAATTAGGAGATGGATTATAGAGAAAACTGTTAGTTCTCTTGAGTCTAAGATTAATGGCTTCGATTTCTAAATCATCTAGATGGTCTGGTTCGATAGATTAACTAATGGGCTTAGGCCCCATATTCTGTATACTCATTAATGATAAACACTACTCGTTTGCTTAACTAGATAGTCCATTCGTATACTTGATCGTTTGTGCAGTTCTTATCTAAGAACCATAGTAATCAAATTGATATTTGATTCTTTCTAGAAAGTACCACCAGAAAATCATATTCTTGAAGAAATCCTACCTTGGTTACACTTCTACTCAACTTGCCAGAACTACTAGACACCTACTTGATCATGAGACCCTAATACTAAATTATATCTGGATACTCACGTCAGAAACAATCTGCTAATTGCTTCCACCCAAATAAAGATATAGGAAATCTTCTCTTTAGATTCTATTCCAAATGGAATAAGAATGTAACTAACATTCTTTCTGGCAATGTTTTCATATCGGTATAACTTAATTACTGGAAGGGTGGTCTCAAATACAACATAACTTCTAAGTTCAGTTCTCGAACTCCGGAATGAGTGCTTCTTAGTTGATCAAGAGGAATGATAGTTTTAACTGAGTTATGCGACGAAAAACATCTGCCAATATGTTTGCTTTTCCCGGGTGATAGTTGATTCCATGTTCACAGTCTTTCATAGTCATAGTTTCTCTGCTCGAAGAAGTATTTGGGCCTTTGTAATCTGTGAAAAATCTCACACCGAACTCCATAGAGGTGGTGTCTTAGAATTTTCAGGGCATGCACAAATGCTGCTAATTCTAGGTCATGTATTGGATAATTAAGCTTGCGGCATTTGAGCTGTCATGAGGCCTAGGCTATTACTTTCGTTACTTTCCATTCTTGGATCAAAACACGTTCTAGTCCGTTCTTGAAGGCACCTGGGTAAACCACGTACTCTTTGTCTAGATCTGGAACTGCCAGAATTGGGGTGCTTGTCAATTTTTATTTTAACTGTTGAAAGTTTAACTCGCAATTACGGAGTCCATGTATTACTGGATCCTTTTTCTCAGGAATCACGTTATTGATCTTGATACCTTGGAGGATCCTTCTAGGATTTTCTGATGATATCTAGCCAATCCTAAGAAGCTTCGAATTTCATTTTGGCATCGATAGCGATTGCCATTTCTGAACTGCTCATACTTTTGGAGGATATATTTTTTTTTTAATCCCTTCAGCTGACACGTTGTATCCTAAAAATGCTATTTTCTTAAGTCAAAACCCGCACTCGCTGAATTTGGCGTAAAGCTTCTCTATTTTTAGAGTTCCCAACACTACTCTCATTTGTTTCTTGTGTTATCTTTCGTTCTTTGAATAGATTAGCACACCATTTATGAAAACCAGGGTGAATTTATCTAAGTGGGGTAGAAAACACAAATCATGAGGTCCACAAATACTACTGGTGCGTTGGTCAAACCAAACGACATGGCTATGAATTCATAGTGGCCGTATCAGGTTTGAAAGGCCATCTTAGATATATGCTCTGGTCAGTTCTTTAGTTGATGGTAACCCGATCTTAGATCTATCTTAGGAAACACGCTTGCTCTTTTGAGCTAATCAAACAAGTTATTGACTCTAGGCAAGAGACAATTATTCTTGAGGGTTAACTTGTTCAGTCCTTGATAGTCTATGCATGTTCTCATGGAGCCGTTCTGCTTTTTTTTTTTTTTTTTTCACAAATATTACAGGCATTCCCCATGGTGATACGCTAGGCCCAATAAAGCTCAAGTCTGGAAGATCTTGGAGTTGCATTCAGTATGGTATCTTGGATATATGGCTTATCTAGGCTCTAAATCAGTGGTACATTCTGTTTTCTATCTAGTGATCCTAGTAGGGCGTTCAGAAACAACTCAGATAACTCTCATATGATTTCCCTATCTCCCATCTTCCGCTTTAGCTTTCGACTCTTGGTTCAGGTGAACAAGGTAGATTGGGTAACCTCCCCTTATCATGGTTATTACTTTTATTGTAGAGATGACCAGTTTTCCCCAACCTATAGTGTTTTTGTGGGAAGTTGTAGGCTTTTACTTGGAATTCTAAAGGGAATTCTATCTTTTCTCTCAGAGGATGGTAGCGTAGTTTTCAACTAGCCAGTCCAATCTTAGGAATGCACCTTCTTCATAGGTATGCTGCGAAGATGGTTCTTTAGGAATTTGTGAACATATGTTTAATTCTAGATTCCCCACCTGTGAGGTGATTATCATATCTGTCTCTATTTGTTCCGTTCCTAATCTTAGGTTATCTATGCATACTTTTGCTATAATGGAAAGCAAAGTACTGTTTATCAAATAGGATTATTGCAAGTGTATCGAAGGGTTGGCTCGTACCTACTAAGTTTTCTTGGCCCTTAGCGAATTTCTCATGCTTCATTGCATAGGCCTTCGCCTTCTATCGTCGCTTGTACCCAAAGCATTCTTAGCTCTGAGGTGGGAGTCGGGGTGGTGGTGGGGAAAACTATCATGGTATTCTGGGTTGTTCTCCACCGAGAAGAACAATTGAACTGGGAGACTCTAGGTGGCGGTCGTAGGATCTCTGATACGCCATTATTTTATTTCTAAGTCTTGATATTTATCATACCTGTCGTATCTAAATGTTTCTTCTTCTTTGGTGGTTTAGGTGTTAGCATATGTCCTCATTTCTTAAGAATGCCTTACCATTCTCACTTTACTTCTCATATAAAGAATAAAATGAATTCTACTTTGGCTTGAATGGACATTCTTACAGGTCCTTCTCCCTTGAAACAATGGACCTTAACTAGACTAAATCTTCTGATTGATTCTAATTTGCCGATCAGCATCGGTCTTCTCACCCAAACTAGAAGCTTTCCTCGTATGGTAGCCTGATACCACTACTTATGAGGAATTAAACTTCATAGGTGTTGTTTAGTTCATCTGCTTACTCGATCTAGTTCAATCCTCATTCTAATGCTACTGATTTAAGAACTTTTCTATTTCATGAGTATGTCGTCTTCCATTCCTTGAACTAAACGGTTTCTTACTGTTAATCAGTCTTGCACCATCAAATAAATAACTTATTAGTTCCACCGTTTTACTTGTTACAAATATCTTCAAAACTGATCCCATCATGATATGGGTCATAATATTTGTATCTGACTCTTCATTTGAGTTCCTAAGATCTTCGTAAGGGCTCTATAAGGTTATTTACAACTCCATATCCACCTAACTCTCTTGTTGATACTAGGTCTACCCTCATTTGGATACTAGGTCTCAACCCTTCTAATTTAGATCTTAATTTCTATTCATTTGATCTATCTACAACTTTTGGTATCCCCAGTCAGCACTATACTTCCTGTCATACCTTGAACTTTCGAATGGACTAAGTTATTCATTCTCTTTGGTTCAAAAGAAATGTAATATGTACGGAGTGAAATAATTTGTGAACTGCACTGAAAGAGATTTCAATAGGAAGAACGTGTCAATTCCAGCATGATGTTCAATAAATGGTTTCATCAATAAATTATTAGACCAGTGTGAAAAGAATAGTCAGAGGGTAGATATGAAATGACAAAGGGTCAAAAGAAAGGGACTCCCTTGTCGATACCCATCTGAATTCTGGTCTGCGAATGATTCTACTGAGAATGAGATTATGTAGAGTGGCCAGTTCCACATAAGCACCTCCTCAGCATGAATCTGTATGCCGTACTTTGGTGGCTTAATCAAAGGATAATGAAAATGAATTCTCAAGGTTTGACAACTTTTGTTTCAATTCAAAAAAAACTTTCCCACTTGATATTTTCTAAAAAGACTTTATTGGCTTCAAGGGAATTAAATGGGTACATGCCACATCATGAGACATTTGTACAAAATATTTTCCTTTAAATTACTGCCTTTCTAATTTCATTAATTCTCAACACTCACTAATCCTTAATGTAGGAGATTGATATTTTCCCTTATTTCTTATAAGAGACTAAACTGGCAATAGGTCATGTCATCGTTGCTAACGATGCATAAGTATGGGTAGTAATACTACCTTGTATGTAGTCCTAACTATATGTTTTCATCTTCTAATTTATTTCCTTTTTCAAGCATGTTTCGACAATCAACCACTATGATTGGAAAGTCTAACGGAGTAGGATGCTAAATCATCCCGGATATGGCTTATCCGTCTTAAAAGAAGAATTCTTCCTCAGATATCTATTTCTCATAAAAGTTGCAACTTGGGCCGCAACATTTTAATGAATTAATTATTCACTCCAAGTGGCACTATGCCCTTGTTCTTACTACTATGATGTAGTCTTCCCGTAAATAGGTATCAACTTGTTTTCTTTCTTATTCTACCCTCATACTCCTAGCGTCAAAGCTTATATTGTCTCCACTCGTCTTTCTTTCTTTCCTTTATTAGATTCTTCTTCTCTTTCCAAGTATGCAGTGGCACACTTGAGGTTGAAGTGGACTTATTTATTTTGCCACAATGTATTTTACTCTGATTATACCACTGAGATATGCTAAAGTTGAAGGCATTAGCAACCTAGTTAAAATCAATTGCCTTGGCGTACATTTGACAGAATTATCTCGATCCTCATGATACTTCTCGTATCTACTTTTCTGGCATCTTGCCTTACTCCTCATCTTCTTCTTCGCTTGACTGGAAAAGAAAGGAACTTCATTCCAATCTTAATTTAAGCTTACTTCCTCGAAGTATGTTTCTAAAGCAACTATGTTCTCTAGAGAAGTTCACTTTTCTTTCTAAGTGATCTAAGAACTAGTCTTTACTAAGTTCTTGCGATTAAAAGAAATTTTCAACTTTTAATCATTTGGAAAAATAATTTTCTCTTTACCCCGTTGAGCGTGATGAGTTGGAGTGCCGAGCTTTTGTCAAAGGACTCTATTTAGTCTAGTGATTCAAGTCTAGACTATACTTTGAAGAAGACTCTTGGATTTCAGAGCAACCTGGTGCTCTGATACCACTCTGTCACGACCACACTTTGCTAATTGATAGCTAAGCTTGGCGATTCGTGACTGTGGTGGAAATTTATGAATAATTTACAAAAGATGAGAAATTCAGGAATCTGATACGAACATTTTATAGAACAAACACCAATAGGTGCACATAATAGACGGAATAAGTACGACACCACTTGTCATGATTTTGACTTGAATTACAACCATATCGAATGATACAGAAGGATCAGAGTGTACACAGCAGAAAAGCATTTAAGAATACATGTATGAAAACATGTACTACCAAGAGAAATCTTCAACTAAGACTACTTGCTAACTTTGACAAAAGCATTGTCGGTCACTCTCCATTCATCTTGCTCAACCTGCACATCGGAAATAATGTATAGGGCGTGAGTACTTGAGTACCCAGTGGACACATGCCCAAAACATTTTTATTGTCAAGCCATTCATAGTGAAGCATAGGGTTTTTCTTGAAAGGCCTATGTTCACGAAAAACTGAGTTATCTTAAAAGCGACTGCAGTCTAAGTTCTATAGTAATCTACCATATCTGAGTCTATTGTGTCCGAGGAGGTGGCCACCTCACTCGGTCACGTGATCGGTCACTATCTGCAATGACACGATCGATGTGTACACTAGTCCAAGAATGATAGCTGATCATTCAAGGACCCGAATTCGATTTATGAATTGGCATTTCGCCATTTAACAGATAGGCATCATACAAAAACTGAAAACATTTATGGCATGACAATACTTTTAAAGAGCTATTGATCTAATAAAACATGCTTTGTTTTATAGAAAGCCCGCCTTGTTGTTTTCTCTACTGCAACGAGACTTGATCTCTGCTCCTGCTACTGTTCCTCCTTTGCGTACCCTTCGATTAAAAATCGAGATAAGATTCGTATTCTAACGAATAAAATCTTATTTAAGATTTTAGTTCTAATTCTGATCGGAGGTTATTCTAAATCCAGTAACGTGGTTACTGTTATCTAATCTCGAGTTATAGATCCCGTTATGTGAACGGTCTATAAGATATATATTTTTTTTTTTTCAATAAATTAATCTTTAATTTATTGTTAATCTAGATTAATATAACTGCGTATTTGATTAGCTTAATCAATTACGATTAATTATTAACTCTTAGTTAATAAATTCTGGTTAATTAACTTTTCTGAAGTTAATTCTTTTAATCACAAAATAATTCCTTACGAATTATCGAAATTAGATATCGGGAAGGGTACGATTTAATTAGTTGCGTCTCTATTCATAATTAATTAAGAAGTTGGGCTCGTAATCGGGTAAATAGGCTCTGGCCCAAATAAAGGGCAACTCGGCCCGGGACTTTAACTCGGCCCATGGGTCAGCAACCCGGCCCGACCCGGATTACCACAAGAAACCCCAACCCCCATCCCTTGTTCATTTCACGCTGAACCTCTCTATCTATCGCGATTTCTCTCTGTTTCTACTTCTCCGGTTGTCTTCTTTACTTCACCGGCAGCCGGCGCTACCCATACGTCGTCGGTCTGCTGCTCGTCTTTCTCTGGTCTTGGGCGTCCCTTTTTCCCCCAAATCGAACTTAGAGCAGAATCCCTAATTCGAATTTTGGGGCGAGCTTCCCTTCGCTCTTGTGGCTGATTCCGGCGAGTTCTTCCTCGATTCAAGTTTCAATTGGCACGGTGAGATGGCATCGCTGTGGGGCTCCGTCCGACGACTGAAATTGGAACTCGCGGCTCTGCTTCCGGTGGCTGCAACTCCCGCTGTCCCGACTCTCTCTCTCTGATTGTCGATAGATAAAAAAATTTCTGATTTTGATTCACTGTTAATTTAGGGTAGGGTTAAATTTTAATGAAGAACAGAGACGTTATAGGTTTCTATTTTGCTGCAGGTTTGAGGATGCGACGTCGATCATACTATCGTTGCTTGCTGCTGCGGAAACTTCGGCGTCGACGATCGCCGCTGTCGTCGCCGCTCTGTTTAGCTTCCTTCGCCGTCGAGGCTTCGAGCTCCGACGGAGGTTCGAGTCTCCAACTCTCGCTCTCTCTTATTTTCTTATTTCTTGGTTTTAGCTTAGGCGTTTGTTTTACGAATCTAATCTGATTATTGACTGGTTGGGTTTCCTTAGTCGTTAGGGTTATAATTCCAGAACTTGGAATAGAGTATGCTGATTATTCTTATTTCTTGGTTGGAATTTTATAGCATGAAGTTTTCGGTTTATGGGTTCTTACATTCGTGCTTAGGAGTTCAAGTTTTGAAAAGGAAGGCTTGAGACTGAATGATTAGCATGCTTGTTTTATGGTTTCTAGTTTGAAATGCTCATGCTTGTTCTAAGGCTGAAACATTAACTACTTCATGCTAGGCTAGTTGAGGTTCTACGGTTATTACCTTGAAGATGAAGCTGTAGTTGCTAGCTACCTCTTCTCCTTCTCCTTCTCCTTTCCTATTTGCTGCTCCTCCTTCACTCTCGGCCCTCTCTCTCTTCTCTATGTGGTGGTTGAATCTGTGAAATGTGGTTGAATGAGAGGGTGTGTATGTTTATAGAGGATTGTTTGAAATTCATGGCTAGAAGAGGAAATTTGACTTAAGGATATGGGTTGTAGTATCTCAAAGCCACCTGTTTTTGTGTCTCTTTTGTTCTACTTGGGAGAGTTGTCTGCAGATTTCTAATCTCTCTCTCATCTTATTTGTTTTATTTTGCAGACCTTGGGTTCCCTTCCCTTATTGTCTCTACGTGGCTGATTTCCTCTCTTCCTTTTTGTAGGTGATACTGGGG
Source organism: Mentha longifolia (assembly GCA_001642375.2). Lineage (NCBI taxonomy): Eukaryota > Viridiplantae > Streptophyta > Magnoliopsida > Lamiales > Lamiaceae > Mentha > Mentha longifolia. The sequence goes on from CM038118.1 coordinate 24,596,201, forward strand.
TGAAGCTTGTTGTTTTCTGCAGCCAAGCTGGAGCTAAAAAAAAAGCTGACTTCCTTTCCTTTTCTATAGGTTAGGATCTGAATTAGCTTGTTGTCTCACTGCAGACTTGGACCCTTAATCTTTGTCTTATTTGTTGACCTTTCTTCCTCTTTTGCAGGTTGCTAAAGGGATGTTAATTCTGCTACTAGGAACTAAGCGCTCCCAAGGAGGTGGATTCTCTTTCTATTTTTAGACAAGAGGGAATCCTTGGGTTGTTTTGTTTTTATCCTAGTGTATTAAGGCTGTAATTTGATATTGTGAGTTTGAGAGTTTATCTTGTTCATTCGAACAGGCTTGGAACAATTAGTCAAAGCTGTGACATTAATCTAATTTGCTTTCTTGGTTTACGTATGCATATATCTTTATATATGTGTGTATTGGAACAATGCTTTTCTTGGTTAAACATGTGTATATATATATATATATATATATATATATATATATACATCTATTCGAACCCTCTTCTCAAGAGTCGTGTTCGGCCATAGTGTAATATTATGGGGTGCATTCTCCATATTTTACTTGGGCTCGACCCAAGTTATTATTAGTTTGCCTTCGACCCATAATATTTTATTTGTTCTCTTTTCTTGGTTCATGAGTGAGAAGAACACCTATATGTATATATATGTATATATTCGAGCTTTACCTTAGTGCATTATTTATGGACTTGGCCCATTAGTCCGTCTATCGGGCTTGATCCGACACATCTATAAGTGGCTCGACCCATGTCTATATTGGTGGGCTTGGTCCGGTCTAATAAATTAATTGAGCCTTGGCCCAATTAAATAAAACCGAGAGTTGATGGCTATCTTTTACTCGAGCTACTCGATCATCATTTAGCTATGTGATCGAGATAGTAACGATTCGTTCATTCGAAAACTAATCGCTTATCGAAAACTAAATAATGTAGAAATCAAGTTGCTACTTGATTCTATCTTTACTACTTAATCGATCTCTCGAAAGAATTAGCTACAGAAGTCGAGTCGCTACTCGATTCTATTATTGCTCTCTAAGCGATTGTTCTAGATATCTTGAATACTAGAAGTTGATAATTAACTCAATCAATCGAGATTAATTAACTAAACTAGTTAAGTAAAATACGGGGCGTTACATCAAATTATATTTATTCTATAAACTTTGCATATGTAACAAAGTTCTAAAGAATAGCAGCTAAAAATATCACACATATAAAATAATATTTTATGAAGAAATGCAAAACTAAAAATAAAAAATCTATACAAAAATAGATTTCAACATAAACTAATCAATCCTATCTATACTTATATAAAACGAGCCTTGAGTACTTAATGTAAATTGCATATTATATCTTTGTAGTATTTTGAATTTAAGGATAATTATGTAAGGGTTTTGCTAAATGGCCATAATATGGCCATCCATAAGGGGGCTTTATTGTAATTGTGTAATTCTTAAATTATAAGTTTACATGTATATCCTTATACCTTATTTACGGAAAGAGGTGTATCTAAAGTAGTTTCCAAATACAATTCATATCTCTCCACATTAATAAGAGTTTTTATATCCATAAATAATATGTAAATATAATATAATTAATACATTGCGTAAATAGGTTTAGATATATCACATTATATGGTCAAAACATTTTCTATACAAAAATTACATTAAGATACTATTAATAAAATAAATAAATAAAATAAGCTTAATTAGAATGATTTAAATTAAGTAATTTAAGTTGCTAAAAAAATGGATTAAAAAATTTAAAAAAATATTAGAAATTCATATAAATTTTAATTTCAATTTTTACTTATAAAAATATTTACTTACGAATATTGGAAACTATTCTCTTACACTCTCTCTTATATTCTAAACTTTTACACTTTATTTACACTTCAAAAAAAGTGTCTAGTAGTGACACATTTTAAGTGACACGCAAGAGATATGTCACAAAATTTGCTACATGCTTAGTGTCACAAGATTTTGTTACATCTACACATGCATCTATATACTTTTGTGACATAAAAAAGTGTAAGTATTTAGAAATTAACTACACTAAAAAATGCCACTAAATTTAGTGGCATTCTTTTATTTTTGTGACACGAATAATAGCTACTCATTTAAATGTGTCACAATTTTTTTTAATGATATTTATAAGTATCAGGATTCTTCAAATTTTATGTCACTATTAAACCTTTTTGTTGTAGCGTTAAAAAAAAAAAAATTGAACCTACCACATTGTCTTTCTTCTAACAATTTTATAAAAGTTCGGATTGAGCTCGTTTCAAATTTGTAAAAGTTAAAAAAAAAAATTGATCTGTTTTTTAGGGTAAATTTTTTTTGATCTTTAGTTGTTATTACATGTTGGACACGTTATTTTTTATATATATGTATAAATCAGGCAAACCACATTTATAATAAACTCCATCTATTTTTATTTTTTATTTCAGTATGTCCCTATACAATATTCTATTATATGTTTGACATCATCAAATCCTTACATACAGAAATTGCAATTTGTTATATTTCGATATTAAAATTAAGTGTCGTTGATACAAAATTAAATTCCAAAATAATCTTAATTTGAAACCTATTATGAAAAATCATAGTAGTACATTTTAATCCCAGTAATGGAGGCAATTCGATACGATCTCTTCTTCCTTCAAATATTTCTGTGCATTTTTCTTCCTATAATGCATATAATTTTGTTATATATTTTTAATGCAAATTGTTGGTTTACTATGAACTTTTTGTAATTACTATCACTTAAACCTAGCCTCTCTTGATTATGAGATCAATAATTAATTTATCTAGAGGCATTAAGTGAATATATATAAGAGGAGAATAGGCTTAAGTTGCAGTCTTGGCTCACGGGCCTAGACATAGCCGCCCATCATCATCATGAACGCCCTACTACTGGGCTTTGATGATGATCAGGCCTTTCTTTCTTAACTGTGACCTATTGAGCTTATTGGGTAAAACTGGGCCTCCCAATGTTCTGAATTCTCTATATTCAGCCCAGAATAAAATTCAAATCATAAGTATTAAAACATTCCACTAGAGTAATAATACTGAACTACTTGTTTTATCCCTGTTGAGCTCACGGCTAGTATTAGACTTAAATCACCCCCGTATTTAAGATATCTTACATCCGTTAATTAATCTAAAGCTTATGACTGCTTTTGTTAATTAACTTCTTAATATAATTCCTGAGTAATACCATTCATTCCTTATTCATCATACTGGAACTTAATCCACCTGCAGAGTTTAGTATGATAATCCTTAATGAATTCCTCAGGGGATGTAATCAACCTGTTTTACCAGGATACGGTGCTCTATTGCAGATGCATTAAAGATCGTACTAGTTATAGTTGTTACCCAAGATACAGGTCATATTGGATTGCAATGATTGAACCCTCAGCCATGGTAAATCAAAGTATCAGACCACAACTATACACCCTTAGTCACTCAATTAAAGTTAAGGTGTTACGTTAAATAACATTTAAGTCCCCGGTCTTGATTCTTCTACTTAGGTCAGAATAGAAGAATTCACCTCACCGTGATCCTATCAATACGATCAACGTACTAGCATAAACAAGCAACCAAGACAAGCTACTTATCTATTTATGCTACAGTCTATACCGATAGTTTTATCCAAAACTATCTCAATTGTGATAAATATTTATATCTCAAGAGACACCGGCTACTACGGTCTTCTGTGATCTACTACACACCATATAGCTTATAACTTTGAGATAATGGATAGATGTTTAATGCTTAATAATCAATTCATACATGATTAGATAGGAAATTGTTAGTGAAATATGGAAACCACATGTATACAAGCTAAAAGGCATGCTTTCTAGTATACAAATCCATCAATCTCGCACTTATACTAAAGCAAACTTTTAGTATACAATGTGACAATAGGCAAGTGTCTATATCTAGCATCTATTACACATCTTCTCCCACTTATACTCAAAGTTTAATCGTGTGGGAGGCTCCGCAGCCCTAATCCATCGACATGCTTGTCAAAAACCTTGGCTGTCAAGCTCTTTGTGAATGAATCTGCCAGATTATCGCTGAAGGGATTTTCTTCACTTCTATATCACCCCGTTGTATGAAATCTCGCACAATATGGTACTTTCTGTCAATGTGTTTACTCGCCTTGTGAGCTCTGGGTTCCTTACAATTTTCTACCGCACTAGAATTATTGCAATACACCGCGATACACTTGGGCAAACTCGGGACCAGATCTAGCTCATGAAGGAAGTTCTTGAGCCACACAACCTCTTTTGCAGCCTCACAAGCAGCTACATACTCGGCTTCCATGGTGGAGTCTGCGATGCACTTCTGCTTCACACTCCTCCAAATGATAGCTCCACCTCCCAAGGTGAACAAATAACCGGTGGTAGATTTCCTCTCATCTCGATCAGCCTGGAAGTCTGAGTCCGTATACCCTCTCGGGATCAACTCATCAGACCGGTAAGTTAACACATTTTCCCTTGTTCTCTTGATGTACTTCAAAATGTGCTTTACCGCCGTCCAATGTCCCTGACCAGGGTTAGACTGATATCTTGCCACGTATCCCATGGCATAACAGATATCCGGTCTAGTACACAGCATTGCATACTTGAGGCTGCCTACCGCTGAAGCATACGGTACAGTCTTCATGTTGTCTATCTCCTTTTATATCTTTGGACACATCTCCTTCGATAGAGCGATGCCATGCCTGAAAGGAAGAAATCCCTTCTTGGCATTTTGCATGCTGAAATGGGCGATCACAGTATCAATATATGAAGCTTGGCTTAAGCCTAACATCTTCTTCTGGCGATCTCTGATCACCTTGATCCCTAAGATGTAAGCAGCTTCTCCCAAGTCCTTCATCTTGAACTGTACAGACAACCAACCTTTTATGCCTGATAACACGTTCACATTGTCGCCAATGAGAAGTATGTCATCTACGTACAGTACTAAGATTACCATGCTTCCATCCGCACTGAGCCTGTAAACATAACTCTCGTATGAACACTGAACAAATCTATAAAATTTGATCACACTATCAAAACGTATGTTCCAGGATCTCGAAGCTTGCTTAAGTCCATACAAGGACTTCTTTAGCTTCCATACGAGATGCTCTTGGCCTTTAGCCACATAACCTTCAGGTTGGCGCATATAAATATGCTTATCTTTCTCAAGATAACCATTCAAGAATGCTGTCTTGACGTCCATCTGCCAAACCTCTAGATCTAAGTGTGCTGCCATGGATAAGATAGTTCTGATGGTTTTAATCATGGCAACCGGCGAAAATGTTTCCTCATAATCTATGCCCTCACGCTGAGTGCATCCCTTCGCCACCAATCTAGATTTAAAGGCCGTAACCTTTCCATCAGAATCTCTGTTTCTCTTGTACACCCACTTGCAACCAATGTCCTTCTTGCCATCTGGCAGCTCCGTAAGGTCGTACACATCCATGTCTACTATGGATTCGATCTCAGCATCCATAGATTCTTACCAAGAATCCACATCTTCGTCCTCCATTGCCTCATTGTAAGTCCAGGGGTTGGTCTCTTCATGTTCCACACCAGCGAGAATATCAGTGGACTCGCCTAGAAATATGAACCGATCGGGTTGACGAACAACCCTCCCACTACGACGAGGCGCCGGTGGAACTTCAGTGTTGGAAATCGGTGCAGTTACTTATGGTACATCCTCTTGTACACTTGGCTGAGTTGGATCACTGGCTGCCATTGCTCTCAACTCATAGAGCACAATATCACTCCTCGCCTGGTGCTTACTTATATAGTCCTCCTCTAGGAATCGGGCATTAGTGCTCCCAATGACCTTCTGATCCTGAGTACCATAAAAGTAGCCACCTTTTGTACCTTTCGGATATCCAATAAACAGCCTAACCTCAGTTCTAAAACCTAATTTATCGGCCTCCTTGTTTAGCACGTGTGCTGGACTTCCCCAAAGCCGAATATGACCCAAGCTGGGCTTGCGTCCTGTCCATAACTCGGAAGGAGTTTTACTTACCGATTTAGAAGGTACTAGATTGAGGAGATAACCTGATGTTTCCAGGGCATATCCCCAAAACAAAATTGGCAGAGGTGCATAGCTCATCATCGATCTAACCATCTCTAAAAGAGTTCAATTTCTTCTCTCAGCTATACCATTCTGTTGGGGCGTTCCTGGTGTAGTCAACTGGGACGTAATCCCATTTTCTGACATATAAGCCTTGAACTCGGTGCTGAGGTACTCGCCAGCACGATCGGATCGTAATGACTTGATACTTTTACCTAATCTCTTCTCTACTTCCAATTTGAATTCTTTGAACTTGTCAAAGCATTCGGACTTGCGGCGAAGTAGGTAAATGTAACCATATCTCGAGTAATCGTCAATGAAGGTAGCGAAATACTCATAACCTCCTCGAGCTTGTGTTGACATAGGTCCACACAGGTCAGAATGAATCAATTCCAGTAACTCGGAAGCTTTGTTTCCTTTGGTTTTGAAAGGTCTAGTCACCATCTTTCCTTCCAAACAAGATTCACATGTTGGTAATGGTTACATTTGGAATCCTTCCAAAATACCATGACTAACCAACCTTTGAATCCTCTTTTGGTTGATGTGACCCAATCGTAAATGCCAAAGATAGGTTTGATTCATTTGAGAAGAACTCTTTCTCTTTTTAGGGTTTGATGATGATGAGATAACATTATTTGAAGAAGAAGGTGCATTTATTAGACAATTTATAGTATAGAGAGAACCAGATAATGTACCAGAAACGATAATCTCATTGTTCTTCATGATAGAAACACCACTATCAAAAACTATTGAGTAACCATCGTCATAAAGTTTCGAAACAGAAATCAAGTTTCGCCGAAACGCCGGCACATATAAAACATCTCTCAAAATAAGAGTAAAATGTCCAAAACTAAAATGAAAAGCTCTAATTGCGACAGCTGCAACTCTCGATGCATCGCCCATGGAGATGGTAACCTCGCCTTCACTCAGCTCCCTTTTCTGCAGAAACCCCTGCAAGGTGTAACATACATGGTCAGTTGTGCCTGTATTTACTACCCAAGTCTGGGTAGAACTTGCAGCTAAACATGTTTCAGTTACATATGAGTAAGACGTACCTCCATTCTTCTTCTTTAGAGGGCAGTCAGCCTTCCAATGTCCCGTCTTGTTGCATTTGAAGCACCTTCCTTTCCATTTCCCTTTCTTGACGCCGCCAGTGGCCTTGACATTACCTTTCGGCTTGACGTCATTCCCGGCCCCCATAATCTTGGCGTCCCTTATGCTCCCACTCAGCAAAGCTCTCTGCTTTATGTTGTTTCTGATCCTCTCTTCTACATCTTTCAATGTTAGAGTGCATCCTAACTGCTTTTCCGCAACTTTGACCGCTGCGGAATCCAACTTAATGTTGGGCATCTTGTCATCATCAAAGATGTCCTCGAGAGTCTCGATCATACTGGATGCAGTAATTAAATGGTCTACCATATACTGCATCCCACCCGACAGTGAAGACATGACAATTCTCTTGCTTTGTCATTCGCTTCATGCCATTTCTTATGATCGTCTCTATCTTTCTGAGATGACCTTTCAGTGAGAGTAGGAGGGGCAGGAAGTGCGAGCACATCAGTGTACTCGCCAGCAACTAGGACAACTTCAAGATTCTTTCTCCACTCCAAAAAGTTGGAGCCATCGAAAGGACTCGAAGTGAGAACATTAATCAACGGGCCTAAAGTCATATCTGAAACCACACGTAGACACTCGTAAGAAAAGAACAAGCATAAATTCATAACGTAAATATTGTAACCTTTTGATAAACCAATATTTAACGAAACTTTCAACAGCCCAAGTAACGCCGACAGCAAGCCACGTTCGTGTGGACGTTTATGTTCTCGTTACTTGACCAGATCAAAGATCTTTAATTTTATTCTCTAGCCAACCTTATTTCCTTATGGCAAATAAAATTAATAGTTGAACCTTACTAGACCATATTAACTAAGAAAGGGACTCCGTTGGGGAGTTGTATCATAATTAATATCTAAGCTTTTAACCATAATTTTAGCTTAACTTAGAAAATTAAACCATTTTCCTTAAGCTATCTTTGTTATTAATCAAAACTCTAGAGAAATCCGTAGTTACTATTTTAAGCAAGCCACGTTAGTGTGGACGTTTACTTAAAATGGCTCCCACTACTCATTTTGATTAAAACATTTTTGTTAAGAAATCTTAACTCTAGTGAACTTATTTTGATAAAATGTGCAAGCCACGTTCGTGTGGACGTTTACACACTTTTACCGAAACTTCACATTAAGATCAAATTATAGAGGTCTTAACATTTTTAATAAAATGTTTTTATCTGCTTAGTGTTTTTCTTTCAAAAGGTTGTCGACATGCTAGATCATGTTGTCACATAACCCTAAGCATAATTTTCTAAACGCAGCAAATAAACCATGCTCGCAAGAAAATTAAATCATGCTTATATTGACAATCCTAAAACATGCTCGACTATGCACAATTTATTCAACTTGACAGGCAAAACATGCTTATTTTTAAATTCAAATTGCATCCATAGCATGCTTTGATAAAAAAACGAGATAATAACAAAAATAAAACTCGCTTTTCGTGGTGTGACTACTCCTGTCTAATCTATTCTATTACAAAATAATAAAATAAATTCTGGAATAGGCTCCGGTCTTCAAAGTATGTCGTCTCAATCTCCCGTTCCACCCGAAAAATAAATAAATTTTAATTTAAAATTTATTTTCTAATTTTTCAAAAAAATTTCAGGCCGAGCTAACCGGGCCGGGCCGACACCACACAGCCCGAACCCTCACCCTTGCCCGAGCCGCGTCTGATCTGCCGAGCACGCTCAAGCCGAGCTCACCCATCGAACTCGAGCCCAGCTCGAACGCTCAGAGGGCTGCCGAAGTGATCGTAATCTCGCGAACTGCGAAGTCACTGCCGATCTCGGCCCTTCGTCCACCTCGTACGCCGACCACCGAACTCACAATGAGATGGTCCCGATCCGGATGCACCTCGTCGCATCCGAGCCCAACTACGTACAAGCCGAGGCGCAGCCATACGAGCACGAATGCGCAGGCTTGAATCATGATTCGCGATTTGCGATCAGCTTGGCTGAGGCTTCGCCGCCGATCGCCGCCTCTGATCTTCTGTTGCTGCTATTGTGTTGCTGTGCTCCTCACGCAACCCAGACCTCCACCCCCGCATCGCCTCGCCGTTGACTTCTGCAGAAGGGTTCCACGGCCGAATCCCTAGTTAGGGTTTCGTCGCCTCCGTCTGCTCGCCGATACCACTGCTGTTGTCGGGATCGACTGCTGCTGCATCAAAACCTATCCTGGGTTCTGCAGCAGCTCGTCCCGAGCCTCCATGCAGCCCGGCGGTGGCTGCCACGGCGTCGGACCCAACTAGGGTTCCGCCGCACCACCGTCTATCGCCTTACGAGATTTCAGCCATCACCGACATTGCCCTCCCCTCCCACTGCCTTCGTCATCAATCCAGCAAGGTGCTGGACAATAGATGATCACGCAGCGAAGAAGACAATTGTCGTTCGGCGAATCGCACGCGCGATCGGCCGCGCGTGTTGCACACGTGCCGCCACGTGCGGTGGTCGTCCGTTGCGTGTTCTTCCATCATTCTTCGTGTTCTTCATCTCCGTGCAGCAGTTTACAATAAAAAACAAAAAATAAAATCCTAATCTAAATCGCACCTTATTATCTCGCGATTAAAATTACAATTTAATTGCCAAACCGGCACCGAAAAATGACTAACACCACGAAAAGCGACATACGACAACATCCATCGATTAAAGTCATGCATAATATCAATCGAATCAGCCATAGAGCCTGAAAATAAATAACCTGGCTCTAATACCAATTGAAGGAACCGATCAGCGAAGAACGATTCATGCGCCCAAGGATTCGTTTTCGGTTATGATTAATTCGATTCAATCCTATCATGCTCCTATGAATTAAATACAATCATAGGGTGTTTAATCGATATACCTCTTGGTTTTCGTGTGAGAGCTCGCTTGAAGATCTTCTGATATGTTTCCCTGCTCGAATCCGATGTTGGATGGACAACACGCTACGAATTCAGCCACGAAAGAAACTAGCACACGTCTTCTCTCAACCTTGCTGCCGCCGCCGTCGTGCTCTATCTCTCTATCACTTAAACCTAGCCTCTCTTGATTATGAGATCGATAATTAATTTATCTAGAGGCATTAAGTGAATATATATAAGAGGAGAATAGGCTTAAGTTGCAGTCTTGGCTCACGGGCCTAGACATAGCCGCCCATCATCATCATGAACGTCCCACTACTGGGCTTTGATGATGATCAGGCCTTTCTTTCTTAACTGTGACCTATTGAGCTTATTGGGCCAGATCAGGGATCTAATAGCAGATAAAACTGGGCCTCTCAATGTTTTGAATTCTCTATATTCAGTCCAGAATAAAATTCAGATCATAAGTATTAAAACATTCCACTAGAGTAATAATATTGAACTACCTGTTTTATCCCTGTTGAGCTCAGGGCTAGTATTAGACTTAAATCACCCCCGTATTTAAGATATCTTACATCCGTTAATTAATCTAAAGCTTATGACTGCTTTTGTTAATTAACTTCTTAATATAATTCCTGAATAATACCTTTCATTCCTTATTCATCATACTGGAACTTAATCCACCTGCAGAGTTTAGTATGATAATCCTTAATGAATTCCTCAAGGGATGTAATCAACCTGTTTTACCAGGATACGGTGCTCTATTGCAGATGCACTAAAGATCGTACTAGTTATAGTTGTTACCCAAGATACAGGTCATATTGGATTGCAATGATTGAACCCTCAGCCATGGTAAATCAAAGTAACAGACCACAACTATACACCCTTAGTCACTCAATTAAAGTTAAGGTGTTACGTTAAATAACGTTTAAGTCCCTGAGGTCTTGATTCTTCTACTTAGGTCAGAATAGAAGAATTCACCTCACCGTGATCCTATCAATACGATCAACGTACTAGCATAAAGCAACCAAGACAAGCTACTTATCTATTTATGCTACAGTCTATACCGATAGTTTTATCCAAAACTATCTCAATTGTGATAACTGTTTATATCTCAAGAGACACCGGCTACTACGGTCTTCCGTGATCTACTACACACCATATAGCCTATAACTTTGAGATAATGGATAGATGTTTAATGCTTAATAATCAATTCATACATAATCAGATAGGAAATTGTTAGTGAAATATGGAAACCACATGTATACAAGCTAAAAGGCCTGCTTTCTAGTATACAAATCCATCAGGTATTCATCCCGTCGTGGACAGAGTGGACGTAGGAGAGGCTCTCCGAACCACTATAAATTGTTTGTGTCTCTTTACTTTTAAGTTATTTATCGCTTTGGTTATTTGCATACACACACACACGCTTTAAATATCAAGTTGGTTTTAATTGCAAGAAAAGCTTTAAAGTCTCACCACATTCCGTACATCACTCACACGAGCTAGAAGCTTCGAAAGCATCACTAGCATTCGAAGTGTCTACTAGACAAAAAGGCTAAAAAATGAAAGAGAAGTTAAACACTTCTCAACACACGTATTCACCCCCTTCATCCTACGCGTGTTAGTCACTTTCGGGACCAACAAGTGGTATTAGAGCAGGGGTTCTAACTGACCTCTGTTTCTGGATACTGGTAGCGCGAAAGCGTTATAGTAGGTCTACCTGAACTGATCCTTTCAAAAAACTTGCACTACAAGAAATTCGCTAATAGACAACGGGGATTCCCTGTTGTCTATAACTAAATCTTGTGGAGTCTATATCGGTCTTGTCTATAAGGGGTGGTTATAGACAATAGGTTTTTCCACGTTGTCTATAAGCTAATAGACAACATGTAAACTGCATCATCTATACTATGTTGTCTATGTCATAATAGACATTGTCTATTCTGTGTTGCCTATTAGCGAAAATTTTATGTTGTATATATTGTACTTCTTAATTTTTATTTTCCCCTGTAATCTATAATATTTTACAATAGTATTATATTAAAATTATTGTTTATGCCAAGTTAACACCACAAACTAAATTATCGTCTATGGCTTCTAGATGTGGCTATAGAAAACGGGTTTCCTTATCTGTCGTCTATACTGATATAGACAACGGATTTTTTGACTGTTGTGGGCCGAAAATACACTACAACACAATTAGAGACAATGGTTTTTGGTGAGCCATCGTCTATATCCTTATAGACAACAGCAATGCTAAAATCCGTTGTCTATATTGTGTCGTCTATTACCGTTTTTCTTGTAGTGTTGCATTAAAACCTCACTCACTGCATATTGTATTTTTCTAACCTCTTTTCAAGATGTCTTCCTCAGCACAGCTTCCTTAGTTCTCAATTGAGGGCTACACCATGTGGAGCTTCCGTGTGAAGTCCCATCTCGCTTCACTTTATGACCGCATGCATGAAGTGATAGAGAAAGGACCCATCGTCATTATGAAGTGTACCACGAGGAACAGAGAAAAGGAGAGAGCCTCCGACCAAGATGGCTACCCAGTTGACGAGGATGAAAGCGCCTCCACCGATATCTATGTCGTGAAGCTAAGAAATGAGTATACGGCCAACGACTTCAAAGCTGATAATCTAGATTGTGTGGCGCGCAACATGACCCAGTCAACCATCTCCGATGCCTATCTTCCAAGAATAATGAAATGCAAAACGGCGACGGAGATGTGGGAAACTCTTGCCCTAATCTCACAGGGCACAGAGAAAATAAAGAAAACAAACTCTTTGTATTGATGCAGGAGTTTGACGTTCTCACGATGAAGAGCAACGAGAGCATGGAGTCTTTCGAGACTCGAGTTTTGGGAATCACCACAACTGTGGCTTCCCTTGGAAATGATCTCACCTTCAAAGAGATCAATCAAAAGGTGGTTCGCGCTCTGTCAGGAAGATGGCAGACAATGAAGCAACTCTTCCTCTCATCAAGAGAACTGGGAGACATGTCTCCAGAAATGATGTTCTCCGAATTTAAAGCGCTCGAGTTTGACCTAGTCAAGAAAGCGCTTCGTGAGGATGAGGAGGAGCTTCCAGTAAAACTAAAGAGTCTGGCTATCCGTTGTAGAGACCACCACCACTGAAGTCGACATTTCCAACAGTGATGTTGCTGAAATGTCGAGAGAAGAATTGGAGGATTACGCTCTCTACCTGGTTAGAGGGTTTAACAACTCCAACGCTAGAGCGGCCAAGTATAAAAGATTCTACAAATCTCAAGGCCAAAGCTCGCGCTTCACCCCACACGATGGGAAGAGGGATGACAAATCTGCAGCCATCCCTAGAGATAAAGCCAACATTGAGTGCTTCGAGTGCCACAAGATGGGGCACTACAGAAGTGAATGTCCGAAGCTCTCAACTAAAAAATAGGACAAGCTCAAAGCTCGTCGTGATGTCAACTGTCGCGCTCTCATAACTGACGCTCCCATTGAATCCAAAAGGCCAGTAGACCACGATGAAGATCAATTCACTGATGATGAATATGATCTAGGTTGTATGGCCATCGAAGTCGAAATGGAAGAGGTAAACAAAACTGAACCTAATACTCTTCCATTATCATTAGGTAGTGAATGTGGTGATAGTGAGGATGAAGCTTTCAGCTTGGAAAGTGATCTCTTTGATGACTATTTAGAGTTGCTCAAGAATCACGAATCCTTGCAGGAAGTTCTCATTCAGTTCAGAAAAGAGAACGATAGATTAGCCAATACACTCAAGTCCAAAGAAAAGGACCTACTCGAGTTAATAGCTAAGTTCGATGATCTTCTTGAATGTCACCAACGTACCATGTCCATTTCCAAGGAACGTAAAGCCACTCTTGATCGTCTCAATAGTGCATCTATAGCTATTAAAATAATTGAAAGTTCTTTCAAAACCTCAAAAAGTTTGAAAGGAATCGGCTTTGGTTCTACACTGACAGCTTCGACCGATGCTAGATCCGAAGCTTCATTGAAAAGGCCTAAAGCCAATCAACACGCCACCAGTAAAGGAAAAGAGTTAGTCGGGTTTGTGGCTGAAACTTCAAGGCAAGCTTCTAAAGCGCCTTTGAAGGATCAATCCGACGCTTTGAGAAAATCTAAGACTGGAAAGCCTAAATGCTCTAAATGCAATTCAAAGCGTGTCCAGTTAGTGACAAATCCGAAGCGTCAACAAGAGAGTAAGACTAACTTGACTAGCTCACATCTCATGGAGGAACTCAAGTAAGCTTTATCCCCCGACGCTCCACATAACTTTCATGATCGAAGCCTCATCGATCATTATACACTTAATGAAAGCGTTCCTTTACGCTCTCAGAGAAGAAAGAACAGAAAGCACTTTCATTATTACACACACGACTACATTCAGGACTTTCCAATTAATCCTAGTCCTATTTATTTTATTCAGGATCTCGAGATGAGAATCACTCCCTCGGTGAATCCAACTCGAGTTTCCAAGTCTACTAACATAAAGGGACCCAATGCAAATTGGGTACCTAAAAATTGTTGATCTCTCAAATCAAAGCGGCGAACTCGAAAAATATGGACCAGAGGAAGGAAGAAGTTGTTTGGTACCTAGACAGCGGATGTTCACATCACATGACCAGTGAACGATCTTTTCTCAACGAGTTTGTTAAAAAGCCTGGTCCAGATGTGATTTTCGGTGATGATGCGAAAGGCATCACCATCGGATTTGGTACATTTTGCGTTGGAAATATGAGACTTCCTAACGTCTCATATGTCCAAGGCCTTAAACATAATTTACTTTCTATTTCCTAATTCTGTGATAACGGGTTCGTCGTAGAGTTTATCTCTAACTAATGTGTTGTCAAGAACAAAGAATCTATGCAGATTATTCTTACGCAAATCCATAAGCAGAACGTGTACGTAGCCAACTAGAGCAGCTGCCAAGTCAGAGCATGCCTTGTCGCTAGAAGCACCTCAGAAGTTATGTGGTTATGACATCGTCGCCTCAATCACTTGAACTTTAAAATAATGAACACAATTTCCAGGAGAAGCCTTGTCCGAGGCATCCCGAATGAGGTCTTCAACAGGGACTTTGTGTGCCAAGCCTGTCAAGAGGGCAAGCAGATCAAGAAGTCTTTTCAAAGCATCGAAGGACATGGCTCATCTCGAATTCTAGAGCTCTTTCACATGGATCTCTTTGGTCCGATCACACCTGTCACCTTGAGTGGAAGAAAGTGCGCTCTTGTTGTCGTAGATGATTACTCACGCTACACTTGGGTACTGATTATGTTTAAGAAGAAAGACACGCTTCGGGAGCTCCAAAGCTCCTAAAGCAACTGGCGGTACAAAAAGGAGAAACTGTAATGAAGATACGCTCCGACAAAGGAACGGAATTTCTCAATCAGTTCATCGAAGCGTATACCACAGAAAATGGAATTCTACATCAGACTTTAGTAGCTCGCACTCCGCAACAAAACGGTGTTTCAGAGCGCCAAAATAGAACCATCAAAGAGGTTGCACATTCGATGCTCGTGGATGCCCAACTGCCAAAGAAATTCTGGAACGAAGCAACCTTTATGGCGTGCTATACCCAAAATCGCACTCTAATCAACACACGTCGCGGCAAAACCCCACATGAATTATGGAAAGGGAAGATTCCTACTCTCTCGCATTTACATATTTTTTGTTGTAAGTGTTTCATTCACAACAATGGTAAAACGCAATTGAGAGCATTCGATAGCAAAGCTGATACGGGAATATTCCTTGGATATTCCCCGACAAGCAAAGCTTATCGAGTCTACAATTGTCAAACTCTTGTTGTGAAAGAGACACCACACGTTGTTTTTGATGAAGCTGCCTTTAAGACTCCACAAGTACAGGTGAATGCTGAAAGCATGAATACTGGACCTGGAAGTGTGATCGATGTTCCTGAAGCCTCATCAGGACCAGTGACGCACTCTGTCTCAAAGCGTGTAGATCTAGTGGATGCTTCAATAGAAGAGGAGCATGAAGATGGAGTTGCAGCCATGGAGCAGGATCTTAATAAGCTCTCTCTCGATAAGGGGGAACCAAACTTGGGAATAGCTGATCCTCTGACCTCATTGGTTCCAAACAGTGAGGAAGCTCCATCCAGTCCAGTGGTTTGTGATCAAGGTTAGTTTGAAGGTCTGTTTAAGGGGTAAGCACACTAACTTAGAGAGAAAGCGCCTAGATGAGAACAGATGCTCTCACACTTCCAAAGCGTGAACTTTCTTGTTTCTCAACTAACGCTTTAACATTTAAGTATGTGGATCGTCAAAGCGTGGTAACAGTCAATTACAATATTGACTGACTGGTAAGTCTCCCTTTCGCGTATTTAAATTCAAGTAAGTGAGTCTACGTAAAGCGTCTTCAAGAACCTTGTGCGTGACTTACCGAAAATTTTAAAATGCTGATATAGACGCTTTCCGAACTAGACGCTCTCATCTAAATTCCAAAATGTGGCAATCAGCCAAATTTTAAATATTTTTGAAAATTAATCTCTCATTAATTTACTTATATGCTATATATCTATAAAGTAGGATATCAATCGAGTATATGTTGCGTATAAAATCTTTGCATTTAATGCAAAGACTGTTGTGGATACAGTACTCGAGACACACTCACGCATGTATCTCACGCGCGCTACCGAACCGCCAAAAACCTTTTAATCTTGGCCGTCGGACGTTTCGAATTACATTTTCACTCACCGCACGATTTAAGTAACCACAGAGCACGATCTTAACCACTCACCCCATTTTCGGGAAGTTATCACAACCACTCACTGTGACACGCCACCCCACTACTCTTTTAACTCTCTTTAATTTCTATGTATATATATTAATACTATTTCATTCCATCACCTTCATTATTCATCACCTCGCCATTTCTGCAATTTTCAAGTTCTAAAACTCACAGAACTTATATCTTTACTAAACTTTTGTCCTTTTTCAGAAATCTATTCGAAATGGTGAATGCTAAATGGCAACCCGCTCCGAGAAGCCACTACGGAGAGTTCGTGTTTACAGAAGCTCACATCAATCATGACCTACTCACTGATGGCGGAATCATGAAGAGAGCAATATTGTATTCCAGCTTGGAGAATCTTCTCTTCAAGCATCCCAAGTACATCAATCCGGTAGGGGTTGTCGAGTTCCTCTCCAACTTGAACTCGGAAACCCTAGTCACCAAAATTTCACTGTAAAAGACCGATGAATCCGGCCTAGTTCACTCGGTGGCGATAGAAAGTTTAGAGCTCGACGCTCTATTTGAAGATTCAGTCCCTATTCCGAACTCTGGGGAGGATCCGGAGTCTGCTGGAGATCCGGACATCTAAAAAGAGTTTCGGCGCTTCACGACTGATCCACGCGCCATCTTCATCCATAAACAGTCGAAGGCGGCATCACTTCGCCCGTCCTTCGACAACATGATCAATATTGTGACAAAGTGCCTACTTTGTCACACCGACAGCTGGTCAACAATCACGGAGCATAAGATTCATCTTCTCTCGGCGCTCTGTGATGCCGCCATCAACAAGACGCTTTACAACTGGAGAGCGTGGTTTGTGAAGCAGCTTGTGGAGGCAAGCAAAGCGGTCAAGGATGTGACGGAAGGAAAGAACAAGGGGCAACTTTCCTTCCTTGGGAAACTGAAATATGGAATAAAAATTTCCATGTTTCTTGAGCATTCATGGCCTGCTTAGGAATGGCCCTTAGAATGCAAGTACAGTTGTGTACTTTTCAGTAAGGCGCTTTCAGGCAACGAGTTTAGAGTCGTCGCCCATCCCGCTTCTGACATCGAATATACAGAAGCCGAAACGCTAATCCTCAAGAAAGAAGAGGAGAAGAGGAAGAAGAAAAAAAAGGAAGGTGGAAAAACCATCAAGAAGTCAAAGCGCTCTCCGCTGTCAGAGAAATCAGTCCCTTCCACGAAGGGAAAGCATGAATTAATTGATGAGGATGATGAGGAAAGCGCTTCCTCATCCAACGCTTCGGATTCTGACAAGACTCTAAGTCAGGATCTGGAAGCTGGAGCTCATGCCGCCAATGAAGGGGACGAAGTTGAAATGCCTGGTAAAGACGATGAACAAATAGGCACTCTCGACTTTGGTCACAACGCTTCTAGCTCGTCAGTGGAGGAAATCCAAGCCGACTCTCCTCCAACTTCCAAAGTGTCTAGCCCAGTAGTGCAGGCTGTTGACAGGGAACTCTCGTGGGCTGAAGATGAGATCCGGGAATTCTTCAGAGAATTCTCTCTACCTCCACCCGTACTGAAGGTTATTTCACGCTTCTTGAAGTATGTCCGAAGCCGCGGTACCAACATCTACAAAGTTTGCCAGTTGGTGCGGGCTAATGACCCCAAAGCATTAATCGAGGATGAGGTCTCGATCCTTAGCCACTTCAGACTGGAACGCTCTGACGACCTGATCGATGAGCCGGAGGTGTGGAAGCGCATCGAGAGGAAGGTCCAGGAGCTTGTTCCCTCCTACACCCCCGCCCCAACAACACCAGCTGGAGCCACTATCACAGCGTTTGAAGAACGGCTCTTGGTTCTTCAAACCGCTCATGACGAAGTGGAGCGTGAGTGCGCCCAGCTGAAGACAGCAATAAAGGAGAGAGAGTGGCAGCTTTCTAAAGCTGAGAAGGAGGAGAAGAAGGCAGGTGAAGAGCCTTCAACTGCTTCCACAGAGTTGAAAGCGCTAAAGGAGGAGAAGGAGAAGAAAGAAGAAGAGCTCTCCACTGCTACCAAAGAGTTGGAAGAGTTGAAGGTGAAATTGGCGGCTGTGGAGATACAGTTGGCTGAGGAGAAAGAACACGTGGAGTTAGCTCATGATGAACTTTCGAGCGTTAAGGCAAAGCTTCAAGAAATTCCTGCCTTACGTTCAGAAGTGCTTAAGCTCTCCACCGAGTTGGACGATAGGGAGCGTGTCCATAGGGAGCTCGAAGCCACGAAAGTAGAACTCTCCTAGGCAAATGACATGGTCGCCCAACTCAAGAAAGAGCTGAAGGCGGCGAGACTAGAAAAAATCGAAGCTGATTCCATCGCCCGACAGCTGAAAGAGAAGCTGGAATCCGTGGAGAGGAAGCTCGCAGATTCAGAGCAGCTAAGGAAGCAAACCGCTGGTGACGAGCGAAGCGGATCGGACCAGGTTGGGCCCAAACGAAACGAGGAGATAGGGCTCCTCTCTAACAAAATCGGAGCGCTCTCGGATTTGGTCCAATCTGAGTTTCGGATCTTCCGCACCAGCATTGAAAGATCAATCATTTTGACAAATGCTCGCTCTCCAGCTCCAATACTTTCCGCACAAGTCCTCAGCGCTCTCTTGGTACAAGGCCTCTTAAAGCCAAATCAACCGAATATCACTTTGACAGGAGCCGCCAGCCAAAGCGCCACCGTACAGTCTGCTCCCTCCCGACTCATTTTTTATGCTGCCAAAAAGGGGGAAGCGACTGGGACGCCAAGTGGTCCACCCACATCGGCCAAGGCAAAAGAGGACGCTTCCAAGAAGCTGGAAGCACCAAAGAAGGGGGAAGCAGAGCGGCAAATTATAATTTCCAAAGAGCCAATCGATGCCGCTCCACTTCAAGTGGTGTCAGCAGAGCTGCAAGGACTAAAGCGTCAAGCTAAAGCGGCTGCTGACACCAACCCCAAGAAGAAGATAAAACTGACTCCCGCAATAATGACCACGGAGGCTGGAGCACAACGCGAATTCCAGGAGGAGTTGGACGCGATTTTGTTGCACAAGATGAAATTCCACCTCCGTAGGTATCTGTTGAAGCACACTCCGTCTAACGACGCTGAAAGATAGTGTCTGGAAGTGATGGCAAAGTATAAAGCGGTGTCGGAGTGTAGGGAGGAAGTTTTCAATAAAAAGGTGATGGCAGACTCGGAGAAGGCGCTTCATCTTTTGAAGATGGAAGCGCGTGAGGGAAAAAGAGTATATGTCGAGGGCCTGCGTATAGACGCTTTTGAGAAGTGCAGGAAGCAGCTGTATGCCAGGGAGGAATTCGAGAGGAAAAGGTTGAGGGATGAGGCTCCTAACGCCAAATTTGTTGACGAGATTATTCCAGCTGACCTCGAGGAGGATTGGAATGATGCCAAGGTGAAGTTCGTCAAACGCTTCTACTACTGGCAAGGCTTTCGCACGGAATACGCCATGGACTGCTTTGTTGCATACATGGATCATTACAAAGCCTCTCTCTTCTACAAGATTTTGAAGTTGGCAGACGGAGTGACTCTCAAACCTCCGAAGTAAGAAAGCTACAAACTCCCACTCATTGGAGGCACTATCCCTGATGAGGAATTAATCAGAAAGAAGATTGATGAATGTGCTGAATAGCTTGAACAGATTGATCGTCCTAACCGCTCTCTAGCTGCCATCAAGGATAGGGTCTACAATGCCTACGGACTAATTCCTTCTGCCCCTCGCAAACGCTTCAAATAGATATTCATTGTATATGTATCACTTCATTATCTCCCTAATACAATGATATCATTTACTACTTTAAGACAATTTCTCATTGTCTTTATTTTTATTTACGGTTTAAGTTAACTGCCTATAAGTGCATTAATATTGTGCTTTGCCTAACCCACTCTCCTTCTTATACTTATCCTAGAATTGTCTAGATTTGTGTAAGCACTTGACGTCGGGTTTTGGCATCATCAAAAAAGGGGAAATTGTTGGGATATTATGTTAAGGGGGAACTTGAATAAAGTTAATAAACAATTTGTTTTGATTCGATTCCAAAATCCTCTTTAGAATATTTTTCTTATTATTTTTGATGGACTAAACAAGTTATACTTAGCAAAACTTGCATGTTAAGAAGCTTTTATTTTGGTCTAGAAGCGCTAAAGATCAAGCAGTCAGAGTTCGCGAAGCGTCAGGAAGCGAAGCGGCTCCAGCAGTAAAAACATCAGCAGTAAAGCTTAGCAAAGCGTCATGAATACGCTTCAAATAAAGATGCTTAGAGCGAACTTCCAGTCAGTAGAAGAGAAGCGCTCTCAAGTCAGCTCACCCAAAGCATCTCTGATCTAGAGCTGAACATAAAGCGTCAATCAGTGCTAGTGTGATAAGTTTGACTTTCAAACTTTCGGATGACTGACACCTCACCGCCTAAAGCTTACATGTCAACACACCATTGTACAACGGATGCAGCTACAGTCCGAAAAGTCAAGGTTAGGTGAAGACTGTCATACCCCTAGGTGCAGCGGACATCCCTTCCTAGTACTGGAGTCTGAAATGCTGAAAAAGGAGCTGACACCATCGACTTTTCTGGAAATTAAGGAACACGCAACCACTTCTCTCTCAACGGGAAGTAGGGTTCCTCTACTATAAATAGAAGGAGTTTCACACACACTAAAATCAATGCACGTACAAATGATTCAAGGATACTACTCGCAAGAACTCTAGCAAAATATCCTTTACATTCCTTTAGTTCTTTCGAAGCACTTCACTTTAGTGTGTCCTCAAGAAATATATTTCTTGAGTATTGCAACTACTTTCTTTCTAGGTTCAACCGCATATATCCATAGCCTAGCTTCGAGAATCCTTATCCCTTTACTTGTGATATTCATTGTAAAGGATTCTCATTTATGAAAATCCAAAAACTCCAAAACCAAGTCTATCGTGTTAGATCGAGTTGTAAGGTTGTAAAGTTTTTGTAGTAAAGATTTATGTTGTAAGGCTTCTCGAGAGCCCGTGAATCTCTGAGGATTCAAGTGCAAGTTTGTTACTAGCCTTGTATCGCTTTCCCTTGGAAGTATAAAACAAGGGATACCGAGTGAAGGTATTCATCCCGTCGTGGATAGAGTGGACGTAGGAGAGGCTCTCTGAACCACTATAAATTATTTGTGACTCTTTACTTTTAAGTTATTTATCGCTTTGATTACTTGCATACACACACACACGCTTTAAATATTAAGTTGGTTTTACTTGCAAGAAAAGCTTTAAAGTCTCACCACATTCCGCACATCACTCACACGATCTAGAAGCTTCGAAAGCATCACTAGCATTCGAAGCGTCTACTCAACAAAAAGGCTGAAAAACGAAAGAGAAGTTAAACACTTCTCAACACACTTACTCACCCCCCCCCCCCCTACGTGTGTTAGTCACTTTCGGGACCAACACTTTAGCAACAAAAAAAATATATAAAATATAGTTGCTCAAGTATAGATATTTTTCTTAGGATTGCCTTATTTAATTTAATTACTTTTTAATTTAATTATTTATTATTTAGTTATTTTAGTTAACTAAGTATATATTATATTTTATGGACTAGATGTTGAAATTCTGATTTTTAATGACTAGTATTATGAATTGTATTTGTGAAATTCAATAATCAAGGTAAAAACAAAATATATATCGTAATAGCGAATTAATTTGTATTTGTGAAATTTAGTAATTAAGGTTTAAAAATATTATAATAAGCAAATTGATTACCAAAGTTCATTTGTAGTAAAATTTGGGATAATTTTTTTTTGCAAATTATATATATTAGCACATTTTAGAAGTTAGATAAAGTCATTAACCATGCTATTATATCCCTATTATATAATTAATTAAGATTTGTTTTTGAACATAAATAACTAATTAAGATAAGAATATAATATGATATGTACCATAATTATAGAATTACTCATGAAAGGAAAATGAATTATTGCTTTTGTAGTAATATGATCATATTGCTCTTTTTTTTTTTGTTACACCGAACACTGCACAACTTAATATAAATTCATCAATATTTCATTTAATTAATTCATGACATTTCATGTGTGACTTTTTATTAATGAACATGCCATAGAATATTTTAAGAACAAATAGTACTAATAATCGCTCTCATTTTTATTATTTAGAGATCCAAATGGAATAACCTCTTTGATTGTTGTGAACATTATTTGTTGTAAAAAAAAAAAAAAGAAGAAGAAGAAGAAGATGAAGAAGAAAAGGCAAAGCTTAGTTAGTTTGACATTTTAAAATATTATATTAATTATTTGTAAATTCAACGTTGTATTTCAACAGAAACGCTCCACCGCCCAATCGTCTATCGTGGATACACTTAATGTACCCATCGCTGATGTGGCAGTGCCACGTCGGCAATTTTCAGTTAGGGTTTAGTTTTTTAGGTAGGATTAAGTTTTTTTTAATAGATTTTAATGAATTTTTGTATGATTTTTATTAACTTTTATATTAATATCATTGACATATTATCCGTGGGCATATTATTTCAAATAGTAATACAATGAAAATTCAAAGTTTAACTTATTGATCACAAGATAAAGTTTAGGTGTTGCTTGATATAATTTATTATACATTACATCACACAGAATGATATATTACATTAAGTGAAACCTAACTAAACTTCATCTTAAGATCAACTTTTACCGAAAGAGAACGTCCACGTTGATGGCAATATTCAAGCTACTAATCATCTATCATTCAAGTTAATTAGAAATGTTATAAAAAAAAATATAACACGTGCAACACACATTACATTTTTCTAGTAGATTAAAAAAGATCCTAGTCCTCTTTACTATAATATCTTTCTGTATTAAGTGTAAAAACTAAATAGCAAATTTACCAATCCTAGCTCAGTGAAAACATGATGAGATTTGCCACTTGATCATCATCCATCGGTGAAAATTGTAATTTGCCACTTTAATTCATATCTGTAATTCAAAACGTTAAAAAAATAATTAAATAAAAAAATAATAATTCTCAGCAATGAAGAAAACCAAACCTTAACCATATAATTACGAAAATCAAAACTAGGGCACCGCTGCCGCCGAACCATCGCCAGGCCACCGTAAAACTGCAACCAATTCAAATTTTGAACGCGCGATCTTGTATTTATGAAAAATATTCAAGCAATTCATGAATTAATTATGCGAATATATTTTAATTCATGAATTAGTGAATACACTAGTACTAACCAATTTATTAATTTATGAGAACACAAGAACACACCCATGTATTTAAGAACAAAATCCTAATTCATGCATTAATTAACACTAGATTATATCGCGAATAAATTAAAACAGTTCATGTATCTCAGTATCTCTATATATAATAGTTAGCCAATTAAGGAATGCCGACCTATAAAACCCCTAAAATGTCACATTAAAGTACACCATTTATATAGGACTGGGAACTCATAAATTCGCATCATGTTAGTGGAACAGTGAAATATACATTCTCGGTCTGTAAAGATGAAGGGAAGAAGATGAAGTGCGAAGCTGAATGGAAGGAGCAGAAGGAACAAAGTGTTGGAGGAAAGCTAGAGAGAAAGAAATAAAAACGTGTTTAGTTAATTTTTGCACTTTTGCTTTTACAGTTAGGTAATTAGTTATTTTCTTCTTTTACTGTTTGCTGACCAGGCAGCACAGTTAAATATATACTATAGATCCACATTGAGACCGTTGAGAAAAGCTTTTGGATTCTTCATTTATGAAATGAAATATGTTCTTCGTTTTTACATTCTCTGCTTTATGGGTCTTCTGGATTTTATCTAGTATGGTATCAAGAGCCACAAATCCATTTTATTGAAGCTCAGATCTGTGTTTTTCTTTCTGGTTTCTTACTAATTTCATACTATGCCGCCACGTCGTGAAGTACTGGGCGCTTTTCCACCGGACGATCCTCCTCCGTCCAGTCCTCTTTACATCCATCCCAGCGATAATCCGGGTACTATACTTGTTGCTGAATTGCTTTGCGGTTCGAATTATGTTAATTGGAGTAGGTCGATGAAAACAGCTTTGCTAGCTAAAAACAAATTAGGTTTTATTGATGGTTCTGTTAAGAAACCTTTAGATCCTTTAGATCCGGCCTTTTCTCACTGGGAACGTTGCAATGGAATGGTAGTTTCTTGGCTGCGTAATGCAGCAGATCCACAAATTCAATCTAGTCTCATGTATTTGGAGAATGCTGCACAAATTTGGACAGATCTAAAAGATAGATTTTCTCAAGGAAATATAGCTCGTATCTATGAACTCAAACAACAATTATATAACCTTAGGCATGGTGCTAGTGATGTTAACACTTACTATACCAATTTGCGTATCATTTGGGATGAGTTTTTGGATTTTCAACCAAAATGTTGGTGTGAATGTGGACAGTGTAGATGTAATAGCTCTGGTAAATGGAGAGATCATCAGCAAAATGATTTTTGTAATACCCCGAACGTTTAGTAAATAGAAAAAGAGAAAATTTTAAACATTTGTAGTTCTAACTTGACATTTATGTATAAATTAGATGTAAATATGAGAAATATTTATATCTCGTGATTTATATCACGCGTTAAGAAAATCAAACTTCGTATCGTATAATACCTTGTAAGCTAATTAAGTTGATTGCAAATAAGTTAGCTAATCGTAAGCATTATTGGTGCAATACCATAAATACAGATCCCAAACAAGAACAATAATATAGATGAAATATTTAATGCAAAGTACTACAGTAGATGCTACGTCACCAAATAGAAGTCTAAATAATAAGACTACAAAATATACTTTTGCTGCACCAAATCAGAAAATCTTAAGGAAAGATTTCGATCAACTCCAACCCCTCCCCCGGAAAATTCGATTATGGTGCCGGCACCACAACAGCCGGCAAATCGTGGCCCTCCACGTGTTCAAAATTAAAAGTCAAAAAAGTTACTATTAAAAATAAATCAAAATTGCATAAGTTGGTTTTGGTCTACGGTAATTTTCAGATACATGGGTCCAACATGTCCCACTTCCCCATACGTGGAGTACTTATGTTTTGATTGATTCAGTTTTTTTCATTTTCTTAAGCTTATTTATTAGTAGTTGTCATTTTTTTTATTAACCGCCATTCACTTTGAACTTATTAACTGTCATATGATTAATTATTTAGAAGTCTGAATGTTTATTATACTTATTACTCTTAGTATTATAATAATGATTAGTAATATTCATATTTATTTATTTTGTTTTTTAATTAATTTTTTAATTATTTTCGGTCTCTATTTTTTCTCTGCATACCATAACCAAAAACTAGTACGGGTTTCCACCGAAACCTATTACGGGTTTTAAAATATAATTTTAAAGTATTTTTTCTTTTACGGGATACTATGAGTGTCATAATATCCCGTAAAAGAAAAAATACTTTACAATTTTATTTTAAAACTCGTACTAGGTTGAAAAAACACTTCAAAATTATATTTTAAAACTCGTACTAGATTTCGATATAAATGTGTGTCAAAAAGTCAAAAGTCAAAGCGAGACTAATATAGCGGGGTAAAGGTAATATGAATAAAGTAATAGAGTGATTTGGATGTAATAGGCAGCACAACCGCTGTTGAAGTTAAGCGCGCGGCCGCTGTTAGTAATCCAAGGAAGCTTATAACTATTTAATCTTAATAATGTTGAACATCACATAAAAAATTCATTATT
Organism: Mentha longifolia; assembly: GCA_001642375.2. Lineage (NCBI taxonomy): Eukaryota > Viridiplantae > Streptophyta > Magnoliopsida > Lamiales > Lamiaceae > Mentha > Mentha longifolia. The sequence goes on from CM038118.1 coordinate 24,622,668, forward strand.
CTTATTGAATTATAAGCATTGTAAGTTGAACACTTACATTAAAAATTAAATACTACATCTATCTCATATAGTTAGTCCATTTTGCTTTATTGACTTTTCCGGTACGCGTTTCCACCAAAACTTAGTACGGGTTTTAAAACATAATTTTGAAGTATTTTTTTCTTTTACGAGATACTATGACACTCATAGTATCCCGTAAAAAAAATACTTTAAAATTATATTTTAAAACCCGTACTAGGTTTCGGTAGAAACGTGTGCCGGAAAAGTCAATAAAGTAAAAAGGACTAACTATATGGGATGAAGGTAGTATTACGGACTAATATAAATTTTAATAATGTAAATTAAATTTTTTTATCAAACAACTTGATTACTCATATTATAATTTAATACTCCCTCTGTCCCTGATATATGCGTCAAATTTCATATGACACATTAATTAGAAAAATTTGTATCCTTCCCATTCCACTAACTATCCGCCAAATAGACTCTAAACAAGTCAATTCATGAGTAATCGAGCGAAATTGGATGTCGTTAGCACTAATTGACTAATCCGGAGTCGATTCCTTGAATAGTTTCCTTCTCATTTCACTAATTATCCGCCGAATAGAAAGTAAACAATTGGATTAGTGAGTAATCGAGCAAAAATGAATGTCGTTAGCACTAATTGACTAATCCGGGTAGGTTCCTCGAATAGTTTCCTTCCAATTTCACTAATTATCCGCCGAATAGACACTAAACAATTGGATTATAGAGTAATCGAGCAAAAATGAATGTCGTTAGCACTAATTGACTAATCCGAATCGGTTCCTCGAATAGTTTCCTTTCCGTTTCACTAATTATCCACCGAATTGTCATGAATGAATACGATTAGTGAGCAATCGACTGAAAATGAATGTCGTTAGCGCTAATAATAATAATAATAATAATAATAATAATAATAATAATATATTATTATTATTATTATTATTATTATTATTATTATACTGTTTCGTAATACTTTGTATCGTTTTTGTGTTTATCTTTAACTTGAGTGTTACTTATAATTTTAATATTATTTTCTTCTTTCTTCTTATATTTTAAGTATTTATAAGATAAAGCAGAGAAAATAAAGTGAAAAACGAACAAAATCGAATTTGAAGAAAATTTCACCCAAGCGTGCGATCGCTTGAAGCTCCATAATGTCCAGTTAATAAAGTGATTTGTGGTTCTTATTAGTGGATTTATTATTATTATTATTATTATTATTATTATTATTATTATTATTATTACTATTATTATTATTATTATTTTATACAAATTATTATTATTATTATTCACAAATCGACTTCATTCGTGACAATTCGACGAATAATTAGAGAAACGGAAATGATACTATTCGTGGAACCGTCGTCGGATTAGTGCCAATGACATTAAATTTTTCTCGATTAGTCACTAATCCACTTCATCAGCTTCTAATTGACGGATAATTAGTGGAAACGGGAAGGATATTGTTTAAGGTGCCGACTCCACATTAGTCATTTAGTGCTAACGACACTCATTTTCGCTCAATTACTCACTAATCATCGTCTTCATTTGTGATAAATCGGCAGATAATTTTATTTATTTTCTTTTTGTTCTAAATTTACAATACATAATTTTGTCATTTAACATTAAAAGTGGCTAAAAAAGTATGTTTTTATAAACATGCCTAGAAAAGTTTTTTTCTTATCCAAATTGGCTATTTTAATTTTTACCCTTAAGAATGTATTGATTATTATGATTAATGATTATAATATTATTATTATATTCATTACTAATTTTATTGTTTTTATTCTTAGTACTACTACTATCATTGGAGATTAAGACTATATTATGCAAATATTTTCCGATCACTTGTAAAACAAAATACTTGGATCACATATTAAACGAATTATTATTATTACTAATAATATTATTGTCGGTACTCTTATTGTTATTATTATTGTTGGTACAATATATTTAATATTATTCTTGTTGAAATGAGTTCATTTTCTTCTACGAAATGGGTTACGTGAAGTTTCTGCCATTATCAAAGTCATAAGAATAATTCTGTCATTTAATACATAGACTTCACAAGTATTTATAAATAAATTAATAATAATCCACTAAAAATAATAAAGAACATTATAAAACGTGCAACTCAATAAATATATATATATATATATATATATTATAAATTCTAATTGGCTTACGATTTTTTTTTTAATTTAAAAATATTTTGTCAAGACAAATCTCGGAAATTATATTAATCACCAATGTTTATAATTATTACTGTAAAATATCATATTCTTTTCGAACGCATAATTGTTTATTTAATTAAGATTGTCGTTAATTTTAATTAATTTATTATTCATATTTTTTTCACAATTAATAATAATCCACTAAATATCAGACATTGTAAAACGTGCAACTCAAAAATAAAAAATTAAAACACTAACGTGTACTTTATGGGCATCTCAATCTCAAAACCACCTTAGGAACCTTAAAACAACTTATGAAATACCAAAATATTATTAATTCAAAAATAAATTAATATCCACATGTAGTGCCATGATTTAATGGCTGTTGTGCTGCCGGCACCATAATCGAACGTCCCCCCTCCCCCCATCAACTCATTACAGCTATTAAACTCCCATTAGCTTCAACAGTACTAGACATAGACTTTGAACCACTAGTCTGACTTTTCTCCATCATCTCATTTCCTCAATTCATTCGTTACAAATAAAAATATATTTATGAGTATAGTACAACAACTCAATACACTGTAGCAAATCAATTTTGCAGAACAACAAAATCCCATAAAATCTTGATGAAATCTTGAGGAAATTTACTAGGGGTATGGTCTTAAACAACTTTATGAATGACCCATAGACACCCTCTTTATAAGCCACTTCACCATCTCTTCCAATCACTGCAATTTCACACCAAAATACAAAGATAGAAAAGAAAAAGAAAAAAAGGGAGCTAAGAAAGAAAGAGGCAAGAAAAAGCAAACGGCAGGGGAAGAATCGTTGTTTGTTCCAGGCTCTCTGCAGCTAGTCGCCCAGAATCCTAATAACCAAGAGTAAGCTTCTTATCCTTCCCTTAGATGCTTCTTTACAAAACAACATGAATAGATGGCCTAATAGTATGAACAAGAGTCTGCAAATATGCTTCAATTATAAGAAATCCATATTATTTTTCAATAACATCTTTTTCCTACTGCGTAAATATTTAAGATCATAGATGAGGAAAACAGTTAATAAAAACAGGAAAAAGAGATTCCTAAGCTCTACTGAAAAAGGGAACTGATAGGATGTGGCCCAGTTGCCTGGATTAGCTCGGCCCATTCCTAATTTCCCCAGCCCAATCCAGGATGAAGCCCAATAGCAGAAGTCAAGATTCAACCAACCACCCCCGGCGGTCAGAGTACGGACGACAACACCCACGATCTCTCAACCACCCTTGACCTCAATTCTCTATAAATAGAGTATTTTGTAAGGCAAAGAGGGAGGACTGGAATTGCTGGCTTGAAATACTTTAAGTACAAACATTCTCATTTTTTCTCCGTGGACATAGATCTATCCAAAGATTGAACCACGTAAACTCTCGTGTTCTTAGTTTTCTGCAAATCTCACTATCACGAAAACACTCTAAATTCCACGATCGATCACTGGCGCCGTCTGTGGGAAACGAAGCATTCTCTTTTGTGAAACTGATCAGCGCGTTTTGAGTGAAGATACGATGGTGAGACCAACCCGCTCCGCCACCACTGCTGCTGCCGCCGCTGCCGCCAAAGCAAAACAGAAATGAGCTGACCCCTTCACCAATCCGCCTTACACGCCAGCCAATGAGGAAAAGGGTGACGTTAGTCAAGCTCAGAAAACTGCTTCCCAAATCCGACGTGACCAACAGCCCATTCGCCGAACTCCTGAAGGCCATCTGGAAGATGTCCCGTCTGGAGATTCAGCTAGCAGCGGCGGGCCCGATCAAGGTGGCAGCCGATGCAGCAATGCCGAACTCCAACCCGAGCTTGGAGACGCACTGAAGGCGTACCTGGACCTCCACGAGCAGGACTTTCATAAGTTCGTCGATCAACATCGACAATAAAGTTAAAACAGAGAAGACGGAGTCGAACCGTCACAAAGGCGATCCCTAAGTCTCCAGATCGTTGGAGATAGGGAGGCCGAACTTCCCCGAAGGCGACAGAATAATCGCCGTGGGAACGACCACGCTTTACCTCGGCGCGGATCAACGTCACCTCGTCAAAACACCATTCCACCTCGGCATGACGAAGGAAACGCCTACCAGGGAAGATTCACTGTCTACGGTCGAATCTCGACTCCCTTCACTAATAGGATACTCTATACTCCCCTCCCGTCGACGTATAGAGTACCTCCTATCCCGCCTTACAACGGGTCACAAGACCCCAGCAACTTTCTATCTCGGTTCCAATACAACATGATGAACCAGGGACTGGCCGAAGACGTTTACATGTGTAAAGTCTTCCCCGAGCTGCTGGTGGACAACGCTAGGAGCTGGTTTGATAGCCTCCCTAATGGCAGCATAGGGTGGTATGCCGACCTACTTGACGCCTTTGAGCGTCGCTTCTTTCAAAAAGCTGAGGCGAAGATCAGCCCAGCCCAACTCCTAACCTTAAGGCAGGGGCGGGGAGAAACGATCAGTGATTTTCTGGCCCATTTTTATAACGAGAGCCTTAAAGTCGATCGTCTCTCCGACGACGTGCTTATCTCGGCATTTCAAAATGCCATTCAGTCCGGAACTCTCTTTAGAGAGCTCGTAAAGGCACGCCCAACGACCTCCAGGCAGCTATGGAGGATTGCCGATACATTCGCGGAGGCGGATGAGGCCGATCGGAAAAAGCAGGCAGCAGATCGGCCCGAAAACAATGATAAGAGGAAAAAAGATGAGCGCACCGACCATGGACAAGGCCGCCGAAGTGCCCTCAAAAGGTTACAGCGAGGACCCCTCGAGTCCCGCTTAGGACCTCGGCCCAACCAAGACTGAAGTCAGTATACACCACTGACAAAATCCAGGGCCGAAATATACGAGCTTCACGCAAACTTGTTCGAGAAGCCACCGCCCTTATCCCGAGGTGGGTCGAAACGCCGATCCAAGGAGAAATACTGCAAGCTCCATAATGACTATGGTCATGAAACCGAAGACTGCAGGGACCTCACTTCGGACATAGAGCACATGGTACGCGACGGTACCCTTAAACTGTACCAAAGTCGCGACCAGAGAGAGGCCCGACCTCAAGGGAAGGGCAAGAGAAAGAAAAATAGGGGAGACAATAACTGTGCCCCCCAAAACGACAAAAGGCCAAAGCACGATGACGAGGATGAGGATGAAGATCAGCCTCAATATGATGCAGTCATCACTGCCATCACCGGACTGCCCGAAGGCACGATAAGGTCATCGTTGAAAGCCGAGGCCTGAAATCAACAGCGGGAAAAACCTACCCAAAAAAGGTTCAAGAGGGACGAGGTCGTCACCTTTTCCGGCGATGACCCAGTTTCCCATGCGGTACTTCATCAAGATGTCACCATAATCGAGGCCGTGGTGGCCAACAAATTGGTCCACCGCGTATTTATTGATAGTGGAGCCTCTGTGAGTGTGCTCTTTAAAGACTGCTTCGATAAGCTTGATATCGAAGAAGCACGTCTAAGGCCAGCACCCATGTCGCTAAAGAACTTTACGCAACAAGAGACGACGACGGAAGGCATAATTTCACTGCCCGTGACAGTTGGAAAGAGCCCGTTGTCCACTACGAAGATAATCCACTTCTTCGTCGTAAAAGTCAGCTCCCCCTATAACATCATCTTAGGAAGGGATTGGCTAATAGCGATGAAGGCGATCTGCTCGGCCTACCACCTGACGATTAAAATTTCATCTAGAAACGGAGTGATCACGCTTCGGGGAAACCAGCAACAGGCTAAGGAGTGCATGCAGGTCGCACTCCGAGGTGTTAGGAATCAGCACCCCCAAGCATAGCAACTACAGAAACCCGAAGAGGTGGAGCCGACGTCGCCTCCAACTGTCGAGCCGGTAGAAGATGTCGCATTGTACGAAGATGACCCTGCCAAGGTCGTCAAAGTAGGGTTCGTCGGCGAAAACAAGCTACGAAGTCAACTTATCCAGCTACTTCGGGAATATAGAGATGTCTTCGCTTGGTCACCTCTAGACATGACCGGGGTGGCACCAAGTGTCATCACTCATCACCTCAACATCGATCCCGAGGTGAAACCAGTTCGGCAGAAGCAGCGAGCTTTCGCAGCTGAAAGAAATCAAGTGATCCATGATGAGGTTCGGCAACTGTAAAAGACCGATATTTTATTCGAAGTAAAATATCCGACCTGGTTGGCCAACCCCGTGATGGTGAAAAAGCAAGGAGGCGGGTGGCGGATGTGTATTGATTACACTGACCTTAATAAGCACTGCCCAAAAGACTGCTACCCCCTCCCCAACATTGATAAGAAGGTCGAAGCTCTTGTCGGCCACAAGGTGTTCAGCTTCTTAGACCTATACAAGGGATACCACCAAGTCCTCATGAACGTCGAGGACGCGCCGAAGACCGCCTTCGTCACAGACTTCGGCATCTACGCATACAAAAAGATGCCCTTCGGACTGAAATATGCTGGAGCTACATACCAAAGGATGGTCGACAAGATTTTTGAAGCCCACGTCGGTAGTATTGTCGAAGTGTATGTGGACGATATAGTCGTAAAGAGCAAGGAAATCGCCACTTGTGTAAACGACCTTAAAATTGTTTTTAGCCTACTTCGTAAAGTAAACCTAAAATTAAACCCAGAAAAGTGTACTTTTATGGTCCGATCTGGAAAATTTCTAGGGTGTTGGGTTTCACGCGAAGGGTTAAAAGCCAACCCATCAAAAGTCCAAGCCATCCAAGAAATGCAAGTGCCGAAGTCAATCCATGACGTGCACAAACTGACGGGCTACCTAGCCGCCCTAAGTCGTTTCCTATCTAAGGCCGCCGAAAAGCAACTCCCATTCTTCAAGATACTAAAGAAGGCGCCGAACTTCGAATGGAACGACGAGCACAGAGGAGCTTTCGATGGCTTGAAGAAGTACCTCGCAAATCTCCCTACATTATCTGTACCAAAAGAGGGCGAGATCCTCTCCCTATACCTCGCCGCTTCGGACGAGGCAATCAATGCAGTCCTGGTGCGAGAAGAAAAACGTCATCAGCTACCCGTCTATTTCATAAGCCGAGCCCTAAAAGGGCCGGAGATGAGGTATCAACCTTTGGAAAAGGTCGCATTTGCATTGGTGAATGCAGCAAGGAGACTCCGACCATACTTCCACGCACATCAGATACAAGTGCTGACCGACCTCCCACTTCGGCAAGTGCTTACAAAACTAGAAGCGTCCGGGCGAATCGCTAAATGGGCTGTAGAACTCGGCGAGCACGTGATTTCCTTTGTACCTCGCCAAGCCATTAAAGGGCAAGCCTTGGCCGATTTCCTAGTAGAAGCCAAGTTCACGGACGCACAACAATCCGTTGAACCTACTAAGGATAAATCAAAGGCCGAGGCACCGAAGCCACCGCCGCAAGACTGTTGGAAGGTCTACGTAGATGGGGCATCAGGCAACAAAGGAAGCGGAGCTGGGATCTTACTCATCAGCCCGGAAGGAAATGAGACCACCCACGCACTCCGGTTTAACTTCCCGACCACAAATAACGAAGTGGAGTACGAAGCTCTAATCGCTGGACTTCGTCTAGCCCAAGCTCTCCAAGTAAGGGACATTCAAATTCACAGCGACTCCCAAGTCATAGTGAACCATATACTAGGCAAATACGAGGCCAAAGGAGGACAAATGAAGAAATACCTCCATAAGGCCAAGATCCTACAACAAAGCTTCTCGTACTTCGAGTTGGTGTGAATCCCAAGAGGAGATAATGGGCGAGCTGACGCACTAAGCAAACTCGCGTCATCATCAACGATCCCTCCGGTGGAAGAAGTATAATTCCGAAGCATTGATGATGCCGAAGTTAATGTAGTAAACGAAGATGGACCGAACTGGATGACTCCACTTCGCAACTACTTAGGAAATGGCGAACTCCCAACCGATAAAGCCGAGGCTAGGAAGCTCCTGGCTAAATCCACGAAGTACGTCCTGGAACAGGGAATGTTGTATAGAAAATCTTACCTCCAACCTCTCCTAAGATGTGTGGGGCCCAACCAAGCGAACTACGCAATGCGCGAGGTCCATGAAGGCTCATGCGGCAGTCATATCGGAGCCCACGCCCTGTCCAAAAAGGTCATGAGGTGGGGGTACTATTGGCCCACCATGTTCCAAAATGCTACCGACCTCGTCAAACAGTATCTGAAGTGCCAAATCCATGCGACGGTTCCGAGATTGCCACAGACCGAACTGGCCAGCATGCAAAGCCCTTAGCCGTTCATACAGTGGGGAATTGACATCGTCGGCCCGTTCGAAAAAGCTCCCGGCGAACTACAGTTCCTCATTGTAGCCATCGACTACTTTACGAAGTGGGTCGAAGCCGAACCATTGGCGCGGATCACAAGTAAAAACGCCCTAAACTTCATTTGGAAGAACATAGTTTGTCGCTTCGGCATACCTCATGTCCTCGTCTCAGATAACGGAACTCAGTTCACAGACAGGACGTTCAGAGAATGGTGTGACGAACTCCACATCCAATAGAAGTTCACCTCGGTAGCCCATCCTCAAGCGAATGGTCAAACCGAGGTTATGAACCGAACGATAGTCAAATGGTTAAAAACCCAGCTCGATAAGGCCAAAGGAGACTGGGCAGCGAACTTACCCCAAGGCCTATGGTCGTACCGAACCACCCCGCGGACATCACACGGTGAAACACCATACAGCTTGGTGTATGGAACTGAAACGGTGATCCCGGTAGAGATCGGTTTTGCCGAGCCCTCGAACGCTTAACTTCGCAGCCCAAGACAACGAAGACAGACTTCAAACTAACTTGGATTTGCTACAAGAAAAAAGGGAACAAGCCTACATACAAGAAGCTCGATACAAACAGCAAGTAGCTCAGTATTATAACAGCCGGGTGAAGCATCAGAAGCTCCAAGTAGGCGACTTCGTACTTCGGAATAATGAGGTCAGTAAGGCGGAGAAGCTCGGCAAATTAGAAGCCACCTGGGAAGGACCATACCGAGTTCAAGAAGTCCTCGAAAAAGGGTCGTACAAGCTCGCCCACCTATCTGGTGAGCCCATACCCCGTACATGGCACATTACTCACTTGAAAAGGTACTTTGTATAAACATAGTAATGTTCAAGTCCATTTAGGTCGTAGGAATCGGGTCGTCTTGGTAAATTTTGTCTTATTTTGACTTCGTTCAATTAAAATTTTTAGTTTTCACTTACCTGCTTAAAAATTTTTACATGCATTTTGCACGTCTCTCTTTCGTTTATGTTAAGTATCTCGACTTTAATATCCTGACGAGGATAACACAAATAAACTCCGCTTCGGAGTAATACCTAAACACGTGTAAGGGGACCACCCCTATCGATAAATTCGACAAATAAGGAACCAAAAAGCCTAAACTTCATCTTCGGACGAAGTGGCAAACCAAAAGCCTAAACTTCGTCTTCGGACGAAGTGGCTACATAAAAGCCTAAAATTCGTCTTCAGACGAAGTGGCTACATGAAAGCCTTAACTTTGTTTTCGGACGAAGTGGCTACCTGAGCCTGAACTTCGTCTATTGACGAAGTGGCCGCCTGAAAGCCTAAACTTTGTCACCCGACGAAGTGGCCACATGAAAGTTGCCTTCGTTTAAAACAAGGGAATCTACCTTAGTTAAAGACGAGGTAAAAAGCTTAATATACAAGTGCAAAATTTTCTGTTTATTTGAATGGAAAAAAATGTACAATTGTTACATTAAGAAGACGAGGAACCCGGAGGTTTTGGCTGACTAAAGCTGAGCCAATCTCTAGCAAAATCCCTGCCAGAATTGAAGTTCAAGATGTCGTCTACGCTAAGCCTGCCTCTACCTTGTCCAGGAGCAGAACTTCGACCTCTACCTCGAACATTTTGGCTCGTTCGACCTCAACCTCGTCCAGACACCGGCCGCCGCTCTTGACTATAAATTTCTCGAGAATGGCGTGTGACAATCTTCGGATTCGGGTCAACAGACCTCGAAGATTCACCTTCCAAAAATTCTCTAGAAGTACGGTCGAGCAACCTCAGATCCAGACCAGGGGAAATCGAAGTCGAAGATTCAGCCTCTAAAAAGACAGATGTCGCTTCAACTTCGGAAAGTGATCAAGGACTGTCTTGTAGATGCTTGCCACACGGATGAGTTCTTCAAATTCATCCCGAACCTGCTAGGAATCCTTCCCATATTGATCCCTATGACTTCGGCAGCGAGCCTGAAGTTCCTTGACTTTGCTGTAGGACTCTGAAATGGTGGATCCCCCAGCTCGGTGAATAATAGCTTCGTACTCCGTATGCTCCTCGACTATCGTCTTGCAAGTCTTGAGGTCGTCCAGAGCTTGTTGGTACTTGTCATCAAGCTCTACATATCTAGCATGCATCTCGTCAAGTTTCTCCAGAGTTGCTTGGAGTTTCACCTCGGCCTCGATCTCAATGTTATCTGCTTGCTTTTTCCAGTTCGAAGCATTGAGCTCGGCTACTTCTATAGCTCGGCGAAGCTCGAAAATTTCCTTCACGAAGTGAGAAGCATCGAAAAATTCGGGAGCAGACTACAAAGAATAATACAAGAAAGTTTCAATAAAAAGCCATTTTATTTATAGCCGAACACGACTAATGAAACGCCACCCTAATGGTGACGAAGTACAAAGCTACAAACAAAAAAAAAATAGAGAAAAAGAAGCAAAAAATCGTGAAAAGCGTCAGTTGACTCCATCACGATTTTCTCCTTCTAGGCCGACCTTTGGTTCAGCTTCCGGCTCCTCTGGGTCATCGCGGGCTGGCTCCTCGGTGGTCCCCTCCTCAACCGGCATCTTCAGCAAGTCAGCAATGACCATCTCCAGGAGTTCGTACCTGTCCACGGGACATCGCCGAATGGCATCTTCGTTGAGCGGACTCCTCTGTGCGGAGAGCTGCTCGACAACCGGAATTGAAGAGGTGTACTTCAAAAGCACCTCGGCGAAGTCTCGCAGTGTCTCCTCCTCCATCATGGTAGCATACCCGTACTTGGTTTTGTCCAAGTCCGGGATGTCCTTGGCGATATCGTCGATCACCGCTGAGACAACCGGGGTGCTCATGGCACTCACCAGCTCAACAGCCATCCGAGAAAAGTGCGTAGACCGGACGACTCGTTCCACCAACGCGCGGAACACGCTTCCCTGTCCAGCTACCACCCCGGCAACTTGGGTCCTCAGCCGACCCACTTCTGCCTCGAGCTCGGCAGCCTTCTTCTTCGCCTCCCTGTCCGCTGCTGCCTGTGCCGCGGCTTCAGCGATAGAGATCTTAGCCATTAGCCGATCTTCCACTGCCGCGACCTCGGCAGTCTTTCTCTGGAACTTGGCAACTCCACTTGTGATGAAGTTCGCTAAGCCTCGCAACCCGTCCAAAGCCACCTCGGCTTCCTAAATGGCAAACCAAAGGGCAGAATATTATTAGAGGGTACAATCACCATATACAAATACTCCAGTTTTATGCTTACCTCGGGGAATGACATCTCCCGTGCATGTCCTTGGCCCGAGGTCGGGCCGCTCTCGACGATCGTCACTTCGTCATCCAACGAAAGTAAAGTTCGTCGAGGTCGTTGACCCACCAACTACAGTGGAGAAGAGCTTCGGACGGGAGAGTCCAACTGCGAGCTCACGGACACCGACCTCCCAAGGTCGGTTGTCCTTTCCGACGACGTCGCCGAGGTCGTCTTCTCCACCACCGAAGCAGAGGCCTTCTGCCCCTTCCTCTTGTTCTTGTTCTGAAGAGCGGCCTGGATAGCTTGAGCGTCCACTACAAAAAAAAAAGGGGGAAAACATCAGTCAACACTGACGAAATACCCAACACAAGATAGTAAAGCAGGGCCTCACCCAAATCCGTGGTGGATACGACATTATATGGGCTTAGCCCATACCTTGCGAGATCGGCCTCCGAATAATCTCTCTCAATGAGGCCGACACTCATTAAGTCCGTCTCGAGCTCACCGGCGGGTTTCCCAGTGTCTCGAGACGGGAACTTATCCTTGGTCCAAGGATATAACGGTACGCCTTCAGCTCGGCAGAAGAAAATTTTCTTCTGCCAGTTAGGCACCTTAGTGGGCATCCCTAACTTGAACCTATTAATAGGGGAAAGGTAAGCCCACCCCGTCGGACCAAGCTTAGGTCTAAAAAACCTAAGAAATGAATCTACAGTAGGCGTACCACCACGGCGGCTGACCTCGTAACAAAAACCGACGACCTCTTTGATAGATAGTTGTTGCAACTGACCTAACGCCAATTGAAGCTCTCCTAAGAGCTCGACAAAAAATAGGTTTAAAAGAAACCGTAGACCGAAATGAAGATAGTCTTCATATACGGTAAAAAATCTTATGGGAGGCGAACTACCCCTATCGACATCACGAGGTAAAAGCAGTTCAACTAACTCGGGAAACAAAAAAATGGCGAGCCAAATCCTGCATATGAGATACAGACATGGTGGATGCACTAGCGAGAGACGTATTGGACCCGACCAGTGGTGGGAATTCGATTTCTCGAAACGCCGGTGGGACTAACGCGCGAGTATGTACATTTAACCAAACCTTCGCCGGAAATCCCCTAGACGGCGAAGGCGAAACCTCTATATTCGCACTATCAGTACCTACTCGGGGAGAAGAAGAAGAATCCATTATAAGAGAATACTTACTTGTCACAGTTTTTTTTTTCCGACTACAAATCACCGGGAAATCGACTGACAGGCGGCGGCGGTTGCAGAAATTTGGGTCTAGGGTTTTCTCTCTCGTTTGCAATTGGAAATCGATTGAGGGGGAAAAATATTTTCTAGCGTACATTGGAAGCTTTTATAAGCAAAGGCACGCCTTTTCAAATCCCGCCTCTCCGCCTGCCCCAACAAAAAGCGACGCGTGTCCTACTTACTCTGACACCAACAGTCGCGCCTTTCATATCACGACTATTCCGGTATGCTGCAGTTCGACTTCGTCAAAATCTCAATTTCGACGGGGCAATGCAATTCAAGCTCGACCTCGTCAAAACGAGGCGGTATGCAGTTCGACTTCGTTGAAATCTCAATTTCGACGGGGAAATGCAATTCAAGCTCGTCAACGGCGCTAATCAATTCGACGGGAAATGCAATTCAAGCTCGACCTCATCAAACGAGGCGGTATGCAGTTCGCCTTCGTCGAAATCTCAATTTCGACGGGGCAATGCAATTCAAGCTCGACCTAGTCAAAATGACTCAACCTCACGGGGGCAAGGCAATTTACACCTCTCTACAATGACCTCGCTTCTCCGACCTTTTAGGGGGGGATGTGATAGGATGTGGCCCAGTGGCCCGGATCAGCTCGGCCCATTCCTAATTTCCCCAGCCTAATCCAGGATGAAGCCCAATAGCAGAAGTCAAGAAATTCAGCCAACCACCCCCGGCGGTCAGAGTACGGACGACAGCACCCACGATCTCTCAACCACCCCTGACCTCAATTCTCTATAAATAGAGTATTTTGTAAGGCAAAGAGGGAGGACTAGAATTGCTGGCTTGAAATACTTTAAGTACAAACATTCTCATTTTTCCTCCGTGGACGTAGATCTATCCAAAGATCGAACCACGTAAACTCTCGTGTTCTTAGTTTTCTGCAAATCTCACTATCACGAAAACACTTTAAATTTCACGATCGATCATGAACATATAAGTATACTTCAAGAATCAATTTCTAAAAATCCATCACCAACATTTGCACCTCCGTAATACTGAACAAGAATCATAATGAAACCATATTAAGCTTAAAACTAAGAACCTAAAATCAATTCACATTATATATCAATCTCAAAACATAGTAGCAGATATGAAACTGAGAGAAGAGAAGGGACTTCCTTAGGTGAATGCTTGAGTGAGACAACGAGGGATGAAACAAGAGGAGTGGTGCTGCTGTCAGAGAGTCGAGAGCTCGACTGCTACCGAGGTCAAGATTTCTTCATAAAGCAATCCAAATTCAAAGCCTAAGCATATTTTCAAAACAGTGACCAGCTATAATCACAAACATACTCATCCAATCTCTCGAAAACAAACCTAAGCTAATAAACTACGATAATCAAGAACAACTAATACAAGAAAAGAATGAAAGCGAGAAAGGAAAATCGAACCTCCGTCGGAGCTCCAAGCCCTGACGGTGAAGTTTCTGGCCGGAGAAGAAGGCAGCAGCGAGCTGCGGCGAACAACGACGAGCAGCCACGACGCCCCCGCATCGCCGTAACCTGCAAAATCTGAAACGAGAAAGGAAAATTAGCTTTTACAAAAAAAAAAAAAAGAGATAATATATATATTAATAAATGAGAGAAAGCGGGCGTTCGATCGGAGGGACAAATGTCCCCTAATCCTTTCGGATTAGGGATTTTTAGTGTTAGGGCTTGAGAAGAACAGCCCTAGACGCAGGAGTTGCACCAGAAGAATCCTCCCAACCGGCTCCGTCTCACCGCATCTCACCGGAGGTAGCGGAAACTCTACAGAGGCCGAATGCGCCGGAAATTGAAAGAAAAAAAAAAGGGAGGGAAACTCTGCCCTAATTTTAATTAGGGCTAAATCCCCAAATGTTGATTGGGAAGAATGATTCCGGAGAAGAGAGAGAGTAGAGAGACGACGGACATTGATTGGGACGTCGCTCAGAGTCTCGCCGGAAATGGAAGTGAGAGAAAATCCCCAAATTATTTTCGATAAGGGCTCTTTCTCCCCAAATCGGAATCAAAAATTCAGAAGGGAAGAAAGACTGCAGCCGGAGACGATGGCTCGTTAATGGGAGCGCCGCCCGGAGCTATCGTCGGAGAAGATGACCAGAAAACCAAGATGAAGAAATCGCGATCAGAGAGAGAGTGGGTGTTCTACGTAAATGAAGAAGAAAGGGGGGAGGGGAGGCTATGTTCATGTTCTTTTCCTTTTCTTTTAATTTTCTTTTTAGTCAACGGGCCGAATCAAGGGAGCTGGGCTGTGGTTTTATTTGGACCGAGATCAATCCTCACTTGGGCCAGGTCTTTAATAGTCTTGTGGGCCGAATTGATTAACTCCTATCGGACCATAATTTACCTAATTAATTATGTGGTTTAAGGATAATTAAATTACTCTACACCACAGATTAGAATTTAGAGATCGATAATTACTAAGTGAATTATTTTGTAATCAAAGAATCAAGTTATAGAAATAAGTTCATTAGCTAAGAGTTAATAATCAAGATTAATTGATTAAGCTAATCAATTATGCAATTATGATTAATTATTGAGAATCTTATCAATTAAATCAATTCCAAGTTAACAATAAATCAACTATCGATTTTTTTAAAACATTCCTTGTAACCATTCATATAACGGAATTTATTACTCGATTTAGATAACAGTAACCACGTTACTGAAATTTGAATAACCTCCGATCAGACCAAAAACCTATGATCTTAGATAAGATTTTATTCATTAGAATACGAACCTTACCTCGATTTCTCCAATCGAAGGTTGCGTGAAGGAGGGTCAGTAGCGGAGACGAAGATCGTCTAGTAGCAGTCAAGAAAAGCAAACGAGGTGGGCTTTCTATAAAACAAAAAACATGTTTTATTAGATGTTAGCTCTTTTATAATTGTCATGCCATAAATATTTTCAGTTTTTGTATGATACCTATCTGTTAAATGGCTAAGGCCAAAGTTATGAATCGAATTCGGGTCCCTATATGATCAGAAATCATACTTGGACTAGTGTACACTATGCGACTACGCTCAACGGCAGTTGGCTAGTCAGGTGCCGTGGAAGGTGGCCACCTTCTCGATACTTATGTATCCAGATATGGTTGATTACTAAAGAACAGAGACTGCGCAGTCGCTTTCAAGAATACAAATATTTTTGTGAACATAAGCCTTTTCAAGAAAAACCCTATGATTCACTGAATGATGGCTTGACAATAAATAAATTATTTTGGGCATGTGTCCACTGAGTACCTCGTACTCACGCCCTGTACATAATTTCCAATGTGCAGGTTGAGCTGTTGTCGAAGCGAAGTGACCGGCGAGGATTTTGTCAAGTAAAGTTAGAAGTAATCACTCTTGGTAGCACATGTCTTCATACATATGTTTTAACCACATTTTCGCTGCGTACACTCTTTTGATTAAACTCTTTCATTTTGGACTAAGTCAAAATCCTGACACTACTCATCGTACTCAATCCTTGATCAAGACAGTTATATATTTCCTTTAAACCTCAAGTATCAAATCGATAAGTCAATTTTCCAAATATCCTTTGTCTATTTCATAGATTCTTACACATATTTCCGTAGTCACGATTATACCAAACTAAGCTATCGATTAGCGAAGTGCGGTCGTGATATTACTTCCAATCCTGCCTTTCATGAGCGTACCAAGCATATAGAAATAGATTGTCATACCATTCGAGAAAGATATCTTCAAGGTTTGATCAAACCCATGCATGTTCCAAACAATCTACAATTGGCTGATGTGTTTACCAAACCCCTATCTGTTACTCCTTTTAACCGTATCCTTGGCAAGATGGGACTTTGTGATATACACGCCCATCTTGAGGGGGAGTGTAAAGATGAAGGGAAGAAGATGAAGTGTGAAGCTGAATGGAAGGAGAAGAAGGAACAAAGTGTTGAAGGAGGATTGAAGGAGGAAAGCTAGAGAGAAAGAAATAAAAATGTGTTTAGTTAATTTTTGCACTTTTGCTTTTACAGTTAGGTAATTAGTTATTTTCTTCTTTTACTGTTTGCTGACTAGGCAGCATAGTTAAATATATATTGTAGATCTACATTGAGACCGTTGAGAAAAGCTTTTGGATTCTTCATTCATGAAATGAAATCTCTTCTTCGTTTTTACATTCTCTGCTTTATGGGTCTTCTGCATTTTATCTGATACGGTCTTTCATCATCAATACATAAAAAAAGTATTTGAATTTACATTTTTAACTTTATTTATTGTTTTTTTATGATCAACTTACTGGTAGTATTAAATATATGGATAAAATAATTAAAATACAACTATTTTATTCTAAAATTTTTAAATGAAACATTTCAAAAGGAATACGAACAAACCTATATAGGAGAGACAGAGAGAGTACTAAATAAGATATATTAATTCATAAATAGTGTTTTTTAAGAACAATTCGTAGATAGTGACGTGTTGACACTTGTGCATTGAAGCCTAACTGTATAGCAGCCCAAATTAATTCTATTTTTATTGTATCAAACTAATTTTTATGTTTTATGGTGAGCAATTATTTTGAATTGTTTTAAGAAAATGATATGAGCCCTCGAGAATGGCCACGTGGTGTAGTGGCAAACTCGTAATTATGAGGTATGGAATATTCTATTCCCATTTTTTTCAAGTTTTTCTTTAGGGCTATCTATAGTCTATGATCCAAATTTTGAACACCTTTTGATTTGTGGCTTGAATTTCATTTTATTTTTTAAGTGACTTGAATTTTCATATTTTTTATTTGTGATCTGAACTACATTTTATTTTTTAAATTGCCTAAACTTTTCAAAATTTTCGATTTATGGCTTATTTTTCAAATTTCAACGTCGTTTAAATGACTCAACTCACAGTTGAAATGAGTTGGGATATTTGAAACGATGGTGGTGAGGTGAAACATAAAATCTAGATTCATTTCAACTACGAATTGAGTCACTTAAGCAATATCAAAATTCAAAATGCAAGCCAACAATAAAAAAAATTGGAAAGTTTAGGTTATTTTTTTTATAATTAAAGTGAAGCTTAGGTCAAAAATAAAAGAAAAATTGGAAATTCGAGTCTCTTAAAAAATAAAATAAAGTTCAGACCACAAATAAAAAATGTTCAAAATTTGGGTGATAAACTATTAGAGCATTCGGAGGGCTCCCATTATTTAATTTATATATATATGTATATATATATATATATATATATATATATATATATTATTTTAATCAAAGTTGGAGGGCTCCCATTTTGGCTGCAGTGGAGTCCTCTGACTTTGGTGTGGGCTCTGAATATTTTATATTATTTAATTTATTTATTTTAATTTTTTTTTACGATTTAAATTAATACGAGACTTTTTTAAATTCGATTGTATTGCACATTTGAAAATTATAATACAATAAAAAAAAAAGAAAAAAAAAAGAATACATAGTAAAGAAAAAAAATCTAATCTTCCGATGGGGAAGGGTGGGGGATGCCGAGCTTCTTGCGAATGATCGCTAGCATATACTCGAGCTTTCGAAGCATCTCGGGAGGCATGTTGGAGGTATCTTTCATGTAAATGTCGTACATGGTTGACAACTCAAAGGAGGTGGCTAGTTTTGCCAGACTCGCCTCCTTATTCTCGGAGGCCGCCTTGTCAGAGTCGGACATCTTCGACTTCCCTCTTGCATTCGCCTTTGCCGCTTTCGAACCCTCGGGCCGGGGTCTGTAACCGCCTGTGCTGGTGGAATTCGCCATCTCCGTTGAAGGAGTTGACTCCCTACTACTTTCAGTAGAGTATGAGCCGTCGATGCTAGTTTTGCATCGTTTCACAGCTTCGATGCTTCCGGTGGTGACTAAAAATTTAGGTGTACCGCACACCTTATCCCAAGCCTTGTAGTACTTGAACGGCTTTCCCGTCAACCCATGAAACTGGTTGAATGTGCCCGGCATAATATCCTCTGCACCTCTTCCACTACCTAAATTGGTCGAGCACGAAAGGTAGAACGATTCGAACAACTTGATATCTTTCATTGCGCGTTTCCAATGATGGCGCAATTTTTCAGAGTTGCCAAAAAAAACATCTTTTGGGCGAATCTGATTGTAGCGGTTGGTAATTCTCTTCCAAAGAGCAACCTCCTTTTGCTTGTTGCTCCGGTTTGGATCGTGGGATGTATCAACCCAAACACGAGCAAGACGCGAGGTCTCCTCTTCGGAATATGGGATTGCGCCGTCGGCATCTCCCCTGCTTCGGGCGTTCTTCCGCAGCGACCTCATGCTCGACTACCGCCTTGTGCTCGACCACCACCTCGAGCTCGGCCACGCCTTGTGCTAGGCCTACATGGATCGGTACCTCCTGAACCTCTTCTTCCTCCGTCGATGGATCGGATTCGTTGGCCAAACTCACTGCCGGTGGTGAAGAGTCGTCTTCCTCGTCGATCTCGAAAGGAGACATGCGGTGGATCGGTGAGTGCCTCATTCGTGGAGGACCAATTGGCGAGGAAAACAACGGAGTCAGTGTGTACGCCGCTTGAAATCCGGCATCGTTGGAAAATTTTAGGATGTTTGTGTGGGAGGCGTAAGGTAGAGAACCTTGAGGCTGTGTAGGTGTTGGTGAGTGAATGGGAGGGGTTGAAGAGCTAGAATTTGGGTAATTTGAGTGATCTTGGTTGGATCGTAGTAGTCCGATCCAAACCAAGTCCGTGGGTCAGAGAGATCCATGACAATAGAGAGAATTTGAAGATGAAAATAGAGAGAAATTCAATTGAAATTGATAAAAATAGAGAGAATTGAAGATGAAAGTGGTGTAGAAATGTGAGGAATGGAGGAGGTATATATAGGTAAAAATTAGAAATTAAAAAAAAATATTAATATCCGGTCAACGGTCAAATGACCGTTGACCAGTGGGAGCGCGACACGTGGCAGGCGCCAACGGCTACGCCGGGGAGCGGAGGAGGGCTCGGAGGCGGGCGGGAGGGCAGTGCCCCTCCCGCTGTGGATGTTCTAAATGACCATTTTTCTTGTTCCTAATAAGTGTACATTTCAAAATTTTAGAGTAAAATATTAGTAATTTTACTATTTTATCTATAGTTCTAATAATATTTATAAGTTGATTATAAAAAATAAATAGTAAATAAAGTTATAAATGTAAATTTAACTATTTTATTGATATGTGTAATTTGACGATGATTAAAAAAAAAAAAAAAAAAAAAAAAAAAAAAAAAACAGGCGCAGAATTTAATCCTATGGAGACACTATGGGTCACATGTTATAATAAACGAAACCGCATAAAATATTGTCCAAATTCACTTGATTAAGCCCATTCTCAATTGGTCCACTGATTAATAGACACGTTTTTTAGCCCACTTTGAAATTTAAAGTGAGCAACATTTTTGTTGTTTTTTTCGTTTTTAGAAAAAAAAGTGTACAACATTAACACGCATTTACAGTACTATATTTTATAGGAATTTGATACACCTCCAATTTGACAACAATAAAAATATATATACAATGAACATTTTTTGTTTCATTCATTATTTATAATATTACATATGCTGGAGAACGGTATTATTAAACCTCTCCGTTTCGCTGAAAAGACTTTGTTTCTTTTTGGCATGGTATTTAAGAAAGGAGTGTTTAATATTTAATTTTTTAATTTTAAATTTTTCAGATTGCATAAAATCTGTAAATGAGTCTATGAGTATAACAGGAAATGAAAATTCGATAATTAAGCCTTCTTAATTTTAATTAATTGTCTCCTTATTTTGGTTAATGATTTCTTTTTTAAGAAACAAAACACTTTCGGTGGGACGACCCAAAAAAAAAAGTATTTTTGGCAAAACGAAGGGAGTATATAATACTCCATTCGTCTCACTTAATTGTCTGTAAGGTATGTAAAATATAAAATAATAAAAGAAGACAATTTAAGTGGGACGAGTACCTATAACAATCATAAATACAATTATCTAGAACACACCTACGAATAAATGTCTCGGGTGGTTGAATTAAAAATATAATTCAAATTAACTTACTAATATTCATTCCAATTTTCACACAGCCCTCAGTTTTTAGTGATGGGACATTGGGCAACATAAAGTGGTGATCGCGTTCTCATTAATTTGCCGAAAGCTCAATTTTCGGAATTTAATAATTTCAATTCAGCACACATGATGTGATTATTTCATGATTATCTGAAAGTGATACTTGTTACTTTGAATCTTGATGTTGACTCTTATTTATTTTCTTAACAATATTTATTATTATACTTGAGAGAAATTAGAGCATGTTTAAAGTAGGAAGTTTTGTTTCTCTTTCTTTTCTTGTTTAATTGTAGCGGGTCTATATAAAAAAAAACATTATAATATACGTAACTGTTAATATATTTTTTTTTGAACTTATCAATGTCGGAATGCCTGAATTCCCATGTTGATTTATCTGTACTAGTGTGAGACATTGATCGCCAAAATATAATTCTTGAGAAATTACATATCATGATGTGTGCAAGTTGGACTATGGGACTTTTTATTACAAATGTTTTTTTTTTCCAGATGATTATTACATTGTTGTTTTCAATAAAACCTAAATTCTAAAATGAATGCTTTCCCACCCACTGTTGTCATACTTAATATGTCCACGGCTGATTAATTTTTTTAATTAATATACCTTATAAAAATAAATCTTATCAAAAATAACTTAAGTGAGCATTTTAAATGGGAAAATTATTGACATGATACTGTCACATCAACCGTTAGCACTTTAAATGTGCCCATGGTCAATAAGTGAGCATTCCTACAAATTTTAATGCTATTATTTTATGCTGTGGTGAATGTTGCTGATATATAGAGAAGTAAACATACGAAAAATACTACTATTTGAAACGGAAAATTGTGTATGGTTAAGAGTTTGATAAAAGCTCCATCCAAATACGGTTAAATCAAAAGTTCACAGTTAATTAAGAAATGAAATCATACTAAAACATTGAATCCTGCTAATACTATTGAACCCTAATTAGATAAATTACATACGTAATGTTGCCATATTAACGATAAGTATATTAAGTGTGTTCTCGGTGAATTGGAGATCATATCGTTTCTTAATTATTAGTAGCCTTTCCTGGTTTTTTAAGAAAAGATAATAGCCTTTTAATTTTAATCTTTCAATCTTAATTTCATGGTATTTTAAATGCAAAGGTACGTATTATAGACAAAATTAAAGAAAACAAAGTATTTTAAGCCGCAATTTTCGTACGACAAACTAAAGTTTCAACTATAATTTGTCGAGTTATTATCGTAAAAGTATTATTAATCGTTGTTAATGGATAATAACGTTAAGAAGTTGACAGAAAATTGAACAATTTCAGCAAAAAGAATGTTGGAAAAGCAAAAGTCGCTTGTTTCCACAACTTTTTGAATACCACACACATGCATGTCGATCGAGACACAGACTGTTGGAATTGTTAAATATGTGCACATAATTAAGATACACGCTAAACAAAATAATAGAGATTAAATATATACTCCCTCCGTTTTTTTTAAGTGTCCTAGTTACTAATTTTGTTGTTTGTTTTTAAATGTCCCATTTCAAAATTTGATGACATAATAGATACATTTTTTCCAATTTTATCCCTATAATTAATGTTATACAGTATATAAGTTGGTGCTTAGAAAAAAAGAATAATAAATGAGGTTAAAATGTAAATTTACACATTTCCTTGGCATTTGTAATTTTGCGGTTGAGACAAAAAAAAAAAAAAAAAAAAAGGAGTATTGTTCATCTCGTATAATTAAAAAAGACACATATATGGCATACTTAAATATTTGTATCGAATATATATAAATTAGGATTATCCAAATTTATTCATATAATCAATCGGACTAATGATAAGAATATTATACAATATTTTATCGCACAAATAATATTAATATTCATTGTACTAGTAATAATGACAATTAGTTCCTTTGTAGTGGATATAAGGAGAGGTCTCGGATTAAATCTACTGTTCTCTCCTCTTCCAATTAACATAATAATAATAATTATTATTACAATTACTGTAGAATATAATACGGAACGTCTCCTTTAATAATAATCCCTTTTTAGTTAAAAGTCCACATAAAAGCAGAAATAACACTACTTTTACAAATAACATGCATGCTTGTTTGAAATTGAAACAAAACATTCCCATATATTGGCGGCTGCCTCTTTGTGTTGTGCTTTCTTCCCTCGACTTTTTCCATTATGCTTAATTTTCTTAAGGTTTTATGCTCGCACCTTATAAAATATAAATTTTACAACGTACATTACCATTACCTTCATATATCTCTTAATCTATTCCTTTTTATATATAATATATTATCCAGTTATTCCCATCTACAACTAAGCTTTTGACTAAAATTCCATTGACCAAACCAAATCTGCTGGTAGTGTTGGACTATAAGGATAGTTGATCGAACTTGTTTTCGTAGGTAATTAATGAGCGTCAATAAGAAATAAATGAATACGAAAGTAAATGGGACACAAGAAATTACGTGGTTCGATCTACCGGAATAGATCTACGTCCACGGAGCAGAAAGAGTGTAAATATTATTGCTAGTATGAGTAATGGTTACAAGATTGTTCTCCCCCTCATTCTATTCTAAACCCCTATTTATAGATAATTATATGGAGTTCGACTATAATACAAACTTTATTCCCATAAGGACTCTTTGAGCTTATCTTCTTCTTATGGGTTGACATCCGAGCTTCTATATCTCTCTTGGAGCTCGAGTTATAATCGATGTAGAAGTCTTGGTTGCCTTGATGAAGAAGTCTCTCTCTTAGTTGGGATGAGCTGCGTGAGCCGAGCTTAACTGTTGGGGTCCAATTATATTGGGTCTGATGCTTGGGCCTAAGAGTTGAGCCATATCCTATCAATAGTGGCTGGAGTAACATTAATCCACAGCAGTTATGCCTACTTAAGAAACGATTCCCTTCAAAAAAAAAAAAAAAAGGACTACGAAGGTGTTTAAACATAGTTACTTCATATATATCAAATCAAGCAATTCCATTTCCATGATGATCATAAGAAAAGTGACAATTGTTTAAGGTTATTTATAAATAGCATAAAGCACAATTCTACTTTTCAATTTACCGGACATCACAATTTGGAGATTTATTCAATTGTTCCAAATTATAAATAAATAAATTCGATTTCAAGTTTTTCATTTAAAGATGACTTTCGGATCCTAAGGAATGTTTTGCACATTTTTTGATGTTCTTGTAATTTGTATGACATTGGGTACTTCGCATACTCATATTTTCTCTTAATATAATTCTTTCACTACTAGAAAATTGGCTTATAATGACACTTAAAAATGTTAAAATAAAATAATTATTGTTATACTTTTTCTATAATGACATTTTTGAAGTGTCATGTGTGTCAATGTAACAATATATGAAAGTGTAGCGTTTAATATTTTGTTATGACACTTGTAACCACCGAAATACAGCGATAGTGTTTCAGTCAAATGCAACGTTAACTATTTGTATTATTAAATAGTTTTTAATGACATTTTCTGAAGTGTCATATGTGTCAATATAACAATATGTTATTTTTCTAGTAGTGTTTCTTTTTTGATAAAAAAAGGTTTTCGAACAGCATGGAAAAGTTTTCATATATAGTATATTTGAAATCGTCCAAAGTAGTAGTACTAAATAGAACACATAAATGGAATATGCATATGTATGTGTAATTAGTCACCTCATCTAAACTTGATACCAAAGAATTAATAATTATTCTATCAACAAGCATGCACGCTTTTTGTTTAAAAAAAAAATTAAAACACATAAATGCATGAGGAGCGAACGTGTGGCCCCGTCCACATGTTAAAATTGAAGAGCGCTTTTAAAAAGTTTAATTAGTAATGGGAACGTGAAAGCGTGTGAAACTTTCAGTTTGATATTTATTTGCAATCATAATCCTAAAAATCAATACAAATCATAGTTTCTCACATGCATGCATGTAGTATATATATTTCATCTGTCTCTCTTTTACTGGACCTTTTTTTTTCGCACGCATTTCCATGCTTCTTGATAATGGGTTTTAAAATAGATTTTTGAAGAATTTTTTCTTTTACGGGATACTTGGACAGTCGTAGTATCCCGTAAAAGAATTTTTTTTTCGAAAATTCATTTTAAAACCCATCATCAAGAAGCGTGGAAATGCATGCCGAAATAAAAGGTCCAATAAATAGCGAACGAAGGGAGTAATTAATATTACTAACTAATCTTCATATTTAGGAAGTTTATT
Source organism: Mentha longifolia (assembly GCA_001642375.2). Lineage (NCBI taxonomy): Eukaryota > Viridiplantae > Streptophyta > Magnoliopsida > Lamiales > Lamiaceae > Mentha > Mentha longifolia. The sequence goes on from CM038118.1 coordinate 24,647,815, forward strand.
TCATGTTAATTAAACTTCGATAAAACATCTAAAGATGTTTTTTATACTCTCATCGTCTCACATATAGGTTTAGTCATGGTTGTCTTATTTGATCGTCTCATAGATTTAGTTTTGTACATAAAACTGAAATAACAATACACAAGCATAACAAACACCTTTAACATACTTTTTTTTTAAAACAAATGAACATGAAATTTAAAAACCGTCATATTGTCAGTCTAGACCATCAATAATAATTACTCCATTTATCAACAAATAAACATGAAATTTAGGTCTCACTTGATATAGTATATTATTCTACTTAATGTAGGGTATAATACACTATATCAATTGATGCCTAAATTTTATCTTATCATCCACTTTTCAGCAAGTTGAAATGCGTGCCAAAAGATTCTAAGCACATAGATGATGAACAGAGGAAGTATATTTTTAATGTTTGAAGAATTGTTTGCCTGCTTTTATTTAGTGTTTTTATTATTGGGATATATTGTTAAGGGGGAAACCAATGGGGTCAACTTAATAAAATAAAAATTGTTATATTTTGATTAGATCTCAAAATCTTAAGTAATCTTGGCCCTCTCTGATGATGTTACAAAGCCCATAGAGTCTAGGTATATGAGTTTAACATGTTAGGAAGCTCCTTGAATCTTTTTTTTTTTCATTATTTATCAGCCTCTAGCACGATCAAGAGATGAGATTTGCCTCTGAACCAAGAGACATGATGCACTAGATGTTGATTGACCAGCGAAACTGAACAACAAACTTCAGCAAGAAGTATATATCATCACATGACTCGGTGAACCTTGCTGATAACCGAAGTCAAAAAAATAATCTAAACATAATACAATGATGATAAGAACAGAAAAAATCATTCTTGAAAAACCAAACGATCTTATCATTAAATGCACGCTGCCAACAACACACGTTGAAGAAGATAATTAGTAGAAGCTATGCGTATCTCTACTACATACATAAACACACATTGTCATAAATAAAGGTTGCCTCTAACGAGGTTGTCTCTTGTTGTGCTATAGTGACAGCATCGGATTTTAGTTCTCACCGGTATGTAACAATCGCTGCCTTCTTGTCCCTTGTTATTATCTCGTTCAGAGCGTCTGCCTTTACTAAGCTACTCTATCGCGTTCGTGCCTATCACCCATAGTCACTCACTTGGCATCAGCTAATAAGAGATTAGTTACTCCTATCTTTTAACAAGGAACTAGCTCAAAAATCCAAGGGGAGTATTCTACACTGCTTTCGTCGCCGGTTGGCGCGGCTGTTTACCACTTCTAGCTCTCTTATACGCTCGTGCCTCACAACTATTGGGTCACTCACTACCCTTCAAGTCCCCTATAGTTCAATTGAAAATCACCGAGTGATCACTTAAACATACATTTTAATATACTTACTTTAGGCATTTATAATACTCCCGCATCCCCGATAATGGACGCATATGGTTTAAGCATGAGTTTTTGGAAATATTTTGCATGAATTTTATTTGAGTGGAGAAAGGGATGCATATGTGTAGTTTTTTTTTTATATAAATAAATGGGTATTGTGGGGTTCAATATTAAGAGTAGTTGTTGGTCCCGAAAGCGAGTCACACTCATAGATGGGAGGGGTGAATACGTGTGTTAAGAAGTGTTTAACTTCTTTTTGTTTTTTGTCCTTTTAGTCAAAGTAGATGCTTTGAAAGTTGTTGACGCTTTCAAAGCTTCTCGCTTTGTGTGGCTATGGTGCGGAATGTAGTGAGGCTTTAAACTCACAAAGTTAACTTGCAAAGATTGATTTTACTTATTTAAATTGTGGTGTGCGGAGATGATAATTCAAAGCGTTAAAGCAACAAAGTAAAGCATACCAAGAGATTTATAGTGATTCAGAGCTAACTCTCGTACGTCCACTTTTATCCACGACGGGGTGAATACCTTCATTCAGTAATCCTTGTTTTATACTTCCACGGGGAAGTGACCTAGAGACAATAACAAATTAACTCTAAGTCCTCAAGAGATTTCGGGCTCTCAAGAAGCCTAACAATAAACTTCATTCTAACAAATTGAAAACCTTCCACTTAAGTATGCAAACTTAAGCTTCACAATCACGATTTACGATTCTAACAAAATAACAAACTTACAACTCGATCTACAAACAATAGACTTGGTTTTAGGTTTGGTTTTGTAAAATATGAATGAGAATCCTTTACAATGAAGAACACTAGTAAAGATAAGGATTCTTGAGCTAGGTTTTGGATTTAAAACAACTGAACCTAGCGAAGGGAGGATTGATCCAATACTTAAGAAAACTGAGTTTTCTTAAGGACACTGACAAGCCCAAAAATGTGCTCTTTTTCTAGGTCTCTTAGAGTCTAGTTTTAGTCATTTTTTGAGTCTTTTGTGCATGTGTTTGTGCTTAGGAAGGCACTTTACTTGGCTGGACAGAAAAATCCGGTAATGGGCATTTTGGTGCTGGAAAAGATGCAAATCGATGCGCATTTAGTTCTGGCATAAGTTTGAGCAAGAGTTGAAGCAGTTCAGTACACAAGAGAGCATGAAGACCCCATGCAGGAGACTGCAATGCCTCTTTGCCAGAGAACTACTACATAAATCCAGACCAAAAGAGGAGGACGATTGAAGTGGGCATAACGGGGACCAGAATCGAAGGAAGGAAGCAGCAGGAGGACAGAGATAGTTCAAGGGCATGGAACCGCCAGCTGACGGCGCAGATGGATGAGCCCAAGCTAATTACGGAAAGGCGGAGATCATGCGCAGTTAATCTTCCGTTGACTCGGAGATCAAGCTTATTCATTCTACCATTATCACACCGATCATGGCCATCAATTCTCAGGCGGGAAATCAGTTTCTCAGCATGGAAAGGATTCTAGAAGCTTTCCTTATCCAGACCTTCCAAATCCGCAACATGCCCGCATCACCAGCCCGAATATGTGAAGGTCAGTCCGTGGGTTAGGGCTTTGGCCCACAAACTTGTACTCTATAAATACCTTTCCTCCTGCATCATTTGAAGAGTTGAATAGTTTAGTTAGGCTAGAGAGATAGGCACTCGCAACACATACACTTTTATTTTCTTGTTTGAGTCCCCACTTTAGGGCAAATGCTTTCTTTTACCGGCGACCTTGCCGGAGTTATACCATTTTACTTTTAAACTTTTATACAGTCTTTTATATTATGTCTTTTACTTTTCTAGCACTTTACTTTTCTGCATTTTACATTATGTCTAGCTAAATCCGTTGATCCGGATTTGGCGAGGATGACATATATATAAACACTTGATTAAACTCCTGTGAGGCTAAAATGGGCATGCCGATCTATATATATGGGTGTTCCATGCATGTTGGGCAATGATTCCAAAGTAGTTCACTTGGTCATGGTGATACTGAGGGCCAAAAGTTAGCCGAGCACGAGCGGATTCCAGCAGATCGAGGTAGTAATGAAGAGCGTCGCAGAGCGTCTCATGGTCCTTGAGGCCGATGCTGATGCGGTAACTCCTACGTGGGTCCTCGTGAGTGCATGCGAGCATTAGCGTGCTGGTGGTCTCAAAAGAGGCCCACTAACCAGTTAGGGTTGATCTAGAGCCGTTATGCTGCATGCTGGAGATCAAAACTTACGTGGATCCTGATCCACCCTCACTTTAGGGGTGAGAGAGAATGCAATAATAATCAATTATAGTATAATTGAGTCGAATCCTCAAGGAATGCTAGGTCGTTTAAGATTCAAGTAGTAATCTAATTATCTAACTACTATTCAAGCTTACAAGTGACATGTTTTTGTGTTTTCTTAATTCTATTAAGTAATGCAATTGAAAAGTAACAAACTAGATAACAACTAATAGCAAGAGTTAACAAACAATAGTAGAAAGCTTGGTTCCAAATATAATCCGATAATCACTAGAGGCCTAGGTTTTAGGATTTGTTAGGATCAACCATTTTAATCTAATTCATATGGGAGTTCTATATATAGTAAACATCAATTCTTCTCTCGAAGCAATCAATATTAGTGGATTAACCTATGACATTTATCTCCGCTAGGTCTCAAGATGCATAAATTAACTCCAAATAGCTCAATTAATTATCTAGAAGCTCCTACTAGCAAGAATTACTAATATGGTGTGATTTGATGCCAAGTGTTATGAATTAAAGCCTCCTAAGTATTTAACCAAACACCTTGTATGCAATCAATGATGGCCAATCAATCATGCAATGTAAACAAGTCCCAAACCACAAGACATATGAATTAGAAGGTAAATCCAACAACAAAACCTAAAAACTCAAGGATCTAGATCATATCTTTATCTATTGGAACCAAAGGAAATTTAGCTAGACATAATTTTTGAAGGAATTAAACCATAAAAAGTAAATGAAATCATGCTAAAAAGATAGAGGATTTAATAAGGAAGAAGAAGGTGGTCTTCAATTGCAAAACCAACAAGTCTAGCTTCAACAATCTTCAAAATACTAAAAAGGAAAGAGGGAAATGTTTTTAGGGTTCTACAATATTAAAGTATGCCAAAGATACCCAAAATGGGGGTGAATTTAGGGGTTAAATACATCAAAAATCGAGTTTGGGTCGAGTCGGGACGAATCGGGGCGAACTGGGACGAGTTTGGGCGAGCCGAACTCGCCCATTAGTGAGGAGGGGCGCTTGACCGGCGGTCTGTGGGAAGGGGAACCGGCAGTCTGGCAAACCGCCGGCCAGACCGCCATCTGTGTTGTCCAATGTGAAGGGGAACCGGCGGTTTGATGAAGAGTCCCGGCGGTTTGGCAAACCGCCGGCCAACCCGCCGGTTTTCCTTCTCTTGCGCAACTTCGCCATTTTCGCTCGTTCTCTCTCGTTCGAACTCCGATTTTCAATCCGCTTTTTGCTTTGGCTTCCTAATGAGCTCCTCTTCGTCATGGAATGATTAATTTGGCCAAGTAAGTTCTCCATTATTCCTGCAAAAAGCATAAAGAGACTCGAGAGAATGAGGAAAACATAAATGAAATCAAACTAGTGAAACCCTAACTATAGAACTTGAAATTCCACATTTTAAACACAAGTTTCACTCTAATAGAGCTCGATTCTTCCTCATTTCCGGCCCTTGATCCTTAGCTACTTGAATGCTCTTTCACATTCTTACAAAAATGGATCGAAAACCGGGAAAAAATGAGAAAAATATAAAGTATGCTACAAGTTAAAAAACCCTAGCATTTCTAACATTTAAGCACATAAATTGAGAGTCAAACACATGCAAAATACACTTGACATGCACATAAAATACGTGTTAATCACTCCCCCAAACTTAAGCCATTGTTCGTGTCACGACCGCACTTTGCTAATTAAATAGCCAAGCTCGGTAATTCGTGACTATAAACAAATAAATGGATATGGTGCAAGAGATAGAATAGATTAAGGAATTTTACTCGTTCATTCCCCTCTTAGATAGACTAACGATATGACTTGTTCAAGAGTTGCAAGTATTGTCACGATTCTGACTTAAGGATACAACCATATCGAATGGAAGATAGTAAATATTCAGAGTGTACGCAGCGGAGGTGAATTAAGAAAATACATGTATGAAGACATGTATTACCAAGAGACTTTCAAGACTACTATAATCACTTGAGTTCGACAAAACACCACCGGTCACTTCGCTTCACCTGCTCAACCTGCACATTGGAAATAATGTACAGGGCTGAGTATGAGAGTACTCAGTGGATACATGCCCAAAACATTTATAATTGCCAGCCATACATAGTGAAACATAGGTTTTTCTTAAAAGTCTATGTTCACTAAAATCCTTTGTGATCTTAAAATCGTTCGCGCGAACTAAGTTTTAGTGTAATCCACCATATCTGAGTTGTGTGATCGAGGAGGTGGCCACCTCACTCGTCACTTGATCGATCGTCACACTAGACAATTCGACCACTGTGTACACTAGTCCAAGTATAGCAGCTGGCCATACCAGGACCCGAATTCGATTAAATAATATTGGCATAACCAATAACAGATAGGTATCAATACAAAATCAAAACATTTTATGGCATGACAATACTTTTAAAAGAGCTATATCATCTAATAAAACATGCTTTTTGTTTTATAGAAAGCCCACCTCGTCTGATCTTCTGCTGCTAATAATCTCTCACGCCTCCTTGGCTACTGCTTTTTCTTTGCTTGACCTTCGTTTAGAGATCAAAATAAGATTCTCGTTTATTGATATAATTTATCGGAATTAATTCTAATCTTAAGTTTGTTCGATCTTAACTCCAGTAACATTGTTACTGCTATCTAGGCTCTATTCCGTTAAGGAAACGTATTAAGCGAGGATAATCATTAATTGACTTATTGTAAATCTTGAATTTAAATTAATTGAGAACTCCTCAATTAATTAATCTTAATTGTTCAACTGATTAGCTTAATCAATTTGATCTCGCTCAATAGTATTGGCCTAATAAACTTATTTCTATAAGTTAATTTAAATAATTCATTTAAGAATTATTAACCCCTAAATTATTATTATAGAGGTAAAATAATTTAATTAGTGGTATCTTAATCCACATAATTAAAATGAAGATTAAGGAAATTTCTTAATCTTTTCAACTTGTTGCTATAAGTTAATTAAGAATTTTAATTCGCTTAAGAATTATGAATTTGCTAATTGTAGTTGTGTAATTGATTATCTAAATCAATTAACATAAATTAATTAATCTAAGTTAATTAACTTATCATAAGTTAATTAAGAAAATTCGTAGATTGATTCCTTATGAATTAATGAAATCTAACTATGAAATATTTACGAGATAATAGTCGAGTCTCGACTCGTATTTTAATTTAAGTTCGGGTTCATAAATAATTAATTGGACTTGGTCCAAATAAGAGATTAAATTCGGCCCATTGATTAAATGAATCGGCCCAGCTGAAAATTTAGCCCGGTCCACTTGATTTCCGGCTCAGCTCCTTGCTGACCCAGCTCCTGGCCCGAAAACCCGGCCCGAACCCGACTAAAATCCAGCCCGACCCGCTGAGAACCATAACACCCTCAACTCCCCATTTCTTCTCTCATCTCGAGCGGACCTTTCTCTCTCGACTCTCAAAATTCTTCTCCAATCGCCCTTCCTCTTCTCGACCTGCCGCCGTCAGCCTTCTTCTCCATCGCCATGTTCCAGCCGCCGTCATCGCGCCACCGTTTCCCCCAAATTGAAGTTTTGGGGTTAATAGCCCTAATTTCGTCCGCCTCTCTTGAATCTCCTTCTGTGTTGCTGGAGCTATAGGGGATGAAGCTGGAACTCGCCGCTGCTCTGCCTTTGAGATTCGCCGCCACTGCAATTGGAAGGCTGCTGCGGTGGCCTTGCTGTCACGAGCTTCGATGGCTGCCGGAGATTCTCCGCGTGGCTGCGATGTGGCTGCTGCTGCGCCATTTCTGACGTGTCTCAGTCGCCATCGCCGCGCGTCGACACCGTCGCCTCCGTGAGTGGAGCCCCAACATTGTCGCCACCATCACCGCCGAGAGCAGAGCTGAGTTCGGCTCTCTCCGACTTCTTCTCGCTCTTTTTTTTTAATAAAAAAAGATTTCAAGTTCAATTCATTTACTTAAAAAAAAATTATGATTCTCTCTTTCTTGTTTTGCAGGATTCGAGCGCTGCGACGACAGGGACGTCGACGTTGCTCACTGCGGTACGCGCTGCTGCTGACCCTAACTCTCTGTTGGATTCTTTGCCGTCGAAGCTTCATGCTCCGACGGAGGTTCGAATTTATTAATCTCTACATCTCTAAATATTTTCATTTGTTGTAATGAATAAGCTAGCTGTCGTTCTTGCTATTATTGTTGGGGTTGATTAGTTATAGAATTTACATACTTAATCAAGTTATTTAGGCTGTAGAGGTGCTAGTTGATTATGCTTGATTCATGCTCTTATGAATGTCTTAGCTCATACTTAATAGGCTTATTACTGGAAGAGAGTATAGTAGCATGCTCTGTGTGTGTTTGTGTGTGTTCTTATGCTTTAGTTGCTGAAGTTCTAAAAGAATGGAAGCACACTCGCATTAGATATCTGAAGTTTCATAAAGGCTGCTAAGGTTCTCTTTCCCCATTTTTTTTGTGAAAGATTTGAAAGAAAAGGAAGTAAACATGCTTGGTAACAAGAGGTTGTTTCATGTGTTGTTACCTTAATGAAATGGGAGTGCTAAGGGGCTGTTGTAGTGGGAAAATGGAGCTCTGCTTCAGTCTACTTTGCTACTTCTGCTACTGCTCAGCTCTTCACTCTCACTCTCTCTTCTCTCTAAGTGTTTGAAGTATGAATAAGTGTGAAGCTTGATAGATGAGGTAGGAGGGGGTATATGAGGGTGTATACTTGGCTTGTCATTATTAAATCTCTGCACAAAATCCCCCTAAATCCCCTCTTCATTAGAGCTGATTTAACTCTCTTCTTGCAGGTTTGTTGGGCTCAAGAGGGCTGCTGCACAAAGCTGGCCTATGGAGATGGAAGAGATTGATGTGTTCCTCCCTTTTTAATTAGAAAACGTATAGGTCTTCACTACTTGTTCAATTAGCCTACAATTGTTGACTTGAAGGAAAGATGGTGTAACTTAATTCTTGAATTTTTTTGGTTATTGGACTTGAAGGTGGTTCGACTTTGGCTGTAGAAATTTGATTATTGAAATCAACATGTTATTGATTTGTTGTATCTATAAAAATATATATAAATATATAATTGTAGTAGTTTTCTTTTATCTAGTTGGGCTTGACCCACTATCTTGCGTGTAGTGGGCTCGATCCCACAATTATTTATCGAATGGCTCAATCGAATCGTATTATATTAATGGGCTTGGCCCGTTAATATACTACCTTATCTCGTGAATAATAAGTCGAAACACTAGAATTGTTTTAATTGTTAATTAAACGAGACAATAATTTTACTACTTAGTAAAATATCGTAATCAAGCTTCTACTCGATTTATTTGCTAATTAATTGAAAAACATTGGGAATCAAGTAGCTACTTGATTTATAAAAGATTCTCCTCTAGAAATTCCATTATTCACAAGCTATATTTAAATTACTAAAATAGAATAATTATCTTTTAATCATTTCTAAAGTAGATAGAAAATACGGGGCGTTACAGTTCGTCCCAAACAATGAAACGAACAATCAAAACACTTAACACGTATGGGATGTGCATTTTGAGTTCCTCGATGCCTTATATCACCTCAAAAACCATTTTAATTCAAAGAAATTCTCAAGTCAAGCCAAGCTTTCATAAAATCATACACTCTCTTAACTTAGAATTCAATCACTCAAACACTTTCGACTCTAGACCTCACAAGAAGTGTATCACTCGATCACTCAATATATGGAAAAGGTAAACACTCATCGAAATCATGCAAAACACATCTTTAACCATAAGCTTGCCTATCAACTTAAGTTCTTCATACTACAATGCATGCACAAATTAGAATCAAAAAGGTCTTTATTAAGCTTGTAATGTAGGGACATTGGTTAAGGTAGGGAATTTTAGGCTAAGTGACTTAAATCTTCATCTAAGCTCCTTCACCTCCTTTCTTCACTTCTCTAAGTATGAATTTCTTCATCTTCCACCTTATCCAATCCCTTTTTATTAAATGAAACCCCAAGCTTCTACAAAGCATCTAAAGACGCACTCCTTTATGCTCTTATTCTTTTCTTTTTCTTGTAAGAACTTTGTTCTTACTATTCTTGTTTTTTTTTTTTTTTTCTTTCAATAAGAACTTTGTTCTTATTCTTTTCTTTTCTAACATTGAGCTTATAGGAGTGTTCTTTCATTTCAAAATCAATCTCTAGACCCTTCACCATCACCCACCATTTTTCATGAATTTTCAACTTCACCAAGGTTCCCTTAACCATCCTTCACCCCCTATCGTCCGGTTCAAGAAGAAAAGACTCTATTTAAGGCTCAAAATGGGACGACAATGGTAATGAAAGATAGGTTAGTGTTTAGGGAAAATGGGCTATGCAATGATGGCCTAAGATCATCTCCTAATCATGCAAACATGTAATATTTCTAACTAAAGTATCAAGGCAAGTTCTAGTAAAGAATATGCAATGCAAGATCAAGCTCTCAAGAAAGGATATTCACTATGTAACATGCATAGTTTAAGGCTCAAAATCCTCTCAAGCTCTTTGTCTAGAGCCTAAGTGCCTAAGATCAATTCTTCCAAGCTATTCAAGTGAAATAACCCTAATCATGCTTGACTCAAACTTGAGAAATTTCAAAAATGTTACCATTTTAGCATCAATCATTGGCATCTCACCCAAAAGCACTTGAGCAATTAAACACGTTCTTTTGCACTCAAGCATGCAAGCATTCATTCATCCTTTCAACTCAAAAACTTTTCAATTTTCCAAGAATTTCGCACTCAAGCTCCAATCAATCAACAAAATCATCCTCACCAAAGATTCTCCATTGTAAGCTCACATTCAATAAACCAACAAATTTTCATCAATTAAGCTCATCGACCCAAACTCATCACCAAACCCACTTAAACAAGCAAGAATCATCCATTTCACCCCAAATCAACCACAATCATCAAGCAAGCCTAAGCATATAATCAATGAAATCATAATGATACCACATCACATAGAAAATTGAAAAACTAAGAGTAAAGTAATTTAAATTTCTTATCCTACCCCCCCTCCCCCAAACTTATTTTAGATCATAAAGTCTAAAATGAGTTTGGAGGGAAGAATAATCAGAAATTTAAATTACACTCACAAAGGTCCATAGCTATGTTGAAGGTGGTTTTGAAGGCTATTCAATCCATTGCTTGCTTGATCGGTTTGATTATCTTTCTTCACTCGTTCCCATCACGATTCGACCTCGTGCAATGACAATGAAACACATGGAACTTGTGAAGTAGAAATGAACTTAAGAATAGGAAGTATTAGCATAGAGATAAGGAAAATAACTAAATCAAAAAAATAAGAAACAAAAACCAAATTCAAACTAAAGAAACTAACTAGAATGAAAAAGAAAATGATAGTTGTTGGGGTGCCTCCCAACGAGCGCTTAGTTTAACGTCGTTAGCTCGACGATACCTCTTTGCCCTTTTCAAGGGACTTTGAATGAAGTCACTCCTTTATCAACCATTGGCTTCTTGTCAATCTTTCCATCGCTCCTTTCACTTGTCTCCTCACAATCCTTCAAGTCATTCATCATGTAGAATGACTCCTTGTCTCCATTGACTCGAAAGATAAGACTTCCTTCAAACACATCCACTAGGGCTCGACTTGTAGCCAAGAAAGGTCATCCGAGTATCATTGGGACATCATGATCTTCCGGTATGTCAATTATGACAAAATCCACCGGGAATATGAATTTTCCGACTTTGATAAGCACGTCCTCAACAATCCCTTTGGGGTATGAACTTGAGAAATCCACCATTTGGAGCACAAGTGATGAAGGCTTAAGATTTCCAATGTTCAAGCGATTGAAGATGGAAAGAGGCATCAAATTGACTCCCGAACCTAAGTCACATAAGACTTTCTTAAACCATTTGCCTCCAATCTCACAAGGTAGGGTAAACTTTCCCGGATCCAATTCCTTGTTTGGGATCTTCTTTTTCAAATGAGCACTACTCTCCTCCGTAAGCACAATGGTTTTCAAATCATCCCATTTCACCTTCTTATAAAACACAACCTCCAAAAATTTCTCATGATCCGGGATATTACTCAACAAACCAACTAAGGGAGCATTTATATCCAACTTCTTGAATACATCTAACAAATCACTCTTCTTCTCATGTAAATTTTCCTCAATAGGCTTATGGGAAGATGCTAGACTATCCAAGCCATTCAACTCAACATGCTCTTGAGAAAATTTAGGAGTTAGAGTAGAAGGGATACCTTTTTGATTCTTATGAGCACTCTCCTTCTCTATAGGTTCTTGAGCACTAATTTTACTCCTCAACTTTGAAGCTTCATAAGCATCCTTCCTTCTTTGTAGATCCTTTAGCGTATCAAGATGTTCATCATATGGAACAGCCTTGGCAATCCTCATCCTCAAATAATAATCATTAATGTCCCAATTTGTCCAACCTTTTATAGATGGGATGATTGGCCAAATATCTATGATTCTTGGATCCTTCTCATCAAGCATCACTACCTCCGAAGATGGAAGCTTATATGATTGTCTTGGCTCCACAAGATTGCTCTTAGCAAGATTTGGAGATTTCCCACAAGGTATATGTGAAGAGGTCAAAGAAGCTTCACTCACTACATGAATAACATTGCATTGTTGCTTCGAGTTTTCTTGAGCCTTGCTAGAGGATTCTCTGAACTTGTGTTGAGTGGTAGCTTGGTTAGCCATTTGGCTAATTTGACCCTCCATCATCTTCACTTGCTTTGTCAAGGAGGTGAGTGAATTCTCCAAGGTATTTACCTTTTGGCCGGTTTGAGAGATAAAAGCACTTTGTTGATTGGCCATTTGTTGAACAATTTGCTCAAGAGAAGGGGATGTCTTCTTAGGTTCTTCAATCACCCCTTGAGAGACAGAGAATTCGGGAGGTGGGAATTGAGCATTGTTGGGATTTCCATACGAAAGGTTGGGATGAGTTCGATTGTTGGGATTATAGGGTTGATAACCTCCTTGTTGACCATAGGAGTTGCTTCCTTGCTTCCCTTGAAATCCCCCTTGATAATTTCCTTGAAATCCATCTTGAGCCCTTTGAAATCCTTGCCTATTGGAGAAATTTCCATAAGGCTCTTGATTGACATATCTCACGTCTTCAATTCCATTGAACTCCCAATTCTCTTGAGCCCTTTGAATTTGAACTTTCCTTTCATCTTCATATGTTTTCTTCAAGTTGGCTAGCTCCAAGGCTAAAGCATCATACCTTGCATCCTCAAGAACCGATTTCACCTTCTTGGTAGGGCCCCTCTCCATGGGCCATTGATAACTATTGGATGTCATCTCCTCTATGATCCTAAGAGCTTCTTTGGCATTCCGGTTCACAAGGCAACCACCAGAGGTTGCATCAACTATACTTCTTGTATGGGGAGAAAGACCACTATAGAAGTTGACGATTTGTTGTGCTTCACTAAAGCCATGTTGAGGGCATTTGCGTAGCAAATCCCTATACCTCTCCCATGCTTCAAACAATGATTCATCACCATGTTGAGAAAAATGAGATCCGATATGAACTTTTGGGCCTTTGAAGGTGGAAAGTACTTGGCAAGGAATGCTTTGCATAACATCTCTCATGTGGTGATCTCGCTCTTATCAAGATTCTTGAACCACTCTTTTGTACGATCCCTCAAAGAAAAGTTGAAGAGTTTTATCCTTATAGCATCTTCCGAGACTCCATTGTACTTCACCGTATCACAAATCTCCAAAAATGTGCTCAAATGAGCATTCGGATCTTCATCGGGCCTCCCTCCAAATTGTTCGGATTGGACCATTTGGATAAGGCCGGTCCTTATCTCAAAGTTATTTGCATTGACTCGAGGTCCCCATCCTCTTTCTTGGAATTGTTGGACCGGTGCCTCAAACATTTGATTGAGAGGTTGTTGTTGATTCTTTTGAGCTCTTCTTTCTTGCTCATCCTTCCATGCTCTAAACTCTTCCATTTCTTTCATAAGAGCTTCCATTGCTTGATGATTAGCTCCCATTACTTGATCTTCACTAGAACTAGAATTCTTCTTCTATGTCTTCTTTCAAAATTCAAGATCAAAGGTTGAACGAGTCTTCCTTTGGACCTTGTGTGCATATACCTACAAAATAAAAATTAAAAGAAACAATGCTTGAATTAGTAATTTAATAACCAAATCGACTATTGAAACTCAAACTAAGCATTCCCCGGCAACGGCGCCAAAAATTGATCCACCCTCACTTTAGGGGTGAGAGAGAATGCAATAATAATCAATTATAGTATAATTGAGTCGAATCCTCAAGGAATGCTAGGTCGTTTAATATTCAAGTAGTAATCTAATTATCTAACTACTATTCAAGCTTACAAGTGATATATTTTTGTGTTTTTGATTAGCTAATGAGAAATAAAAAGTAAGTAACAAACTAGAGGCCTAGGTTTTAGGATTTGTTAGGATTAACCATTTTAATCTAATTCATATGGGAGTTCTATATATAGTAAACATCAATTCTTCTCTCGAAACAATCAATATTAGTGGATTAACCTATGACATCTATCTCCGCTAGGTCTCAAGATGCATAAATTAACTCTAAATAGCTCAATTAATTATCTAGAAGCTCCTACTAGCAAGAATTACTAATATGGTGTGATTTGATGCCAAGTGTTATGAATTAAAGTCTCCTAAGCATTTAACCAAACACCTTGTATGCACTCAATGATGACCAATCAATCATGCAATGTAAACAAGTCCCAAACCATATGAATTAGAAGGTAAATCCAACAACAAAACCTAAAAACCCAAGGATCTAGATCATATCTTCATATATTGGAACCAAAGGAAATTTAGATAGACATAATTTTTGAAGGAATTAAACCATAAAAACTAAATGAAATCATACTTAAAAGATAGAGAATTTAATAAGGAAGAAGAAGGTGGTCTTCAATTGCAAAACCAACAAGTCTAGCTTCAACAATCTTCAAAATACTAAAAAGGAAAAAGGGAAATGTTTCTAGGGTTCTACAATATTAAAGTATGCCAAAGATACCCAAAATGGGGGTGAATTTAGGGGTTAAATACATCAAAAATCGAGTTTGGGTCGAGTCGGAATGAATCGGGGCGAACCGGGATGAGTTTGGGCGAGCCGAACTCGCCCATTAGTGAGGAGGGGTGCTTGACCGGCGGTCTATGGGAAGGGGAACCGGCGGTCTGGCAAACCGCCGGCCTAGACCGCCATCTATGCTATCCAATGTGAAGGGGAACTGGCGGTTTGATGAAGATTCCCGGCGGTTTGGCAAACCGCCGGCCAACCCGCCGGTTTTCTTCTCTTGCGCAACTTCGCCATTTTCGCTCGTTCTCTCTCGTTCGAACTCCGATTTTCAATCCGCTTTTTGCTTTGGCTTCCTAATGAGCTCCTCTTCGTCATGGAATGATTAATTTGGCCAAGTAAGTTCTCCATTATTCCTGCAAAAAGCATAAAGAGACTCGAGAGAATGAGGAAAACATAAATGAAATCAAACTAGTGAAACCCTAACTATAGAACTTGAAATTCCATATTTTAAACACAAGTTTTACTCTAATAGAGCTCGATTCTTCGTCGTTTCCGGCCCTTGATCCTTAGCTACTTGAATGCTCTTTCAAATTCTTACAAAAATGGATCGAAAACCGAGAAAAAATGAGAAAAATATAAAGTATGATACAAGTTAAAAAACCCTAGCATTTCTAACATTTAAGCACATAAATTGAGAGTCAAACACATGCAAAATACACTTGACATGCACATAAAATACGTGTTAATCAGATCCCCAGGTTAAGATCAAGGGCATGTGTAGGAGGCTGCTTAATCTGAGAGAGTTGGAAACGGAGTCTCACGTCGCGGCGTGGGCACGACGTTCTGATTCTACTCCACGGCAACACTAAAAGGATCAACTGGGCATGCATATGTGTAGCTCGTGTGACGATCATTGGCGGAGTGTCAATGAAGGGAAAGCGTACACACCTTGCCTATAACCAATGACATCCATACGTAGATCGAATTGCCACATTTCAGTCAAATGATCTCGCCTCAAGTTATATATGAATTCCTTGCCAAATCTGGATCTCTTTTTATTTATTGTTTTCTTTCTTTTATTACTAACGCGTTATTTAGTCTCTGCAGTGCCCACGTAGATAGCAAAATCTCCAAACCCCATTTTCTTTGTGAAAAGGTTACGAAAGGTGTGCCAAATACGACTCCCTGTGATCGATCCTGGACTTGCCGGTAACTGTACTTACCTTGGTGGGCTCAGAAAAATCTTATAAATATCATTCTGGCCGCGTAGCCCTTCCAACGACGGGGCGCGCGTCCACCAGACACATTAGAGAATCAATCGAATAACTTAAGAATGAAATGAGAGCTTGAGTGCTTGAGTTCTTGTAGAGAGTTTGATTGCGTGAATGTGTGTTAACTTCGAGTGTTGCAGCTCCTTCTATTTATAGTGTGAGAAACACTACTTCCCGTTAGAGAGAAGCGGCGCGTACTTCTCACTTGCCCGGAAAGTCTGCATTTATTGCAGGTGCTTTTCAAAGAGTCAATACTAAGGGAATGCCGCTTCCTTAAAATAGGAAAACCCTAATAGATGGGCAGTTGAGTTAGACTTTGACTTTAGCACCTTTCCGTGACTTTATCAGCATTTACTTTCCGTTGAGCAATCTTGGCTTGACACGTGGATTCTGACACTGCTGCACATTTAATAATACGTACGGATGAAAGATTTCTGTATCAATTTGAATTTCAAACAAAGGCGCGGTCAACGTATCGCTTTACACTTGATTGCTTCAGCATGGACGCTTTAAGAGCGGTATGATGTGAGTGACTGATCCGCCCTACCTTTGAGGATAGGGAGAATGCAATAATAATCAATTATAGTATAATTGAGTCGAATCCTCAAGGAATGCTAGGTCGTTTAAGATTTAAGTAGTAATCACTACAAAAAAAGTGTCTGTTGTGACAACTTTCTTAGTGACAATCATAATATCGTCACAAGAATCACATATATTGTGACAATAATTTTTATCGTCACAATACAATATATCTGTGACAAAATTTATTGTTGTCGTAATTTTTCGTCACTATATATCAGTGACGCTAGTTTAGTTGTTAGTACAACTACATGTATTGTGACAATAATCTTGGTTGTCACAAATGAATAAAGTAGCGACAGATTTTGATATTGTCACAATGTACTGTCACTGTATGTTAGTGACAAGTCTATTTTTCGTTACTACAACTATGTAAATAGTGACTAATTTTTATTTTGTCACAAAAAAATTATACAATTGACAAATTAAATAGTTGTCACTAATTATCATCACTATATATTTGCAACAACAATATAATTGTCACTATATGCGTAACATATTGTGACTATTTTTTCTCGTCTCAGAAAAATGAAGCAGTGACAAACTATATTGTTGTAAATAACTATTATCGCTATATGTCAGTGACAATTCTACGTGTATCACTGTAAATATAAAAGCTAGGGACAATATTTTATGTCGTCACTAAAAGTTATTATAGTGACTCATGTTATTGTCGTCAATAATTTTTGTCACTACATGTTAGTGACAATCGTATGTTTGTCACCATAAGTGTATAGTATAATGACAATATTTTATTTCGTAACAGAAAAATATAATAGCGAAAAAATTTACTAATGTCACTATTTATTGTCACATATGACAGGGACAATTATTGCGATGCAATACCTATATTTATGTCTCTGAATTGTGAAAATTTGTTTGTGACATCTAAATAAAATAAAATAATTTTATTGATATAGTATTCAGATTATTGTTATTGTCGTATTATTTTAAGAAATTTATTAGTTTATTGACTATCAATTTCAAGAGGTCTTAATATAGATATGAAATAATTACATATGAAATTTAAGATTCACCAAAAAAGACTCGAACCCGAAACCTTTGGCCCCAGACATTAATATATATATATATATATATATATATAGAAATTATAAAATCTAAAAAATAAATAAAAATTAAAGTTTGATTTGTTTTATTAGTCATTTTTTGAAGTTAAAAATAAAATAAAATAAATCGAGCTTTGATTTTTTAGATTTTATGGTTTCTATATTAATTTATAAGGTACTAGAATATAAAATAATTGAAAAAATCGAACAAAGTAATACCAAAGTGAAAAAATGGCGAAGGTGCCACGGAATTGACCACCGTGGAAGGAGTAGCATATCATCTCCCCGAGTCTAAACACACGACATACTGCATAAATATATGTATTTTGTGTGCGTGTGTTGGTCTCACGACATGATGTTAATGTCCGAGGCCAAATGTCTCGGGTTGAGTCTTCTGTGGTGCAGTGTCAAATTTCATATTTAATTATTTCAATATATATATATATATATATATATATATATAGTCCTCCCTCCACGGTGGTCAACTCCGTGGGCACCTTCGTCATTTTATCACTTTGGTATTACTTTGTTCGATTTTTTTCAATTGTTTTATATTCTAATAACTTATAAATTAATATAGAAATCATAAAATCTAAAAAATCAAAACTCGATTTATTTTATTTTATTTTTAACTTCAAAAAATGACTAATAAAACAAATCGATCTTTAATTTTTATTTATTTTTTAGATTTTATGATTTCTTTATTAATTTATAAGGTACTAGAATATAAACAATTGAAAAAATTGAACAAAGTAATACCAAAGTGATAAAATGACGAAGGTGCCCACGGAGTTGACCACCGTGGAGGGAGTAGCACATCACCCCTCTTTAGACTCGTATGTTATGAATATTACATATACAATTTAAATTTTTTACAACTTAATAATAATAATAATAATAATAATAATAATAATAATAATAATAATAATAATAATAATAATAATAATAATAATAATAATAATGTTTATTTCAACAAAATAAAAGTAAACCCAACCTCATGAGCGTTACTTGGGCTTTTAAAAAAAATAAGTGTTCAAAAGAAAAAAGGAGAAGAATAAAACCCTAAACTTAGTCGGCACTTCCCCTTGTTCATTCTATGATTAAAATAAATATTCATTCGTTGGCGCTTCATCATTGTTCATTGTGCGGTAAAAATGAGAAATATAAAAGAAAAGCTAGCCGCACGAATTTCGTATGTGCTAATATTATTTGGATTGCTTGAATCATATTTGTTCTCCTATTCGTCATTGCGCTCCAGATTTTAGAGGGTAAGTTGGATTATTGGAACTCAATTATTCGGATTTTTATGTTGAATATTTCTCCAATGTTGCATATAATAAAATACATAAGTATAATTATGAATAGATCATGTTGCAATTAAAGGTTACCTATTTGTATTATGTGTTTGATTGCATTGCTATGGTAGGGATTTTGTATATATTCTATTGTAATTATAATATGCATTGGAGTAGTAGGAGCTCGGAATCATAAACAACAATGGAAGAACAAAAATATAAAAACTAACCTAAAGGAGTTCTCTTGTATAAAAATATACTTCATGCAATTTGATAACTTAATTTGAAATGGCTATATAGACATGATGTCTATTTTCACTTTGTGCAGCTATTGCAGATGACTTTGGTGGCAAAATTCTTGCGTATTTGATTATTGAGAATGGACAATAGATGTTTCCGATAAAGTAAAGAATGATCGTGTTGGATAATTTTTGAAAGTGAGGCTTTTCAGGTAATAGTGTTTTGCAATTTTCTAATTATAATATTTGGCTTGTGATGTTGAGTAGAAGGCTTGAACATGTATTTGTACTAATTTTATTAAATGTATCAACTTATCTGATTGATGAAAGCTAATAGATAAATAAAAATGATTATGTTTCTTCTTGGATTATGTTCTTGTTTGTTGATTTCAAAATTTACATGATCACATTGTGAACAAATTTATGGCTTTTATCGATTGATGATGAAACTAATCGATACTTATATACTATCTTCTGCAATTTATGTGATCATGTTTTTTCTTGTACTATCTTCTGTAATGGATATGATAATTGGTGTGACTTGCTGATTTTGAAATTTATGTGATCACATATATGACAATATTGGTTGTTGAAACTAATACGTTAATAAAAGTGATCAATTTTTTTCTTATACGTTTTTGGTGTAAATGCGTATTATTGTAAGTTAATTCAAAAATAAGTATAATCATATTTTTTATTTATTTTGTGTGTAGTTTAGTAATGTGTGTTTTTTTTAGAAAATAGAGATAAGCTAAAAATGAGACATTCATGTGGTACAAAGTCCACTACTCAAGTTTGCTACAGAGAGGTACTTGGATGATTCTATATATTTTTTAGTTAGAATAATATGAAATGCTTTAATCTTTTTAATTCTTTAAATTCTTAGCGCGATCCTAAAGGCGGAGAGGAGCCTACTCATACAATCATCTGGAGATTGAATCGATATAGCAAGCAGAAGGAAAAAATAGATTGATGATGCTTCAAAAAAAGCTTATGTAAGTGCATGTGTTACTCATTGAGTTTTCAAAATATAAGCACTTTACAAATTGTATTAATTTTCAGGATAAACTTCTTAAGCTTCAAAGTGAACCATTGAGGATGGTCTAGATCCTATGTTTAAACATGAAGCTTTTGTAAAGAAAATTGGGGAAGAAAAATCTAGCCGATTACGTGGATGTGGAGATGGCTGCTCAAGTTTTTGAGAGTTCAACTCCCAAATCTCATTCAAAATAGTGAGACTCCGAATTGAGGTGATAAATGTGCAATTCAAGAGTAGATTTCAATAGTGAAACTAGTTTTAAATTGAGTAGACTCTTAATATCGTATTACACGTGTTGATGAATTTAGATTATTTTGTAAAAATTACATTTATTGAATGAATTGTGTTAAATATTTAATTTAATATTGCATTTTCATTATTATATTTTTGTATATTGGACGAATGAGGAAATATCAATTTAATATGTATAATATTAAATATTTAAAAAATAATATTGTGACATTAGTGATAAATTAATCTTCAATATTGCATTAGAATTGTAACAATTTTTAAATAATATTTGTTGCTAAATGATCGACTAATTGTGATAAAATTTTTAGCGGCAATATTTATGTCACTACAATTTATTATTGTAGTGACAAGTTAGTTTGCTTTATCGATGATATACTTTTGTCACTAAAATAATTTTTTTTTACCAACAATAATTATAGTGATAACACTCACGTGTGACTAAACGATGAATACTTTAGTGACAATAAACACATGCGACTATAAAGTGTTTGACGAATAATTTGCGTGACTAAAAATACAAACATGTAATGACAAAAATCATATGTGGCTAAAAACATCGACTACAGTGACAATAATTATGCATCACAATAAATAATAAAATACTGTGATAACACATTTATGTCACAAAAATAATGGCTCTAGTGACAAGATCGCACGTCACTATAATCTCATGTGTTGTGACGATATTTACTCGTCGTCACTATAACTTATAGTGTCGGCACATATAGCTGCAACTCGACGACAACCACAAAAGTCGTCACTGAGTACTTTTAGTGACGATTTTGGCACTTATAGTGACAAAAACCGTCGCCACTAAAAGCATATTTTTTTTGTAGTGAATCTAATTATCTAATTACTATTCAAGCTTACAAGTGACATGTTTTTGTGTTTTCTTAATTCTATTAAGTAATGCAATTGAAAAGTAACAAACTAGATAACAACTAATAGCAAGAGTTAACAAACAATAGTAGAAAGCTTGGTTCCAAATATAATCCAATAATCATTAGAGGCCTAGGTTTAAGGATTTGCATGGATTAGCCATTTTAATCTAATTCATATGGGAGTTCTATATATAGTAAACATCAATTCTTCTCTCGAAGCAACCAATATTAGTGGATTAACCTATGACATCTATCTCCGATTAGGACTCAAGATGCATAAATTAACTCCAAATGATTAATATCTAGAAACTCCTATTAGCAAGTTTTACTAATATGTTGTGATTTGATGCTAAGTGCTATGAATTAAAGCCTACTAAGCATTTAACCAAACACCTTGTATGCACTCAATGATGGCCAATCAATCATGCAATAAAATTAAGTCCCAAACCACAAGACATATAAATTAGAAGGTAAATCCAACAACAAAATCCAAAAACCTAGTGATCTAGATCATATCTTCATATATTGGAAGCAAAGGGAAATTTAGCTAGACATAATTGAAGGAATTAAACCATAGAAAATAAATGAAATCATGCTTAAAAGATAGAGAATTCAATAAGGAAGAAGAATATGGTCTTGAATTGCAAATCCACCAAGTGTAGCTCCAACAATCTTGAATTTACTAAAAAGGAAAGAGGGAAATGTTTCTAGGGTTCTAAAAGTATGCAAAAGATCTCCAAATGGGGTGAATTTAGGGGTTAAATGCATCACAAATCGAGTTTGGGTCGAATCGGGGTAAAACGGGACAAACCGGAGCGAGTTTGGACGAGCCGAACTCGCCCCTTAAGTGCACTTCTCGCCGAACCGGCGGTCTGTGGGAAGGGGAGCCGGCGGTCTGGCAAACCGCCAGCCAAACCGCCATCTATGCTGTCCAATGTGAAGAGAACCGGCGGTTTGATGAAGATTCCCGGCGGTTTGGCAAACCGCCGGCCAACCCGCCGGTTTTCCTTCTCTTGCGCAACTTTGCCATTTTCGCTTGTTCTCTCTCGTCCGAACTCTGATTCTCGATCTGTTTTTTGCTATGGCTTACTAACGAGCTCCTCTTTGTCATGGAATGATTAATTTGGCCAAGTAAGTTCTCCATTATTCCTGCAGAAAGCATAAAGAGACTTGAGAGAACGAGGAAAACATAAATAAAATCAAACTAGTGAAACCCTAAAAATTCCACATTTTAAACACAAGTTTCACTCTAATAGAGCTCGATTCTTCCTCGTTTCCGGCCCTTAATCCTTAGCTACTTGAATGCTCTTTCAAATTCTTACAAAAATGGATCGAAAACCGGAAAAAAAACGAGAAAAATATAAAGTATGCTACAAGTTAAAAAACCCTAGCATTTCTAACCTTTAAGCACATGAATCGAGAAGTAAACACATGCAAAACACACTCAACATGCACATAAAATACGTGTTAATCAGTGACGCTTTCAGTGTGACAGGCTTGTAAGCGTTCGCTTTGACTTGTTGTGTGGGCACACTTTGAGCTTTATGTGCTGAAAGCGTCTTGACCGGACACTGCGAGACTGTGGCTTTCAACCTTTAGTGATGACATTTTTCGAGACTTAACTGCTTTTGAAGTACACGCTTTAATAGTGAAAGCTTCCTAAAAGATAAGCTTTTTTAATACATTCAAATTTACAAAGCGTTAATTCTATATCATTAAAAAAAGGGAAAATTCTATGAGGATTTTAGAATCGAATCAAAATAATTTAAACTTATAAAAACTTTGATTCTAAAGTTCTCCCTTAACATAATATCCTAACAGTAGTGAATGAGCTTTGTACGCCATGCATCATTTTTTTAAAATAAATTAAGTGATTTGATAAGAGTTAAAATAAAGAGTAGTGGGTGTGGTATATGTCCAAAAAAAAATACTACAATTACAAATTTTTGTAGACAGCTCAAAAAGAAAATATACGACAATATTCGTGGATGAAGGGAATTTGTTTTTTTTTTTTAATTTTTTAAAAAGAATGATCAATAATAGTTTCCTATTTTCCTTCCAAGGTAACTCGAATTCCTAACTTCTTAATTGGAATGAAGCATTTTACCAATTGAATTGTGTTTCATTGTCGGATAGATGGAATGGTTGGTTATGTAAGTGTTGCACGCCTAGATAAACACTCTGTTATTGATAATGTTGAACAACAACAACATTATCAACAACAAATCAGAACAACAGCGGAAGTATAGAAAAACACAAACGTAATTTTCCACAAGTTATATAAAATAACTTGTGGATGCCTCAGGGCGAAAGAATCCACTATATGAACGTGAATTACGAAAAAAACAATCTCTAACTCAAGATTAAGTTAGAGAAACAACTGAGATACAAACTTGGATCAACGAAAACACTACAACAAACAATGTTATAGAAAATGCTATGAAAACAATCTCAGTAGATGAAACAAATCTGGCTTCTCTTTTCTCTCTGTAAGCGCGCGCACCCATTTAGAGTCTCCAATCATCTTTTGTAGATTAGATATAAGATTCAGCAAATTCACGTTGCCTCGTCCCATGTTCTCCATCTCAGAACGTGTGTTACTCTGTGGCAGTTACGTACATTACGTAAATGAGTTACTGCTCCACTTCAAACTCTGACTTAGTCAGCATCTTATCCAACACAGCCTAAAGACTCCACCAAATTTGATTTACTTCAAAATAGGAGTTCTCAACAAACTCCCTTACTCCTTACGTATTTACCTACAAAAAAATATGTGAAGAAAGAGTAAAACAAAATATAATTTTTATTAGAGTTAAAACAACTTCTAACTGGTTATAGTTTTTTTTTAATTATAATTTCGTGTACCTTATTCGGTCATATACATCTTCATATATGCATGTTATAGAGCTTAGATGTACGTTACTTACAATATGAACAATAAATTAGAACATGATTTAATGAATTACACATAAAACGAGATATTTTATATTATCACACAATATTATCTTGAATCGACCTCACTCATTTGTCAACCATTATATCTTTCTTTCTATATATAAAAAAAAGGAGCAGCATCTCACGTGATGAACAGCATCATGACCTAACCACGAGACGAGTAAATATTAGCATCGGTTGAATTATTTAGTCTTGAAAATACAAGTACAAACTCAATATAAATCCCTATTAAGAAATTAGAACAAATGATTAATTACTTGATGATTTTACACAATCCTAGCTACTGTCTGCATCAATGCTTCATCTTTCGAAAGATGGAAAAATCTAGTAAGCTCTCTGCACATATTTTTAAAAAGAGCCATTTTTTAATGTTATTTCTTTAATTATTACTACTATTTTTTTCCTTTTTCTCTCACGTGCAAAAGTTTGATTTTTTATCACTAAGTCTGCTCTCTACAGTTTCTGGAGCGTATGATTTTGTCTGAAACTTATTCAATACTCAACCGTTTTATTTATTTCCCATTAGCTCTTTCACTGGTTTTTTTTTTTTTTCTGAAAACTTTCATTAAGTACTGTAAATACGGCAATTAATGTGATAAATATTTAATTGTAGATGAGAGACATTTCTAGTATTGATTGGTAGGAATAACTTTTTTTTGGTACATATGAGGATAATTAACACTCTTTCTAAAATTTTCTTATCACATAATAATCATACCTTTTGTAAAGGATTCATATCACTTCATTGGCTAAAGTATAGGCCAGCTTTTAACTGATAGAATACTGTCCAATATTTCGATTATATATATATATATATATATATGAATGTCTCATTTTATTTCTAAATGGAGTAATTTCCCATCAATTCTCTGAAAATTAATATGAATACATTTGTTTTTTAGAAGAATAATAAAAATACATATATATAATGCGCATATATGTGTGTGTAATTAAAAAGCTATGTTGGTAAAAGAATAAAAGTAGGATTGTAGGAATTAATGGTAGTGGTAGGCGAGGATTGAGCCACGGCAGCGGTGGGTGTGAGGAAAAACAAAGATTCGGCTGCACTGCACCAACCTTTGTACAAAATATAATGATTTCTATATTTGTCTTTTCTTCTCTACTATCTATTTTTGCTCTACTAAAGTTCAATTTCTTCTGGATAAGAATTTTCCCCAATTTTACTTTTTTTAATTCTTAATACTTGAATTTCGAAATATGAACCAAAAATATCTCTGTGGTCCTACAATATTGGAACATATGCATGTATGTATTTTATCTTCTTTTTCCCTTCATTCCTTATAGCACTAGCATTGAGAACGTGCGCTGCACGTGTGACTTCCCTTTTACTTTATATATGAATCAGTATAAAAGTTTTTCTTGTTATTAACCATGTATATGCATGTAATTGAGACTTTATTAATAGTACAATACATTTTAAATTCGAAAATTGTTTGAAAGTGATTATGTGTTTAATCAATATTATTAATAAAAGAAAATAAATTCTAACATCGATATATATATTTTTTAATTATTAATTTTAAAAATATATATAGATTGTGAAAAGTTAATTCATCTAATAAAAAAAGAAAATTCCACTAAAAAACCGTCGCCATTTTTTTATACTAACCGAGCATCATAACCAAAAAAAATCAAATTAAATATTAAAGTACTAATTATTGAATTAAATAAATAAATAAACATTAAATCAAACATCCAATTGTAAACTGACTAAATAATCCTAATTTCTTTTTCTTTGTTGATCTTCTCAATTGGGGAACGTTCATTCTTCTTTTGCATTACACAAATAAGCTTGACCAATGGATGATCATCATCACTTGGAATCTGGATGCATTCGTCTATCTTCATTTTGCGATTCTTCTTTTTTCTTATCTTGCACTTCAACTTTAATAGGTAACATTGTGGTTTTTTTCCTTTCTTCCACATTTAGGCTTTTCACTTGGCTTTTGCGTTTGTACCTTTACATTTGGATTTAAATCTTCAATTGATGCAGTGACTGATTTATTCTCTTCATCCTTCATGTCCATTTTTTCTGAGTTTAGTGGCTGTAATATTCAGATTCCCCTATAATCAATGTTTGTAAATTCCCCCTTACATCAATGTTTGTGAGTTGCATGGCAGTTATAAAGTGTTTTACTGTCTTTGCTTGTGTGCTGAGTTTCTGTAGCATGTTGAATTATTTTCGCACATAGATTCAATAATTTCAACTATCGAAATATTATTTGAATAAACACACGATTTGCCCTAGTATTTTTCATACACATACTTATTTATTTTCATAATAATATGTATGTTCCTTATATTAGTATCTCTCTTGCAATTTAACTATAATAATATATATATATATATATATATAATTTTTCATTATAACTTTTTATTTATCTCCTTATGCTCTAAATTTTTTAGATATAATATGTTTTAAATAATAGACAATTACTATATATTTATGATCCAAATTAAAGATTAGTATGTCTTTGAGTATGTTTGCGATTTTAGAGTGAACATGCTACTATATATAATTATCTTGTAATAATTAATAATGTAATTGTATATTAATCTTCATAATCATCCAATAAAATTTGTGACATATGATTCGTTTTTGTTTATTCATACACTTTAAACTTAATACATGAAAGAATGAAATATAATGATTACATTAGTACGTTTACTTCATATTTTTATATTAAAATTGTTATAATGCTTTATATTATCAATAATTATATATTTAGTATTCTTGACTATATTTGATAAATACTTCGTAGTAATTATGAAATTTCAATATGATTATATATTAATTCTTGTTTATAATATATATTTAATAATATAACTAAAACTAAAATATATATATGTCTAAAGCTAGCAAGAAAAAAAAATACATTTTAAGTTAAATACATTTTAAGTTAAGATATCCTCAAAGTTTATACTTTAACTAATAGATTACCATAAATTTTAAGGGGTCCTCATTATTCTCACCATATATACTTACCATAAAAATCTGTTAAATTAAACAAAAATGATAAACAAGGTACGTAAATTTATTTTCTAATGACTAAATATTTTATACAAAATAATTTAAGTAAAAATAAGGCAATTCTAGGAAAGAAAAATCTTAAAAAGAAAAATATATATATATGATTACGCATTTTTTTTTTCTTTCACTAAATTAAATTAAATTTTGTGGGTGTGTCTCATGGATTCACTAAATATACTTACTATGTATGTAATACATTAAATTAAACTAAAATGACATACAAGGAAAATTTATTTTCTAATGATTTATTCTATAGTTCA
Source organism: Mentha longifolia (assembly GCA_001642375.2). Taxonomy (NCBI): domain Eukaryota; kingdom Viridiplantae; phylum Streptophyta; class Magnoliopsida; order Lamiales; family Lamiaceae; genus Mentha; species Mentha longifolia. The sequence goes on from CM038118.1 coordinate 24,675,359, forward strand.
TAAATATAATATATCACGTTACATTATTACTCTAAGTTAATTATATAGTGATGGCATAATAGACAATCTACATTAAGTATTCAAGGTTCTTTTTATATTAGCATAGATATGCATATATATTCTGCGTTAATGTTATCTTAATTAGCTGTATAGTAATGGCCAAGTTCAGTGAGCCGTTTTTAAGCATAAATAATGAGGCAAAATTTAGAATAACCATATAACTTAGTGAAAATTAAAAAATAGTCACTAACATAAAAATATATAAATTATAGCCGCTTTTGATGAATTGAGACAAAATTACCCTTTATACTTAAATAATAAAAATCTCGTAAATTAATTACAAATCATGAAAAAATAAAAATAAAAAAAACCCACCCCCACCCCTACAACCGACGTCCGCAAATCAATCGATGCCTTCACCTCCATCGCCATCGATCGATTTGCCGACATTGTTGCCCTATCGCCATCGATAGAACTCCGTCATCACCGGCGGGCAAAATTCTCCGGTGCATAGACCAACGTCGGTGGAAGAAGAGAAGCGAGAAGCCAGCTCTGGCCTAGAGCCCAACTGTCCCACGCGCTGTCTTCCCTAGCCGGAATATCAAGCCTCGCCATGTCGCCACGGTGGGCAAACCAGCACCGATGGGAGAAGACGACCGAGAAGTCGCTCGCTCGCACGGCTCGATCGAGCTTGATTGGCTCGAACGAGCAGATCGGGATCGATCGAGCAGCTCAAGATCGATCGAGCAGCTTAGGATCGATCGGACAACTCATGGTCGATCAAGCTGTTCATTTGGGGCTCGTTCGATTCTCCCTCTTCACGAGCAAATCGCCAAGTCTCGATTTGCTCAGGCTCGGTCGGGGGCGATCAAGCCATTCGGGTTTGTTCGAGTCATTGCAACTCGATCGAGTAAAGATCAATCGGAATGAATCGGATCGATCGAGCCTTGCAATACATGGACGGGCGGACGACACTAATCGCGGTATAGCAGCGTCGCTGCAAATTCCAACAACATGACATTAACAAGGTGAAATTCGAACGAGGAGATTCGGCGACGACAGCGGGGTTGGTGGCGGACCATATTGTTGGCATTCATGGAGGGTGGCGGTGGGTAATTGATTGCAGCGGGATGAAGAAGAAGATGAAGAAAGATATATTGTAGCCGCCGCTGCTGCGTGAGGAAGAAGGGGGAGTAGAGAGAGAAGAGAGGGTGGGGGTGTGGGGACGTGGGGTGCGTCATGGTGATTTTAGTTTTTAGGTTTTTCTTTTTCTTTTATTTTATAGTATTTTTTATTAATATTTCATTAAGGACAATTTTGTCTCATTACATCGAAAGTAGCTAGAATTTATATATTTTTAAGTTGATGGCTAGTTTTTAATTTTTCTTAAGTTTCGTGGCTAGTTTTAACTATTATCACAATAATAAGGCGTATATGAGTAGAGACTAAATTAAACACCAATATATATAAGCTCATAATTAAGATAGCTCATAATTGTGTTTCTCCAAACTTTTTCTTAATAATTCTTTTGATGCAAATTTAGCTAAATTTTAACTTTTCACTAGCTTTTTTATTTCTTCAATATTGAATTTAAATTATCAGAAAATAGGCATATATGCTACTCATGGCGAGCGCGTCTTTCTTTCTTTCATTTCCTATAATTAAATATCAAAAAATAAAGCATGTCATTTTCAATATCAATTGTCCGATTATATTATTGTTATTGAATGTCACATGCATACAATGTATAAACAATCATTATGGAAATACTTAATGTGATCACGGATGATATGACAGTATCATGTCAATAACATAATCATTTAGGGTTTAGATTTTTTAGTTGGTTTAGTTTTTACTTTTTTCATAGGATTTATTTTTATAACAAGCATATATATTTATAAGAATTTTCTACGTGGCAACCTTTATTGTTTTCTGTTAGAGAGCTCACTATTTAACTGTATGTTAACGTTGTTCTAGTACTTAATCTCATATATATAATAGTACACTATATTCGGACTAGTAAATTAATGGTGCTATAAGTGCGAATGAAATTAAAGAATTCAAAGTTGATTTCAATCATATAAAATACCATGCAACCGTATGCTCTCACGTAAAGATCTTATGACTGAAAGATCAAAATATTCAGCCTCACAATGTTCTCTAAATCAATAACGTTTGCAATAAATTAAGAATAGTAAATGCAAGCATTAATTAAAAATAAAAATAAAAAAAAGTTATTTAAATGAGCTCTATCAAAATAAATACGATTAATTGTGGCAAAAGAAATTTACATACATGTGACTAACTTTTCACGGTCGTACTTCACGAAATGTGGAAACTTTATGTCCACAAATTTTACCTTTTGGATTATTAGAATTATACTCCCTCCGTTATTTCGACTTATCCCATTGTTTTTGGGCACAATATTTAAGGAATGGGTGATTATGTTTTAAAAGTGGTGCCCACCTACAATAATTAGTGTAAATTAAGGGTCCGTTTAGTATTCATATACGTATATCAGGTATGGGTATCAAAATGGCCCATACCCATACCATGTGCTTGGTATATCAGTATATGAAAATTCAATTGATATCTTTGATATACCTATTTCCCACTTTTAACATTCTTGGATATACTATTTTCACCACCGGTATCACTGTTTCTTCACAGAAACTTTATATTTCTTTTTTGCTTCTCCTCTCCCAATTTCTTCGACGTTGCTCCAATTTTTTCAAGAACTTCACGATTTGTCGCTCATCATAAAAATAAAAAAAAAATAAAATAAAAATAAAAAACTTTTTTTTTTTCAAAGTGGAAATTTGAGGTTTTTCTTCTTCCCTTGTTTCAATTTTATTTTCCCTCAATTTGAAACTGTACATTTAAATTTGCGAATCATATTTCCCTTCGTTTTGCAAATTGTTTAACGTAATGAGGTTGAAATTTTATTTTCAAGCAAATAGGTGTTTTGGGATTTCTTGTTAGGATGGTGCTACATTAATTGTTTTTTTTTTCTTTTTGCGTAATTATTATTGTAGTAAATGGGAAAGGGTAGCTAAAAGAAGAAAATTGATTTGACATGTTTTTTCCAAATGTGATGAAAATAGTTTTTTTGCTTGTGATTGCAAGTCATTTTAATGGTGTAAATTTTTTGTAGCTTTTGCATAACTTACTATTATTTTTATGGATTTGTTAATGTCTTGGATTGTTTTTAGTTAAGAATTGTAAGTTTGGAACAAAGAAAAAGAACATATGAAGAAAAAAGAAGATAAAAGAAAGAAGAAATAAAGTACAAAATTAACTTATAATAATAATAATAATAATAATAATAATTATTATTATTATTATTATTATTATTATTATTATTATTATTATTATTAGTTAACTTTTATTATAAAAAAAAAGGATTTGATATCTGATATCGGAAGCTATCAATCTCATACCCTTCGGAAGATATCAATCTCATACCCTTACCTGATATCTCATACCCATAGCTTCTCATACCCATATCTGATACATGATATACTAATATATGGATACCAAACAGGCCCTAACAATTATGCTTTATGGTTTCCATTTGAATTTCCCACAAAATTTATTATTCCAATTTAATTTGCAATATTCCAGATATATATACTTTAGGAAAAAAAAACAAAAATAATTGTAAAAGCTGAAAAAAATAATTTACAAATTGAACTTCTAATTCCATAAACTTAAACAGTAGCTGGATCTAGGGGTGAGCACGGGTCGGTTAACCGACCATTTTACACATAACAAAACCGACCATACGGTTTTTTATCAGGTCGGTTAACCGTTATAAATTAAAGAATAAAGACTAAAAACCATGAAAGCGGTTAACCTAAAAATCGGGTCGGTTAACCGTTTATCTACCGGTTAACCATAAATAAAAAAAAATATTCTATTTTCTATAGTTCATAATAGGAAAATTCGAAAGAATACATATCTTAGAATATACATGCAAAATAAATAATTTATAAAAATTAAAAAATAATGAAATTAAATTGCATAATCCTAATAGAATAAGCTTTGCAATAACTTAAACTTACAATCGAGCTACCTTCAATTGCTTATTAACTTTTGGCTCCATCAGTACTCAGAATCGGGTGATCTTCTCTCAAACTTTATTAGTAATATCTAATAACATATATTTAATTGGTACCGGTTTGGTTAACCGTCGGTTTTTTAGGCATAGAAACCGAAACCAAACCGTTAGAGTTGGGTTTTGAAAATTAGAAATAAAAACCGAACCATACGGTTCGGTTACCCATATTTTTGAATCGGGTTCGGTCTGGATAGTCGGTCGGTTTGGTTTTTCAGTTTCTTATGCTCAGCCCTAGCTGGATCCTTAATCTACAAAATGAGAAATCTGAAAAAGATCCAATCAACACATGAGAAAAGGAAAAGTCTGCCAAAATTTAAAATTTTAGCCAAAACTCAAAAAATTCAAATTTTCCCTCTCCTAAAAATTCAAACATTCCTATAAATATCCACCATCCCTACAGCAGATTTCACATTTACAACAACTTTGCTGATTACAAAAGTGAAGAAAGATGGCGAACTCGGGGAAGGCAGCGGAGTCGGGAGAAAATGGCGTGGCAAGAGAGAAGAGGGAGGGAAAATGGAAGAATGAACGAGAGGCGGAGAGGCGGAGCTGCGCAGATTCTGCAGATTAGGGGTAAGGGACTTGGGGTTAATAAGGGATAAAAAAGTGAGGGTTTGTTGGGCTAATGGGTAGATGTCGGGCCAAAATTAGAAATGAGCCAAGTAAAAAAAAACAGCCAAAAAAAGAAATTGAGCCAAGTGAAATATAACAGAGGGAGTACATAGTTAACACCATGCTATTGTAAAGGTCTTAAATTGCATCATAGTCACATTATTACAATTTAATCATTCAATATTTAGACTCAAAAGTAACTTTCTAGCAATGGCATCTTAATTTTGTACTCATTTCTAGAACAACACACTATACCATCTTACATTCTATTTTTTTGTAATTACATTCAAACACTAATGATACTATCGCGTATTTTTCTTATTAAATATGATTAATATCAATTTACGGGGCACGAAAAAATCAAATTTGCAATCAAAAATTCAAACTAATTTTATTTATAGATGATTAATGTAGCTTTTCCCCGTCTCCTTGCGCTATGGAAGTATTACATAAAATGTGAATATTTTCCTATTTTATTTATTTTGTGTGTGTGAAGAATGATGTGGTAGCCTTCACCTCTTTACAACCCATTACTCATGTCATATTCCACTTGCAACATCATAAAATTGACCATATGCTGATTTCCTCCTCCATTTCTCGGACAAGATCCAATACATGGACCCATCCCCACCCAAATATATATATATATATATATATATATATATATATATATATATATATATATCATTTCTCTTTTATTGATCCATCCCGAATTAGGTTTGCTGCACGCCTCGGAATATTCATTCTTTAAGGGTGTGTTCTATTTGATGAAAAATTATCATGGAAAAATAAGAGAAAATAGAACAATCACCCTTTAAATTTTTTCTTATTTTCCACATTTTCTCACCTTCTATTCTTTTTTTCTCTTCCTTTTCACCCCAATAGAAGGAAAATATTTTCACTCCAATGTTGGTGGGATAGTATTTTCCATTGAAGAAAGAGTAAAATTCTCCATCATAGATAAGGAGGTGGAAAAGGTGGAAATAAAAAGAAATTTAAAGGGTGATTGTTCTATTTTTCTCTATTTCCCATGATAATTTTCCATCAAAGAGAACACACCTTTATCTATTTCAAATATTCCGATGAAATTACCTAATCAACCTATATGAAATTATAAAACACCAATTACATAGTATGTTAGAATACCCAAGATATGTGTAAATATACATCACCATCTGTATAAGATAGTGCTATTTATAGTGGCAGAGGCAGAAATCTAGCAACGAAGGGTGCTAGAATCGAAAATCTATAGCTACTAAAGGAGCTAAAAAACATGATATACGATAAATAATATATAAAAATAAAAAATAAAAAAACAAACGAAACAAAACAAAATTTTCGCTAAAGCATCCCAGCTCCGCCATTGGTTATTTATAATTATATTGTATAAGTGAATAAATTCAACGGATACTCTCTTTTTGAAAAAAAATGAACTCCCTCCAATATTCTACGAAAAAAAAAATCTTATCAATTGCACTAATTTTCTTACTCTTTTTCATTGTAATTTTGTGATTAAATAGGATTTTGTAGGTAAAAATAAGTCATGGTTATCAAAAAAAAAATTAAAAAAAAAATTAATAATACTTCACAAAATTCGAGTACAAAGTACAAACCGGTAGAGCGCTGAAGCAATGAAAGCGTTAACGCCTTCACAAATAATAAAACAGTTATTTAACGAACAGTGAGAAAAAAAAGGTGTTCAGACATAATCATTTGACAAGAGGGGTTTGTAGCTTTCTCAAGGCGACGTATTTGTGCTGCGCGTGATACTTGCAATGCTCAATTTAATTTTATTTCATTTAATTTAATCCAATTTTGTGACATAATTAGGGTGCACTAACCATGATTACAACCTCTCCCTTTCGACCCAGTACATAAATTCTCTTATTTGAGTGAATAGCAAGTTATTGGTGTCCACGGTCCATCTTCATTATTTTCTGTACATATATTACTTTTGATTTGAGCCCACAATATCATCAGTCCTACAAATCATTTATTTTCACCTTTTCTTTTTCTTCATTATAATTTTTCGTTTTTCCATTAAAGATTTTTTTTTTTTTAGATTTTCAGGAAAATTCTAAAGTTTATTTTGGCCTTAATATTCAGATTAAACATTGACTCCAGCTACTAAATGCAGACAGCATCAAGAGTGAATTAAATGCTTTACCGTAGTAAATATAACAAACTATTTGTTTTTTATACATATACGTAAAGAGATGAATGGAGATAATATTATTTATAACAAATAGAGAGATTTATAATTTTATATTATATTAACTTTGATTGATAATATATTTATGCAACCATTAATATTGTATTTGTATGATTATTTTGTAAAAAATACATGGATAAAATATGAATTACTCTTATTTTTTCCTTAGAAGCAAGCAATATATGTTAAATGGTATAAAATTATCACACTAATTTCTTAAGTATAAATTATATTGTGGTATAAAAAAATCGGTTGCCCTGAGCTTTTATACAGTCTAACCAAATTTTCGTTTTAGAAAAGTAAACGAACCATAAGGTAATGAAAAAAACTCTACACTTATACTTCCTTTTATGAAGAAGTAAACGGTACCAAAGCATAATGTAATTTGAACTTTGAGGATTGAATTATTTCGTCGCGAAAGCATTTGCGCTTTCCGTACAAAATTAAGAATATAAGTTTAGTGTTGGTTCAAATACTACTATCACTGCAAAAATCTTGCACAAAAGAAAGAAAAAGATATGCTACTTCGGCTTTACACTTGCAACTTGCAAATCCTGCTGACTAGTCAAATACACAACACTACACCTAATTAATTTAATTGCCATTTCAAATTTGAAATGAAATGAAAAAAGAAATTCGAAATGAAGAACAAAGAGAATATATCATGCATCCATTCCAATATACAGTATGTATAAAAAACAGAAATACTCCTTTTTATTGCTCAACATTTATATCACGGGAAATAAACATAACTCACTCAACCAACCTCCATTTTCAATTTTAGGATGGAGATAATATATATTGCTACTAACTATACTTAATTAAAAATAAAATAAAATACAAGCCGATAGCCGGGAAAACAAAATTTGCCATTAATCGGCAACCCCAGACTATATTGAAACATATACTCCTCTTTCTTAACTAATTATATTGCTAAGAGTGCATCAACGCCACCAAAAGCGGTGGCGTTGATGTCTTGAAAATAGTCGTCGACGTCGAGTGTACCCAGTTCGTGAATGTCGTCTCCGAACTTCGCGTTCTGAAAGGCGACGTCCAGCGACGGGAAATCGTCGACTTTCATCATGAAATCGTCGAATAAACTTGTTTCGTTGCTAAAAAGCTGCTCCTCTTGAGGTTGGAAGTTGAAGAAATTGTCTAAAAATGGAATATCCATAGGCAAATAATCGTTCGAGTAATCGGGCACTATACTCGTTTCTCCTTGACACTCCTCCAACTCCGAACCCGGCCAGTTCATATCATTGTCCGGGTTCATGAATCTATCGACCGATTTCTCTTCCTTCACGATGCTGCTGCGAACCGGTTCGGTGGACTCACTTGACTGACTACTTAAACCGGCCGGTTCAGTGTCTTCACTCAAGTGACTACTCCTGAACTGGAGAACTGAGATTGGGGAAGCAAGCTGGTTGTGCGATTCATCACCGGAATCATAGCCCGAGACCGACGCCGCGTTACTCTCCGGCGACGACTCCTTTACTGGAGGCGTGGAAAAGTTGGTAAGAGCGTCGGGCCCACGGATCTTCAAGGCGGCGTTGTCATAGACCATCGCTGCCTCCTCCGCCGTGTCGTAAGTGCCCAACCAAAGCCTAACCCTTCTACAAGGGTCCCTTATCTCGGCGGCCCACTTCCCCCACGGCCGCTGCCGGACGCCTCTGAACTTCCTCGCGCCGCCGCGGCCCACCGCCGCCGCCGCCTGCTTTGGCAGCTTCATGGGTTTGGGCTTCGGCAGCATAGCGTCGGCAGCCCTGCTCCTGCCGTTGGCGGCGGCGGCGGCATTGACAGCCGTCTCCATTCTGATTTCAGTGATGTACTTCTTCACGCGTTGCCGGCGGAAAACATCATCGTTCTCCTCTTCGTCGTTAGAAGAATCTGTGGCGTCAGGATCAGTTACAGAAATTCGAACAGTTCTTGGGCCGCCATTAAAGGTTTGGGATCTTCTTCTTGAATCAGAGTTTTGTTTTTTGATGGTTTTTGTAGTGGTTTTTCTGTGCTCTGTGTACTTCACTGGGTACAGCATGCTTTGATCCATGGCGAAACGATGTCGTAGAGAGACGTGGTGATTAACATACAAAAGGGGAAAGTGAAAACGATTTCTTAAGGAGGAGGAGGGCTTTGAGATGGTAAATATAGAGAGATAAAACGACGCCGTCACAGAGAAGCTTCAAGAAACAAAATAAAAACGCAGAGAGAATCAAACCCACTGCACGCTCGCAAAAAAATCTGACAAATAAAAAGATTGATTCAAAGCGCAAACCACCAAAGTGAAAAAACTCTCACCGCACACACTAGCAAAAGAGGTGAAAGTGAAGAGATGCAAAAGAGCTCTTTGTGTGAAGGCTGAAGATTGTAGAGAGAGAGAGAGAGAGAGAGAGAGAGAGGGGAGAGTTGAAATTTTTTGTTCGGAGAGAAATACTAAGTTCCAGTGAAATCGTTGTCTTATAGAATCGCTGAATTGGGTAACGCCAAAACTTGCGCAGACCAATATGTTAATTTATACTATTATATTCATATCTGTAAAAAGCAAGTATTTTATGATGGGCAATTAAAATAAATCCTAAAAAATATCTCAGTATCGGAACGGGAGGGAAAGTCATTTAATTTACACAGTGGGACTGGGACTGGGGCCGTCGGCCGGGGGATAAAGGTTCCGACCGACGACAGGCTCGCCGCAACACCTCGAGCCGACAGGTGACCTCGTGGGCCCCACTGCGGGTGGGTCCAATGGGCGAGCGCGGAATGGATGCTGAGTCAGTTATAGTCTCTGGGTGTTTTTTAACCTCGAAGTACGTGCTTGTGGCCGGTCACGTGACTCCCCCCCGCCAGTTACATTGTGATATCGTCGGTCAAAATTAATGTAAAGAGAGTTTTTTTCTTTTTTTCGGAAAAGCAGGAGTAAGTTTTTTATTACCTGGTCATTAGCTGTTCACCACCAGGATGGCGCGGTTATTCTTTGAGGACTTTTTTTTTTTTGCCTGTTCTGTTATTTTCTCTTTTCTTTTTTTTCAAAAAATAAAAATAAAAATGTTGGAGGTGGTGGTGGGTGTGGTTATGTTTTTTTAACTTAAATTGATGTTAAAATGAACGTTTTACAGCTACAAGTAACGTGGCGGGCAGCCTAGGATTCGCCGCCATTTATAATTCGGTTTTGTACGGCTCCTTGGTTTTTACCATATTTTCTAGTAATTCCGTTACTCGAGAAAGTTACCTCCACCGCCTTAACCCCCGCGTGTTAATCACGCTTTTTTTTTTTTTTTTTACTTTCGCTGTTAATCAAACTCAAATTTATTCACAAGAAAAACCACACCGACTCGTAATATAGTGACATATAGATTATACAACTATATTTTTTTTCATTGATTTCATGATTTATATATGTAATTTAGATTTCACAACTATATTTTTACACATATATGTTCGCATGTTTTAATAATATTTCATAATTATTTGGAAACCAATGATTTAATCTCCTAATCATCCACGATTATGTATATCTACTGTAGCCCCGTCCATGCGATAGACTAGAGCCATTATTCATTTATTTTGGACTTATTATTTGCAATGAATGGCTGACTATGCTTATCTGTGAACACTTAATTTAAAATTAACCTGCAAAAGTATGTCAAATAAAGTACTGTAGCATCTGTAAAAGTAATTAATTGCACATTCTAGATGTTAATGTATCACTGAATGCGTTTTGAAATCATTCCTAATCAAAATTCCATACCATCAAAATATAACACGTAAAAGTTATGATTTAATCGATATATAGATCAGTGAATAAAAATGTGTTAGCAAGCACCAAATGTGATGCGTTAATGTATCATCCATTATGATTAAAAAAAAATATATAGCCCTAACCAAAAGGTGAGACATTATGATTCAGTTGATATACAGATCAGATGAGAATAAAAAAGTAATTTTGGAACAAATAATTTGGTGAACATTAAATGTGATATGGTTAATACACAGACGGGTAATGTTATTCGACCATAATGTGGTCGACCATAATTTTAGTTATTTTATTTTATTTAACATGTAATAATTTATATATTTATGTCAAACTTTTTTTAGATTATAAGAGAACTCAAAAGTGATTTTTCGTATAATTTATGTATGTTTAAAAAATAATCCTTTAATTATTTGATAATTTTGATTATTTTAACTAATTTGTTACATTTTATTTATTAAAAAAATATATGTAATTTTTGGGGGAAATTTTTTTTGAAATTCAAATATAAAAGTAATTAATTATAATAATTATTTATTATTTTTAAAATGACATATATTATGAAAAATGTCGTTGTGTGGCCGGCCACATTATGGCCAAATATCATTATTATACACAGATAACTAAAATCCAAAAAAATATACTTTATGAGAGATAATTTGCGCAATTGGTGTGAAAAATCTTATCTGTATCACCTAAGCAACGATAATATTAACGGGAGAGGCAACCCCAAATGACATTATATAATTTGTTTGATATGCAATTATTTCGGTCGCTGAACAATTGTGCAGAAGTCTGAAATTTATGTTCTTAGTTCCAAATGATATTTATGTATAAAATAAACATTGAAGATTATGATATTGTATTTACCCATTCGCATGTCAAGAATATTTTTATTGAAGCTCATGAGCTTGTTCAATATTAATCGAGTCTAGTGATGATTCAAATGTAAACTTAAGTATAAATAATTTAACATTTTTTTTGGTTAAATAATTTTTAAAAAAAATGATATGTTAAGGTTCATTATTATCTTAAAAGGCTTTAGATTAATTACTGAGATAACCAAGAAACTCATTCGAGAAAATAGCATTATTTAAAATAAAAGAGAGAGAGCTTTTTAATTTTATTTAAAAAAAAATAATATTAACTGAAATTTAAAGACCGTGTCATGGAGGACTCGAATTCGGGACCTTTGGTCCCAAAACTTAACCCTCTACCGCTAGGCCAACACACGCAGACAACTTTTCAATCTTGACTATAACTTGTGTCTGATGGCACTAACCGTGTGGCCGAGTCAAATTCGGCCCAAAAAGTTGATATGGGTTTAAAAAACACACAAAAACATATGAGTGATTAGAGTATATTCTATTTTTCACGATTTAAAATACTCACTTATATTTTCTATAAAAGTGTCATTTGTTATGAATAAAAGTGACAATCTTGTTATGATCGAAATATTCAATTCCATCAACTTGGGATTGTATTAAATTAATATTTATTGTTATCTATATAGATCTTAAGTATGAGTAATAAAAATATATTCTACCCTTCACAAGATAAAATATTCATTATTCTCGTATTTTTCGTAAAAGCGACAATTATCATGAGTAAAAGTTCCGATCGTTCTAAATAAAAATGACAATCTCTGTGATATTTTAAAAGTATCAATTGTTATGAATAAAAGTGTCAATTAGATCCAGTGCCAATTTTTATGAATAAAAATTCCAATTAGAATCCGGTCGCACCATGGGACTGGGCTTAAAGGAGTGTACCCCTTAAAATACTTTAGGAAAAATATCAACTGTCATGAATAAAGTGACAAATTAAAATTATTATAAACAACAATGTCAATATATATTTGTGGTGTTCGAAATTTTCAATTTTATGTTGATGTATCTATAGCAATTGAATCGTATATATGGTTACTCTACTATATATTATGAGTGGTAAAAGTATCTTCTAGCTAGCCTTCAAAAGGTAAAATATTTATTGTTCTCTTATTTTAGTCAAAGTGTCAACTGCCTTGAATAAAAATGACAATATCATGACGATCGAAATTTTTAATTTTATCAACTTGATCTTGTAATGATTTAATACTATAGTTCTTTATAGGCAAAAGTGCAATTAAATACACGAACTTTCCCTGACATTTCCTTCTAGACACGAACTTTCGATTTTATTAGTAAATACACAAACTTTTGCCCTCGTTTAATTTTTCCACAATTCAAAATTTCTCCCAAATCCTAACTGATGTGTCAGCCGGGAGTGTGGCTTTTCAATTTACGGCCGACAACTAAAACGATGCAGTACTGTAAGTGCAAGATGACGTTGTTTTGTCCTTTGAATTTAGGTATTTTTCTTGTAATCGATTGTTCATTTTTCGTATGCTTTTGTGGGACGAAAGGAAGGAGAATCAGAAACGAAGTAGCAAGGAATCAATGGGCCTCCACGTTATCCTTTCGCGGTTCGTTCGAATAAAAACCACGCCAGAATGTCTTCATTCCTCGATTGAAGATGAAGCAAGTACTTCCTCCGGCTCACGATTTCAGAACCCTTTCTTTTTGGCACGGGAATTAAGACTAGAGTGTTTAGTGTGTAAAGTGTAATGTGTGTAGGGATGTGATGTGGTTTATGTATTTAGGCATATTTTAAAACTAGAGCATCTTAGATGCATAAAAACATATCCATGTTTGATCTTAAATGAAAGATCTTATCAAGACCTTTAATTTGGTATAAAAATCATAAAAATCGAATAACAAACGAGAAAGTTATGATAATTTAAACTTTTAGGATTTAAATTATATTGGGATACGTGCTGATAGGTGAGTGGATGATGAGATTTAATTAGATAATGTTAAGTGTAATAAGGGGTTTATTAATTGTACAATTAATATGCTAGTTATTTCCCGAAAGGGAAATGAGTTAGAAATCTTGAGACGGCCCAATAAGAAAAGAGGCTCAGAAATCATGAGCCGGATGAAGTAGTTTTCTCGATTGAGCACGGTGTTTGAGTGTTTACCAATTGATGAAGGTGTTCTAACTTTGTATGAAAATGAAATGACATGTTTTGCTTGTTAACTTTCATACAACGTCCTTTCATTAAATACAGCGTCATTAAGTCATTTGTTTGATAAGTAATTAAATAAAAAGGACATATAGACTGCCAGCTCAGTTACGATTTAGCAGGAAAACAAGATCGATGAAAAAATTAAACACGGGTAAAAATTTATGCATTTACAGAATAAATCGAAAGTTCAAGTGCAGAACGATATTTCAGACAAAGTTCGTGCATTTAATTGCATTTTTTGCCTTATTTATACTATCAGATCTTATATTTGAGTGAATAAAGCATCTTTTACCTTCCATGAGATAAAATATTTATTATTCTTTAATTTTTAATAAATGTGTCAATTATTGTAAATATAAGTGCCCATTAGTATAAACAAAAGTATCAATTTTTATACTCTATATTAATTTAATCTAATACGGGTTCTGGTACAAATCTATCCGACCATCAATATTTTAGGTGATGGTTGGTACACAGATTGAAATTAACATGAATGAAATAAACTTAGTAATGGAATGATGATAATAAAGAAATAAACAAAGTGATTCAATTCCTATGATTGGTATCCGCAATGAATGGAATGATCATTTATTAATAAAAGTGCATTATTATAATATAAAATATCAGACCAACTCAAGTCCGAGTTTATATTGTTCTAGTTGGCCAGATTTTGGCCAGACTTTTTTAGAAAAAAGATGGCCCAATAGGGGACTATTTGAGCTTATCTTTGTGTGGGTTTGGGCCGGCTCTGAGTTAGGGTCTAAAAATAAGACCATATGGAACATATTTTAAGAGAAAACCCACTAGCCCATCACTTTGAGCAATCCGGTTGAACATGTGTCGGCCTGTAATGTGCCTGTGCGGGGGCTGAACCTGTCTACCCACTTAACAATTTAAAACTTATTTGTTGGTGAGGCTGTTAAAAATAATTCATGCCTATTTGACCAAAAGCACATCTAGCGCAAGACGGGTCGATTTGGCTTGATATTTTGCCACTTTATTCGTAGTAGTGCAAAAAAGACCACTCGAAAATCATTTCGGTCAAATTTTATCATTTGGCGAATCGGCCCAAAGTAGCCTGGTCCAAACCCACTCGACCTAACTTACACAAAGTTCTCGACAAAGTTTAATAAGTCATATCTAAATTATAAATAAGGATTATTTCTTCAATAATCATAATAAACTACATTTCTGATAATGAGCATTCACTAATATCAAAATTAGTAAGATGACTTAGAAATCACTTGTTCATGAGATTACAATAATTACAACTGAAATTGTTATTCCTGTTTATAATTTTATACCAACCATACCTTTAATTTCTATGTTTTAACAATAATAATAGTTTCAAAAAAAATAAAAATAAAATAAAAATAAAATAAAATAAAATAAAAAATAAAATAATAATAATAATAAATAGCTCAGTTGGTAAGACGCTTCCCCTCCAATCAATAGATCGGGGGTTCGAGTCACATTAAGGGAGAAATAAGAAATCATTATTGATCCTCTTAAAAAAAAAGTAGTAAAATTTCAAATAAGTAGTAGCTTGTTTATTTTCCTTCAATTTGAAGTGGAAAAAGTGGGTATCAGAGATTAAAGTTTGGCACGTGATATAGTGCGCGTGGGGGAAAAGTTTAAAAGAGCAGCATCAATCTTTAACCGCACACTAGGCACATGGTAACTGTACAGAAACCTCATAAGTTGGTCTCTTTACTACTATTATTTCCGTCCAGCTTATCGAAGTTGGTTGTTGTTTATTTAAATAGATGGTACTCCGTTCGTTTTCTATTTCTTGACACTAATATTATATTAAGACGTTTTTCATTTTTTGACCTTTTTTATTTTGGAATGTGGACTCCACAATTACTTTATCACTTTAATACTTTATCACTTTACTTTCTAACATTTTAATACCATTAAAAATATTAGTTATGTCCACAATTATTTCACTTTAACACTTAATTTATTAATATATCATCAAAACACATTAAACTTCGTATCCAAAATTTTGGGTCAAAAATTGAAGGACGGAATGAGTATAAAATAATAAGGGCCAAAATTTAAAATACCCTATTATTAAATGAAGACGTTAAAAATACTCTCTTTTTGATTTTAATGTGTAAAATGCCCCTTTTTTAAAATAATGAGTGTGGGCCCTATTTTTCTCACATCACTCGAGCTGAGTGTGCCTTGGAAATTGTAGCGGTCTGTTATTTTTGTCTGTTAATGTGGGATGAAGAATCTATACCCTAACAAACAGAAAACAATAAAAACAGAAAACGACAAAAAAACCTAATCTACCCATCCCCACCGCCCGGTGCAGGCATCCCCATCCCCACCGCCCAACATATATACGTTGTTCCTCCAAGTCGATTGCTCCCACATCCCACACAAGTCGATTGCTCCCCTCATCCCGACAGTAGTCGATTGTTGCTCCCATCTCCACACTTCATCCCTTCCGGCAATTCTTTAGCTGAAGGAAAAAAAGCAAACAAAATATAAAAAACAAAAACCAAAACCCTAACCCCCAAATACACACACATATCCATCCCCATTATATCTCCTCCACCGCCGAGTCTTCTTCCATACTTCACCTCCACCACCGCCGAGTCCGTTTTCTCCCTCTTCTTCCATACTTCATCTCCACCGCTCCACCGCCGAGGGACAATGGCATACGAATCCGACGAAGAATTTATCGATGAAATCATGGTTAGTAAAAAAAATAAAAAGTTTAGGCCGATCCACCGCCGGCTTTCCCTCGCCGGAAACTTCCCACCGCCGGCAGCCGTGCATTTGCAAGGCTGCCGGCGGTGGGAAGTTTCCGGCGAGGGAGAGCCGGCGGTGGATTGGCCGAAATTTTTTATTTATTTTTTAAAAATTTGCTATGTTACCGCCGCCGGCAATGCTGGCCGAAAAATTCCCACCGCCGGCGAGTAGTTACGGCCGGCGGTGGGATGTCTCCGGCGACGGCGGCGCGGCAGTGGATGTGGATAAATTTATTTAATTATTTTTGTTTATTTTTCGGTAATTAAAATTAATTAAGTCTTAATTAATTAATATTTTGGCATGCTTAATTATCTAATATCTAATTAATTAGGTTAGTTTTAGTTCATAATAATTAAGCAATTATTTCTATTAATTTTATAAATTGTGCGTAGATATATATATTTTTGCTAATTTATAGCATGCTTGTTATTTGTTGTTAATTAGAATTAGAATAGTACTAAACAAATTAGATAAAATTAGATTAGTACTTGTTATTTTAACACAATAAATTTGGGAACAACTTTTATGAATTGTTAATTAGATCTAATTAACTTAATTAGAACTTAATTAGATGTAATTAACTTGATTAACATTAGCATTCTCGTTGAATTATTCAAAAAAAAAAAGTATTCTCCTTGAATTAGTTAATTATTTCCTAATACTGAAGCAATTAGACTAAGAAATTAAGACTAACATGATATATTGATTAAGCTGAAAAAATACTAAATGTGGGCCCATCCAGCTCCGCCGGTTACTTCCCACTGCCGGCGACCGTGATTTTACACGGTTGCCGGCGGTGGGAAGCTACCGGCGGTGGAGGAGTCCAAAGTATTATTATTTTTTTTTGTATAAGCAATATGTACTTAATTACTTAAGTTTAATTAGTTAAGTTTGTATATATATATATGATGATAAACATATTTAATTTAGCTTAATTTCTGCGTACATATGTTAGTTCATTTTAAGTAATTCATAATATGTGATTATTTATTGTTAATTAGATTAATATTCGTAAATGATTTTTATAATAATTTTAATTTGGTAATCATTTTATAATAAGCATGCGATTATAGTTTATTAATTATTTTTATTAATTTAGTTTAGTTTAATTAGTGTAATTAACTTTAAGCATCCCATTATTTGTTTTTAATTTAAATTTTATATTTTTTATAGGCCAAGCCCGAACCACGGTATCGTCACCCAGAGTATATAAACGAACCAGCAAAGCCCAATACATGCTACTATATTGATCTAGTGGATGGCATCAAGAACATGTTATTCAAGTTCGGGGATAATGCTTTAGTAGAACGATTCAGACAGGGACCTTTCGGTCATTTCATCGGTTGGGCACCAAAGAAGAGCTATGGGGGCGTATTTAACAGTATAGTGTCTCGGTCAATTCATTCAAGAACCGGAATTTGGTTCCACATCGGTGGTCAACATATAGAGTACACAGCTCAAGATCATGTGTTGATTACCGGATTGAAATTTGGGGCAACACCATTTGATCCCATCATTACACGTAATCCTAGAAATTCACAGCTCTGTCAAGTTGTTTGTGGAGGGGCATGTGAAAGCGCCAACAGCTTGCTCGATATGTTAAATCGAAATCCGAGCCCCTTCCCTGATCCGGACGGTGATATCCACTTGCGAATGGCGTACTTGTTGATAGCCAATGCTTTCCTCCTTGGGCACGATATGCGAAAACCACCATACGATTGGTTGTGGTTATTGGCTGACGACATGCAGTGTTTTCTCGAATTTCCGTGGGGTGCATACACGCACAAGACTCTGCGGTATTATTTGAGAAATTATGGGGGGACCGAGTTAAAATATCATTTACGTGGTCCGTCGTGGGCGCTCATCGTATAGGGATTTGAGATAATTATAGGGCTCGGGAATGTAGCTGGAATTGCAGTGCCGGGTGATATGTATCCCCGATGTGTGAGATGGAATTTCAAGGTATCGCTCAGACGTACGACTGACGAGGAGTTGTACGCATTGTTTGATGACGATGAGTCAGAGCTTCAAAATCTACTACCCACTGGACGTGAGCATGAAACTCCTTGGTTTCGCTCCTTACATGTCCAAGGGGCATCCCCCGTCAGGTTTCGCGAACCGGTCAACGCAGTGAGTGCCGTTCAAGAGTTTACTCATGAGATGCGTCAACGGCGACCGATGCACGTCCCTATGCCCGAGGCTAGCATAGACGCAGGATCCCAGCCCAGAAGGAGTACCAGGATTAGAATGACCGAGGATACGACCGATCCACACCGCGAGTCCACCTCCCGCCCGCACCGGGAAAGACGTGATTCTGGGAAGCGTGTGAGGGAGACATCTTCTAGCAGCGCTGGTGGGCACGGTAGGGGTCCATCTTGCACACCCGAACAGTTCAGGGAAATCGTAGAGGATGTGGTGGGGAAACACAGTCAGAAACTTGAACAAAAGATGGAAGCCGATAAGAAAGAGGTGAAAGCGGAAATCAAAGCCACCGAGAATCGACTGATGGCGTTCATAAAAGACTTGTTTGGCTGCAGTTCCTCCCGTCAGTCGCCTCCGGTTTTCGAGCCACATCGTCGGAGCCCACCTATCATTTCATCAGCTCGGGATTCGGGTGATAGACATCCCCCGTCCAGTTTGTAGAAGCTGCAACTCTCCGGATTTGCTCGAGCTGGGCCTCCAAATTGTCGGTGCCCTCCGTGTCAAAGCCGAATGATACTTAGTACGGCTGGTCCTGATCCAACGTAGGGACATATGAAGAAGATGCCCCTGCATGTGAAGATGATGCTCCGTCGCTCGAAGACACGTACACTGTTGGGAATGACTCTGTACGACACAACCAAATTAGTTGCTCATCGGTTCTGAGACGTGATTTAACAGTCCGTCTGTTCTTCGATGTCGTCAGATAGAAAATATCATAATCACTACCCGAGGGGTTGCAGTAAAGAGATATATGATATCTCAAGTTGTATATTGAGATTGCATTTTTCGGAAAAAGGGGTATCTAAATATGTGCCGCCATTATAGGTACAATCAATCCAATAGCCTCCATAAATCACTTTCACGTACACGAAAGATATCTGTAATCAAGTAAATTTTAAAATTATGCATATGTTAAGATTTCATAAAATTTCAAGAATAATTAGCGTAATTAAATTTAAATTATTAAATTATAAAGTACTAAATCCTAAATTAATCATTTAAATACAGAAAATATGGAAATTAAACATGCAATTATGTATAAAATAATTAGTTAAGCAAAAAAAGGTTGATCATCGCCGGTGGGAGTGGCCGGAAAACTCCCACCGCCGGCAACCTTGTGTAGCCGGCGGTGGGAGAGTTCCGGCCACTCTCACCGGCGGTGGACATGTTTTTTCAACTCAGTCATTTTTTAAGACTCAATACGTGTATTATTTTAAATTGAACAACAATAATTCATCAATTAAGAGAATAATTAGCATAATTAAATTTAAATTATTAATTTATAAAGTACTAAATCCTAAATTAATCATTTAAATACAGAAAATATGGAAATTAAACATGCAATTATGTATAAAATAATTTGTTAAGCAAAAAATCGTTGATCACTGCCGGTGGGAGTGGCCAGAAACTCACTGCCGGCAACCTTGTGTAGCCGGCGGTGGGAGAGTTCCAGCCACTCCCACCGGCGGTGGACACGTTTTTTCAACTCAGTCAGTTTTTTAAAACTCAATACGTGTATTATTTTAAATTGAACAATAATAATTCATCAATTAAGAGAATAATTAGCATAATTAAATTTAAATTAGTAATTTATAAAGTACTAAATCCTAAATTAATTATTTAAATACATAAAATATGGAAATTAAACATGCAATTATGTATAAAATAATTTGTTACCCAAAAAAATGTTGATCACCGCCGGTGGGAGTGGCCGGAAAACTCCCACCGCCGGCAACCTTGTGTAGCCGGCGGTGGGAGAGTTCCGGCTACTCCCACCGGCGGTGGACACGTTTTCTCAACTCAGTCGTTTTTTAAAACTCAATACGTGTATTATTTTAAATTGAACAACAATAATTTATCAATTAAGAGAATAATTAGCATAATTAAATTTAAATTATTAATTTATAAAGTACTAAATCCTAAATTAATCATTTAATTACATAAAATACGGAAATTGAACATCTAATTATTATAAAATAATTACATAACCAAAATAAACTTATCCACCGCCGGCAAAGCTTGTCGGAACTCTCCCACCGCCGGTGACACAAGGTTGACGGCGGTGGAAGAGTTCCGGCAAGGTTTGCCGGCGGTGGAGCACTTATTTCATGTTATATTTTTACTAGAACATTAAGATTTGCTAAACCAATAGAATAATTAACCTAATTAATTTTAAATTGTCAATTTATCAACTATTAAATATAAATTTATATGAAAAATACAATTCTTACCTCTCTAATTCTTTCACTCCTCACTAATTCTTGCACTCCTCCGTTGCTATGCTTCCGACGAACCTTTTTTTCAAATTTTTTAAAAAGGATTGAAATTTAGAATAGAATATGTATGGTATATATAGGGGAGATTGTTTGATCGCATAGGATACTACTTCAAATAATTCATTCAAATAATTCAAATACTGTATCTACTTTAATGAGAGAGATAGCATGCATGATAATTTTTCATGCATGCACCGACACCGTACTGCGTCGAGTCGAGTCGAGGGGCCCGTTGAAAGTCGTTGAGTGGAGTGCGGGCCCGTTGAAAGGAAGTTAAACATATATATCTATAAAGTATTATTATTTATATATTAAAATAAAAAAGAGGGCATATATGACATATCATTTAAAATGGGGTATAAAATATATGTGCTTTTAAAAAAGGGCAAAATAAAATATTAAGACAAATAATAAAAGAGGCTATTTGGGACGAATACTACAATTACTACCACTATTTTACTATTCACTACTGTTCCTCTATTCATTTGTGGTGGAACTTTCGCGACCAATTAGAGCTGCTGCCTCACCGCACGTGACTACCCTCCATAACCATAATTTTATTTACTTTAGTTATTGAAGGGTGCGGTACGGCCTTCACCACTAACCAATTTGTGTTTCACTTCCAACTTTTTTGTATTTTCTTATCTATAATACTTGTAATTTTCACTTTAAAACATTATTATTCTTATATTTGGGGGCATATCTCTGAGTCAGCGAACAATTATTTTGTACTAGCATTTTTTTGTTGACCATAATTTTCCTTTGAACAGGAGAAATAGGTAGAGAAGTAAAAGTGATTAGCCTACTAATCATCATTAATATTTAATTTAATTATTTAAACATGAATTTTACTATAATATTCTTGTTATGCAGGATCATAATGTGACTTAAAAGCATTATTGTATTTATAATTTATGTAACAGGTGTATTTGAACTTAATGTGACTGCAAAATATTAATTATTATTCTTTTTTATTGCATTTATTTTTTAAATGATTTTTTTATTACTAAGGATATTAAACCATAAATCAAATAAAAATTTGATTGCAGTCGTGATAAAATCAATTAAATATTGCATCTTCACATTTCAGCTTAAAAAAAAAAATACTCCAATAGCTAACACAATTATCCCCTAAGACGTCTCTTTTGATTTTCATATTGCAAAAACATGTAGGGATTGCAAAATAGTCACATCCGTGTGGAATTCGGGTAAATGGCAAGAAATTATCTTGAGTTTTGCAAAACAAACACAAAATACTCATTTGTTTTTTAATTTGCATAAAATATTATTGGTCCCAAAAGTGACTAACACACATAGAGGGGGGGGGGGGATGAATACATATGTTGAGAAGTGTTTAACTTTTCTTTCATTTTTCAGCCTTTTTGCCGAGTAGACGCTTCGAATGCTAGTGAGACTTTCGAAACTTCTCGCTCATGTGAGTGCTGTGCGGAATGTGATGAGACTTGAGTCTTTATTGCAAATTAAAACCTTGTTGATAATTAAAGCGTGTGTGTGTGTATGCAATAACTCAAAGCAGTAAATAAGGTAAATAGACACAAACACTTATAGTGCTTCGGAGAGCCTCTCCTACGTCCACTCTATCCTCGACGGGATGAATACCTTCACTTGGTATCCCTTGTTTTATACTTCCAAGGGAAAGTGATTCAAGGCTAGTAACAAACTTGCGCTTGAATCCTTAGAGATTCACGGGCTCTCGAGAAGCCTTACTACAACAAATCTTTTCTACAAAAACGTTTACAACCTTACAACTCAATCTAACACAATAGACTTGGTATTGGGGTTTTTGGGTTTTTGTAAATGAGAATCCTTTATGTAGGTCCCGATAAATAGATATTGGTGTATGGAGGGGGGGGGGAGGGGAATACACCAATTAGCCAACAATTTTTGATTTTTCAAAAACAGTTTGATCTTACTAAGTCGTCACTACAGTATATCAGAGCAGTTTAGTTTTTCCAGCTCAGACAGGAAACTGCTGAGCTTGCAAAACTAACCTGCGTGCGGAAGTTTGGTGGAAAGGTTGGCTAACAATTTTCAAAACAGTTTTCAAAACAGTTTTCAAAGGAAACTGTAGTTTAGATAAGTGTTCATGCAAAATAGGTTACTATGATGCAGGTTGTGAATGTGCAAACTGTGTAAATAAAGAAGTAAATATTGAGAGACACTAGGAGTTTTTATCGTGGTTCGGAGTAAACAGCTCCTACGTCCACGCCAGATTCCGTCGAATTTGTGATCCCTTAACTTGAGATTTTTCGCTCCTTTTAACACTGGTGGAGGTCCAGTCCAAATTCAAGTCTTTCTCTTAGACTGAATCTAGCACGATTCTTGAGTCGTGTCTCTTCTTACTTACGTACAAACAATCATACAATCTTACTAACACTAAATAACTATTGCTACTATCCAAACTTGAAAGCTGTGAATAGCTATCGTCGTAAGGAATACGACTCAATCAACTACACTAGTTTTTCAACTTTGATGGTAGTGAAAGTGTGTGTGATGTGTTCTAGTAAGACAGATTCCAGAAAGATTAGAAATCTACAATGATCAACACTTGGGAAAGCTCTAGTAATTTCGAGTGTTGATTGAATGAATTTCAGCTTGAGATTTCTGCAGAGTTTTAGCTTGTGTATTGAGTTTCCCGTGCTTCTTTCTGGAATGAGTTGAGGTATTTATAGTGAAGCATTTGAAATAGAGCCGTTGGAAGTGTGTCAGGATTTGCAGAACCGTACACTGACAGCAATTCTTGTCGTTGAGTGAGAGCAGGTTTCACAACCACAGCTCAGGTTGGTCTTCACAGGTTTGAGCTTCCTATACCTCGAACAGTCTTCGGTCTTCTGTAACCTTCGTGTGAAATCTTCTGGCATGGTGAGAGTAGGTTACATAGACAGTTTACTAAATGGAACAGTATGACAGATTGGGTGGTTTAGGTACCAGGTTGCACTTGCAACCTTAACCTTTACATGAGCAACCTGTCTGATTAAAGCTTGACTGATCCAAACACGGAGACCAGCCTGTTCCACTTAAAAACTTATTATCTAAGTGTGGTTTCTAATAGCATTATCAAAACTCAGTTTTAAAGGGTTCCCAACAATTTCCCCCTTTTTGATAATGCCGAAACCCACACTTTACATTTTGGTTTAGAAGAATTGAAAGGTTTGATGTCCAGCCTACTGCATAGCAGAAAATGTTAGAAAATTTAAAGTATGACATGCAAAGGCCTGGACAAAGATAGATTGTCATTAGGAATCAAAAGATGATCATTTTTCATTTATGGTATCAACTGAATTGATATGCACAGATTACAGAGTTGATACATCAAGAAAATGAAAACGATCAGGTTACTTCCTCACAGTCTTGAACCTTTCTTCAGCTATCTTTTCCTTGCTTACAGTTCCTATGGCTGCATATATGCTAGTCGCGGATCGACCTGTACTCGTCACAGCTTGTGGTTTTGCAGCCATACTGAGCTGCGACACTCCTAATGAATGTATTGATTCAGTTGATGTCTGGAGTGTCAGTGCTGCAGACAGTGGGAGGTTGGAAGGTCTCTATCTTAGGCGGATTGAGTGTGATCTTCTCCTTTGCAGCTTTCGCCCTGACTCTTTTGATGAATTCGCGGTCTGGAAAGCTTGCAGCTAGTTGTGGAAAGCTGTCTTGGTGTCACCAGTGTATCGAGCATCGATTTGCAACCAATAGTGGTGCAAAATGAACTAGTTGAGGAACTCGTCCCACAGAGGTTGATCTTCCACTGGTAGCCAATCTGTTGGCTCTCTTTTGTCAGCTTGTTCCTTGCAGCTTTCAAGACCTTTGAAGCTTGCGACGCGAGCTTTATCTTTTACCCTTTGTTTCTTCAAATCAGCCAGAAACAGTTTCTGCTTGCCTTCATCTGCGCATTCTTCAGCAGTGTATCTAGCTTCTGCCATGAGCCGGATGAGGTTGGATTCAGCCGGAGCTTTCTCTTGAACAGACAGCTGCTTGGCAGTAGCAGGATGCGGGACAGCTGATATAGGTTGAGCAGTGACAGTTGGCATCACAGGTTGGGAAGGTTGAGCAACCTGTGCCTTCTTAGCTCTTCCTGTAACCTGTGACTTCTTTCCTTTTCCTTCCCCCTTTTCGGCATTATCATCGATGAGATTTTGAAGAAGGGTGTTCAGAGAGGATTGTTCTTGAGAGATCAAGGGCAGTTCTGTTTCGAGCTTTTCTTTGAACTGCAGCAGGGAGCTGATGTTCCCCTGCATCTCCTCTTCTTTCTTTAGGGAGCTGGAAGTTGTCTGAGTAAGCTTCTGAGTAAACTCGTGGACAAGAGTGTTGAGTTTCTCAAACTCGTATTGCAGGTCCGAAATGGAGGTTTTGGAAGCAACCTTCAATTCAGACAGCTGGGTGGGAAGTAGCTCGTCCGTTGCAGCTTTGAGTCGGGTGAAGATGAAGGTTTCGAACTGGCTTGCCACAGTTTCCTTAATGATTTTTGGCATCTCCTCCTTGATATTTGCCAGCATGGCAGATGCAGCTTTGTCCATTGCTTCAATCTGATTGGCAATTTTCTGGTGCTCTTCTACCTCTGTTGCCTTCACCTTGACAACCTCCTCAATGATGAAGTTCTTTAAATCTTCTTGCACCGCAGTGAGAGAAGTGCTAGCTATTGCAACAGAGTAGGTGATAGTGCGGCCGTAATCAGACTCTGTGTCTTCGCTGTTCTGGGTGGGAGAGGGAATAGGACTGAATTCTTCATCCTCCGGAAACCTGAAATTATAGGAGTGGCGATCATGAGAGTAAAAAGGTTTCAAATCAAGATTGAGAGCCCTGGCCTCTCTCTTCATCCTTGACAGGACGAACTGTTTGAAGTACTCGCGAGCTTCAGGAATGGAAGCATAGCCAAAGTACTTCCCAAGATTGTGCTCTTCAATCTCGAGTTCTTCGATGGAGTGGATCAGGAAAATGGACTTGAGATCGTTGTAAGACTTGTCCTTTCCATCGAGCAAGATTCGCAACCTGCACGCCATCTGCTGGGTCTCTGGTGTGAGATCGATGCTGGGAAAAGACTCAGAAACTGTCGTCTCAGTAGTTATCTCGATGGAGTTGACCAGCATGGCGGCTGCAGTTTTCACCGGATCTTCTTCGACATCATCATCGCCAGATGAGAGAATAAGTTGGATGTCGAGTTCTGGTGAAGAGCTGGGATGATGAGAGGGTTCTTCCTCGAAAACTGTCTCCAGAGCTGGAGCCTGGAAGATATCACGGACAAGTGGAGTAGGAATTGCAGTCTGTGTGATGGGAGCTGCAAGAGCGGTGGAATCTATTTGGCG
Organism: Mentha longifolia; assembly: GCA_001642375.2. Lineage (NCBI taxonomy): Eukaryota > Viridiplantae > Streptophyta > Magnoliopsida > Lamiales > Lamiaceae > Mentha > Mentha longifolia. The sequence continues at coordinate 24,701,680 of CM038118.1, forward strand.
AGCGTGACGGTGCTGCACTTCAATCTCAGCAAACTCCGTATGCAACCTGCGTGAGATAGGAGTTGGATATTTGATCCTTATAGACTTTGAGGGTCTGTCAAGCTGTTTGCTGGGGGCTTGCTGTCTCTTCTTCCGGTTATCTCGCTGTTCAGGGGGTACCCAGGCTGGGTTAGACCTACCCATTGCATACAAAAAAGGTTTGACCAGGTCATCATTTTGACAAAGACGGTCATGTCGACCCCAATAATCAGTTTAAGTTGCTTCTGGTCCTTGGGGACCTTGTCTTTGTTGAATGGCGTCATTCCACTCCAGTGGAGGTTGGGGTGGAGACCTTGAATCAGGGAGTAGATCTTGGTGCCCAGTCACAGGTTCCGGGCGACTCGAAATTCAGTCAGCACATTACCTTCGAACGTGATCGAGAGCTGCTTGATTTCTTCATTTATAAGCTCGAGAAGAAATCTGGCCCAGTTCATGTCCAGGCCCTGTACGATGGCAGTCATTATTCTGAATTTTGCTGGAGTAACTGCGCGTGGTTACCAGAGTAACCAAGAAAGACCTTGTGAACAAAGTCAAAGAGAACTCTGTATGCAGGTCGCAACAGAGGTTGAGAGAACCTCTTTCCATCGTATTTCTCTGCAGGTTGCATCAGAGCTTTCTGATACACAGTTTCCAGATCTGTGTCAGAAACCTCCAACATGAGACCTGAGGTCTTGTGATATAGAATCTCTACAGATCCCCAATCTGCGATTTCGTAGGTTCGAGAGATGAGCGGCAGAATTGAAATAGGCTCGTCGGGCTGGTTGGGCATCGGAAGATAGAAGGCGGCGGAGTCTACATCCTCCGGGCAAAAGTATGAGAGGATGAACATGGCTACTTGTTGCGGAAGCCAAAATTTGGGCTCGTGAGTGATGATCTTGAAAAACCCTTCCGCAGCTTTGATGGAGGCGTACATCTCATCGAGACCGGCGTAGCCGTAGGTAGAGAAATTTGCAAAGGGCTCCGTGAGAATGTACTCTTAAATAAAGTGAATCTTTTCTTCGGTAGTTGTTGGAAGATTTTAAGAGGTGGATTCTCCTGCCATTTCGAGAAAGTATGAGTGAGTATTTAGAATTTTGAGTTTTGAAAGAGATAAGTTGCAGAGAAAAATGGCGGAGTTAGTCGGAAAGTTGAAATGAAGAAGACGATGCACAGTTATCCCATATATATAAGCGAGAATGAGCGGTTGAGATGAAGGCATCTCAACCGTTCAGCGGATGGGATTAAAACCCTAGAAATCCGCGATGTAGTGGGCGCGTGGGGTGGTTGTGAAGCCCACACACACATCCCTTACACTCAACCGTCGCCTCGCATTAATGCGGATTTGACACTATGCATGCACTTTTTGACATACATGGAAAGTGAAGTGCGAATGTTAAGTGATGTGTCAGAATATCCTTAACAATGATTTCAATAAATAACAAAACACATGCTTCAATAAATGAAAATGATTGATAAGGTATTAAAATTGATCAAGTGAAACAAGAGATATGTTGTTGAAAATTTGAACATTAGTAATATTAAGGCATATTATTGACATATTTAGAACATAATTCAAAAACATGGAGACTGATACAGGTCGTCCATGACACTTCCTATGCAAACTGTGACTTATCCACAGTTTCTGATCTTGCAGTTTCCACCTAGCTGGACTGTCCTTTGTCCATTACGAACTGTCCATGTGCATCCTTTTACCAATATGAGCTTTGATGAACTCCCACAACTTTGCATTCTCAGCTTGTAAAGCTGCAACCTAGACATTTTGAGGAATTCGGCGTTGAAGAAGGATAAGATCTTGTCAACTGCAGTTGAGCTGTTGAATGGAGGATCTTGTGTGGCAGAATGCCAAGTATCATGATCAACTGGTTGCAGGTGTGAGGAACCAGCTTGTCATCAGGAAATCCGGTGCAGACAGGCCACATACGATTTGTAAGTGTTCTCTGCAGTATGATGGAGAGCTTGGTGCCATGACGAAGCTGCATGTTGGCCTTGATCCTTGCGGTCGCTCAGCGGCCTCCTTGATGAATAGGTTGACTAGCACCCTGGCCCAGTTAACATCTAACTGCTTCACCACAGCAGTCAGCAGTTTGAACTTCAACAGAGTGACAACTTCATTCGAGCCTAGATACGAGAAGAACACGTTGTGGACGAACTCGAAGAGGTATCTGTACTCAGACTTCAAGTCGTGGCGGTTGAAGGTTTTTTGATCGTAAACCTTCTTGGGCTCGAACAGAGCTTGCTGATACACGTCGTTGACAGCATTCATGGGCACATCATCAATCGTTGTGATAGCCCCTGCATCCATCAATCTGTAGGTCTGAAGGACGAGTGGAAGAAGATGAAGCTGTTCTTCTTCATCGTTGACTAGAAAGGTCGCCGTTGCGGGATCTCCGGCCGTTGATTCCAAAGAACACAACAGGTAAGCAACATTCATCGGTAGCGTCACTCGCGGATGTTGAGTGATGATATTGAAGAAACCATCACATTGGGTGATAGCTTCAATCATCGAATCCAAGCCTCTGTATCCATACTTGTCTAGCACAACAACTTTCTCAAAGAAGATGAGAGGGGTTGCTTTCTTCACTTGAGCACTTAGTGAATCTGTAGACATTTTTGCAGAGAGTAAGGAATGATTGTGAATTTGTGATTTTTGAAGAGAAGCGAAAAAAATTTTGAAATTTGATTTCAGAGGATTTCAAGAAACGCGTAAAGAGTTCAAGAAATTTCTCTCTATATATAGAGTTTTCTCCAACGGTTAAGATTTTATTGATAAATCTCAACGGCTAGAGAGGCGCGTGAAAAGGTGATTCATAGATGGTGAGTTTCACGCGCTTCTTCTCTCTTCTTTTTCTTTCTTAGATTGACATAAATTCCTTAATTTTCGAGAAATTTTTAAATACTTAATAGTAAAAAGATTTGAAAAAGATTTTGAAAGGATAAGTAAGGAAAGGAAATAATAAATTCTGCCAAGAATTAAATGAAGATTGATACGATATCTCCAGTTCCCCCTTAAAGGTTGGCCAATGATTTTGACTTTCAATGCAGTTTGTGGCCTCAAGCTGTGTGTCACTGAACTGCTTTTTTGAGCTGCAGTTTCCAAGTCAGTCTTCTCTTGGCTGACCTGTTTTAGCGAACTGCTTGTGTTAGCTTGCAGTTTCCAAGTCAGTCTGCTCTTGGCTAACCTGTACTAGCGAACTGCTTTTGTTAGCTTGCAGTTTCCAAGTCAGTCTGCTCTTGGCTGACCTGTACTAGCGAACTGCTAGTACAGGTCGTCAAAGTGCTCCAAGCCGAAGCTTCCAAGGATCGAGGCCTCCTCCTCGATCAGTGCTTTGGGGTCCTAAACCCGCATCATCTGGCAAACTTTGTACATGTTAGTGCCGCGGCTTCGGACGTACTTCAAAAAATATGAAGTAACTTGCATTACGGGTGGAGGTAGCGAAAATTCTCCAAAGAATTTGTGGATCTCCTCTTCAGCCCAAGAGAGATCCCTATCAACAGCCTTCACTACCGGACTGGACGCTTTAGGAGATGGAGGAGTAGGAGGAGTGTCGGCATGGAGCTCCTCATCTACTAATGGACTGGAAGCGCGTCACCAAAGTTGAGAGCGCCGATGCGTTCAGCGTCCCCAACAGACACTTCAACCTCTTTCTTTTCTCCCTGTGCGGCTTGGGCACCGGTTTCCAGATCCTGACTCAGTGTCCTGTCTGAATCTGAAGCACTGGATGAGAAAACACTTTCCTCATCATCTTCATCTACCAAGCCACGCTTTCCTTTCATTGAAGGAACTAATTTCTCTGACAGCTGAGAGTGTTTCAGCTTCTTGGGGGCTTTCCCTCCCTTCTTCTTCTTCCCACCCTCCAACGCTTTCTTGAGAAGCAAAGCCTCCTTTTCTGTGTATTCAATGGTGTAGCGGTAGGAATGGTTATGCCAAAGTCATCACCTGGAAGCGCTTTGTTGAAAAGCACTCTCGTACGCTTTCTCCACTGGCCATTCTTGAGCTGGCCAGGTGTGCTCCAGAAACATGGACACCTTCATCCCATATTTCAGCTTTCCACGGAAGGTAAATTTTCCGTGGTCGTTTCCCTCCATGATCTCACTTACATCCCGCTTTGCTTCCAGGAGCTGGTTGATGAACCATGCTCTCCAGTTGAAAGCGGTTCTGTTGATAGTAGTCTCATAGAGCGCCGACATGAGGCGTATCTTCTGCTCTGTGAGGGTGGACCAGCTTCCAGTGTGACAGAGTAGGCACTTTGTCACAATATTGGCTAGGTGGTTGAACGGCAGTCGGAGAGAGGAAACCCTGGTTTTCTTTCGAAGGAAGAGCGCCTTAGGGTTTGTGGTGAAGCGATGAAATTCTGTCTGAATGTCTGCGTCACCAGCGCTTTCTGGATTATTTCTAGAATTCGGAATGGGCACAAAATCCTCAAATATTATGTCGAGCTCTAGATTCTCCACGGAGACCTGATGAACGAGCCCTTCTTCATTGGTCTTGCGGAGAGAGATTCTGTTGGTTAGGGTAGCTGGGTCCAAGTTTGTGAAAAACTCGACTACCCTGACTTGATTGATGCAATGCGGAGAGTTGAATAGTAGATGCTCCAATCCTGAATGCAAAATCGCCATTTTGATGATCCCTCCGTCAGTGAGCAGATCTCTATTGAGATGCGTCTCAACATACATGAAGTCAGCAAAGCGACTGCGAGCGACTGTCTTGATCTTAGCGTTAGTAATGATGAAGGAAGATGAGAAATGTGAAAGAGAAAATTTGCAGTAGTTTTTCAGTTCTGTGAGAGAGAGAACTCGAAAATTTGCAGCAATGGTGAAAGAGATGAAGATGATGAAGTGAATCAGTTTGTATATATATATGAGAACGTAAGAGTAGTGGGATGATGTGTCTTAGTGAGTGGCTAAGATCACTTCTTGAAAATAGGGTGAGCGGTTAAGATCGTGCTCTGCGGTTACTTTAATCATTTGGTTAGGGAAAAAGTAATTTAAAACGTCCGACGGCCAAGATCAAAAGTTTTTTTGGCGGTTCGGTAGCATTGTATCCACATCAGTCTTTACATTAAATGCAAAGATATCACATGCAACATATACTCGATTGATATCCTACTTTATACAGCTAAGTATATGCTACATCTATATAAAAGAATTAATGAGAGATTAATTTTCAAAAATATTTGAAATTTGGCTGATTGCTACGCTTTGGAATTTAGACGAGAGCATCTAGTTCGGAAAGCGTCTGTATCAGCACTTTAATATTTTCAGTAAGTCACGCACAAAGTTCTTGAAGACGCTTTGCGTTGATTTACTTACTTGAATTGAAAGACACGAAAGGAAGACTTACCAGCCAGTCAATATTGTAATTGACTGATACCACGCACATACTCAAATATTAAAGCGTTAGTTGAGAAATAAGAACATTCACGCTTTGGAAGTGTGAGAGCGCTTGTTCTCATCTAGGCGCTTTCTCTCTAAGTTAGTGTGCTTCCCCCTTAAATAGAGCTTCGAACAATCTTTATGGAGAACGTCAACTCTGTAGGGGAGGCGCTTCACCTATGATGAGAGATAAAATAATGCAAAGTCTTTTTCTCTTACTAGGGTAGGTTTACCTCGTGAGTTCCACAACATGGGTAATTATGAGATGACAAAATCCACAAGGGATCTGGTTGGGGATGAGTTTCTTCATAGATTTCAATGGAGTGATGTAAGTTGCCTCACGCTTTACTAGAGATATACCGTTTGGGCGTGAGATTCACATTATCCATGATAGAGCTATGATTTCACTCTCCTTACTGGGGCAAGTCATCTCATATTTCCATGAAGTGGAATTCTAGAGGGTATACACTTGCCGTTTTTAGAGTAGGTGCTTCACATATTTTTTCATAACAAATGAGGCTTTCACAATAAGCAGAGGTGAGAGTCTTTAGCACGCTTTGCACTTCTGGTTCCTTATCCACCATGAAAGCTTGTGATTGTTCAGTGACCACACATCAAGAGTGACTCCACGTAAATGCCCCATCTTACAAATACGCTTTGTTACTTTGATGATGACCATGGCTCAACGCTCTCATGTTTCTTCAGCATCGTAGAAGGAGGTAGAAGGGTTGGGAATGAAATCGCGGTTGTGCAAACTTCTAAGCCTATAAGTTTGACTTCCTTGAATATCCACAAAATGTATCCACTTGTACACCTTTCTGACAAGTCGGCACATATTTTTACGAGCGTTGTGGTACGGACACTCAACCTTAACCAAGCTAATTTGATTAGCTCAAGAAAGGAAAAACACTCAACCGTGCTTTCACATAAAATGTAAAATCTTGTAGAGGTTGGTGCTCCAAAGGGAACTCCATCCCTCTGTCTTGATCTTGCCTTTATCTTTCACAACTCTCTTAAAGACCGGTTCCCCCTTAACTGATTATCCCAACAATCTTTCCTACAACGAGGAAAGCTTGAGGATAGGTAGGGAACACGCTCTACCTTTTCCACCTTCTCCTCACCAGGGTCAAGCAACCCTAGTTCTAGGCACAATTGATTAAAGTGAGCTTGAGGAAGCAGCTTCGTGAGAATATCCGCTTTCTGATAATCAGTACTTATCTTTTCCACCACTATATCCTTCTTTTCCACGTGATCCCATATAAAATGATGGCGAATCTCAATATGCTTGCACTTAGAGTGAAGCACAAGATTGTGAGTGATGAAAATAGTGCTTGTGTTGTCACAATAAATTGGAATCTCCGCACATTCCACTTTATAATCCTTTAACTTCTTTAGCCAAAGGATTTGTGAGCAACAGCTTCCTGCAGCCATGTATTCTGCTTCGGTGGTAGAGGTAGCAACACTTGTTCGTTTCTTAAAGAACCATGAAACAAGTTTGTTACTAATGAATTGGCACATTGCAGTCGTCGACTTTTGATCAACTTTGCATCCACCGAAGTCGGCATCGGAGTAACCTACTAAGCGTGAGATCATCTTCCACCGGATACCAAAGACCTAAGTTAATGGTCCCTTTTAGGTATCGAAGAATGCGCTTAGCTCCCTCCAAATGGCTTTGCTTTGGATTGCTTTGAAATCTAGCACAAACGCCCACAACAAAGGTGATGTCGGGCCGGCTAGCAGTAAGATAGAGCAAAGAACCAATCAACATATGATAATCCATAGGGTTGACTGATTTGCCATCAAGATCTAGATCTATCTTGAAGTTTGTATTCATGGGAATCTTCACGCTTTTGCAATTTTGAACACCAAACTTAGTGAGCATATCATGAGTATACTTGGCTTAATTGATGAAAGTTCCTCTACTCATTTGCTTCACTTGCAATCCTAAAAAGCAAGTCATCAGCCCCATCATCGACATCTTGTACTTTCTCTTCATTAAACCCACAAACTTGTCACTTAAGGTTTGATTTGGAGAGCTAAAAATGATATCGTCGACGTAGATTTGTACCCAAAGCATGTCTTCACCGTCATTGATAGTGAAGAGAGTTTGATCTACCTTCCCTTTTTGAAAGCCGCTTTCAACAAGTAAGTTTTAAAGAGTCTCAGTACCACGCTCTTGGAGCCTGCTTGAGGCCAGTAAACCACTTTGATGAGCCGGTACACTTGATCCTCTTTTAAAGCCTGGGGGCTGCTCGACGTACACTTCCTCCTTCAAATCACCATTGAGGAAGGCACTCTTCATCCATTTGATACACTTTGAACTTCTTGGATACTGGCACATGCAAGGAACATCCTGATGGCTTCGAGACGAGCTACGGGAGTGAATGTCTCATCAAAATCGATGCCTTCCTCCTGGCAATATCCTTTCGCGACCAAGCGAGCTTTGTTGTGAACGATGTTGCCGTTCTCGTCGGTCTTATTCTTGAAGACCCATTTAGTACCGATGATGCTTTGATGAGAAGGTCGATCTACTAGGTACCAAATGTTATTCCTTGCGAACTCATTCAGCTCATCTTCCATGGTGATCACCCAATTTGAATCGTTTAGAGCATTCTCCACCGATGAGGGTTCAGGTGTTTGCAAGGAAGCAGCTAAATAAGTAACTCTCACCATGGAATAAGGTGCTCCTAGTCTTAACGCCTTGACTGGGATCACCTAGAACACCTTCTTGGGGATGATATCTCAACAAAAGCTTCTTTTGATTGAGAGCCTTCACATCATCCGCCTCGGAGCGTGGTGTGTGATCGTCACCGTTCCTTGATCACAAACCACTGGACTGGATGGAGCTTCCTCACTGTTTGGAACCAATGAGGTAAGAGGATCAGCTATTCCCGAGTTTAGTTCCCCCTTATCGAGAGAGAGCTTATTGAGATCATGCTCCATGGCTGCAACTCTATCTTCAGGCTCCTCTTCTTCTGAAGCGTCCACCAGATCTACACGCTTTAAGGCAGAGTGCGTAACTGGTCTGGAAGAAGCTTAGGGAATCGCATTCATGCTCTCAGGTGCAGCATTCATGCTTTCAGCATTTACCTATACTTGCGAAGTCTTGAAGGCAAGCTTCATCAAAAATAACATGTGGTGTTTCTTCCACAACAAGAGTCTGGCAATTGTAAACGCGATAAGCTTTGCTTGTCATGGAATATCCAAGAAATATTCCCGTATCAGCTTTGCTATCGAACGCTCTTAATTGCATTTTACCATTGTTGTGAATGAAACACTTGCAACCAAAAATATATAAATGAGAGAGAGTAGGAGTTCTCCCTTTCCACAATTCATGTGGGGTTTTGTTGTGGCGTGTGTTAATTAGAGTGCAATTCTAGCAAGCGGTGAAAGTCGCTTCTCCCCAGAACTTCTTTGGCAGTTGGGCATCCGCGAGCATCGAACGTGCAGCCTCTTTGATGGTCCTGTTCCGGCGCTCTGCAACACAGTTTTGTTGCAGAGTGCGAGCTGCTGAAGTCTGATGTAGAATCCTATTCTCTGTGCTATACGCTTCGATGAACTGATTGAGAAATTATGTTCCTTTGTTGGAGCGTATCTTCATCACAGTTTCCAATTTTTGCACCGTCAGTTGCTTTAGAAGCTTTGGGAGCTCTCGGATCGTGTCCTTTTTCTTGTATAGAATTAGTACCCAAGTGTAGCGTGGATAATCATCCATAACTACAAGAGCGTACTTCCTTCCACTTAAGGTAACATGTGTGATAGGACCGAAGAGGTCCATGTGAAGGAGCTCTAGAATTCGGGATGAGCCATGTCCCTCAACGCTTTGAAAGGACTTCTTAATCTGCTTGCATTCTTGGCAGGCTTGGCACACTATATCCTTGTTGAAGACTTCATTAGGAATGCCTCGAACGAGACGCTTCCGAGAGATCTTATTTATTATTTTGAAGTTCAAATGGTTGAGGCGACGATGCCATAACCACCCAATCTCCGAAGTGCTTCTAGCGATGAGGCAGACTTTGACTTTGCAGCTGCTCCAATTAGCTACGTACATGTTTTACTTTTGAATACCTTTAAGAACAACTTGCATAGACGCTTTGTTCTTGACAACACACTGGTTAGAGATAAACTCTACCACGAACCCATTATCACAAAATTGAGAAATAGAAAGTAAATTATGTTTGAGGCCTTGGAAATATGAGACGTTAGGAAGTCTCATATTTCCAATGCAAAATGTACCGTATCCGATGGTGATACTTTTTGCATCATCACCAAAAATTACATCTGGACCCGGTTTTTCAACAAACTCGTCGAGGAAGGATCGTTCATCTGTCATGTGATATGAACACCCGCTATCTAGGTACCAAATAGCTTCTTCATTCCTCTGGGCTGTGCTTTTCGAGTTCACTTCTTTGATCTATGAGATCAATAATTTTTAGGTACCCAATTTGCATTGGGCTCCATAATGTTAGTGAACTTCGGAGCTCGAGTTGGATTCACTGAGAGAGTGACCCCCTTCTCGAGATCCTGAATGAAATAAATAAGGCTTTGTTTAATGGGAAAATCGTGAGTATAATCGTGTGTGTAATAATGAAAGCGCTTATGGTTCCTTCTTCTCTGAGAGCGTGAAGGAATGCTTTCATTTTGTATAAAATGATCGATGAGACTTTGATCATGAAAGTTATGTGAAGCATCGAGGATAAAGCGTACTTGAGTTCCTCCATGAGATGTGAAGTTATTCAAGTCAGCTTTACGCTCTTGTTGACGCTTCGGGTTTATCGCAGACTGGACACGCTTTGAATTGCGCTTAGAGCGTTTAGGCTCCTTCGTCTTTGACTTATTCAAAGCGTCGGATTGACCCTTCAAGGGTGCTTTGGAAACTTGCCTTGAGGTTTTAGCCACAAACCCGACTAACTCATTCCCTTTGCTGGTAGCGGGTTGAGCGGCTTTGAGCCTTTTCAATGACGCTTTAGAACCAGCATCGGTCGAAGCTATAAGTGTGGAACCAAAGCCGATTCCTTTCACACTTTTTGAAGGTTTAAAAGAACTTTCAATGGTTTCAATAGCTACAGATGCACTATTGAGACGATCAAGAGTGGCTTTGTGTTCCTTAGAAGTGGATATGGTACGTTGGTGGCGTTTATGAAGATCATCGAACTTAGTGCTCAACTCGAATAGGTCATTTTCTTTGGACTCAAGTGTATTGGCTAATCTGTCATTCTCCTTTCTGAACCAAATGAGAAATTCTTACAAGGATTCGTGATTCTTGAGCAACTCTAAATAGTCATCAAAGAGATCACTTTCCAGGCTGAAAGCCTCATCCTCACCGTCACCACATTCACTTCCTAGTGTTAATGGAAGAGTATTGAGTTCAGTATTTTGTACCTCTTCCACTTCAGCTTCGATTGCCATGCACCCAAGATCATATTCATCATTAGTGAATTGATCTTCATCATGGTCGATGGGCTTTTTGGATTCAATGGGAGCATTGGCTACTAGAGCGCGATGGTTGTCTTCATGACGAGCTTTGACCTCGTCCTTCTCTTTGATCGAGAGCTTCGGGCATTCACTTCGATAATGCCACATCTTATGGCATTCGAAGCACTCGATGTTGGATTTGTCTCTAGGGATGGCTGCAACTTTGTCATCCCTATTCCCATCACGTGGGGTAAAGTGCGAGCCTTGGCTTTGAGATTTGTAGAATCTTTTATATTTGGCCGCTCGAGTATTGGAGTTGTTAAACCCTCTAACCAGATAGAGAGCGTAATCCTCCAGTTCTTTTCTCGTCATTTCGACAACATCGCTATTGGAAGTGTCGGCTTCGATGGTGGTGTCTCCTCAGCGACTTTGAAAGCCAGACTCTTTGATTTCGCTGGAAGCTCCTCCTCATCCTCACGAGTCGCTTTCTTGACTAGGTCAAGTTCGATCGCTTTAAACTCAGAGAACATCAGTTCTGGAGACATGTCTCCCAGTTCCTTTAGTGAGAGGAAGAGCTCCTTCATCGTCTGTCATTTTTCAAACAGAGCGCGAACACCTTCAGATTGATCTCTTTGAAGGTGAGATCTTTCCCAAGGGAAGCCACAGTTGTGGTGATTCTCAGAACTCGAGTCTCGAAAGACTCCATGCTCTCATTGTTTCTCATTGTGAGAGCGTCAAACTCCTGCATCAGTACAGAGAGTTTGTTTTCCTTGATTTTCTTTGTGCCCTGAGAAATTAGGGCAAAAGTTTCTCACATCTCCTTCCCTGATTTGCATTTCATTATTCTTGGGAGATAGGCGTCGGAGATGGTTGACTGGATTACGTTGCGCGCCACACGATCAAGATTATCAGCTTTGAAATCGTTGGCCGTATACTCATCTCTTAGCTTCACGATATAGACATCGGTGGAAGTGCTTTTATCCTCATCAACTGTGTTGCCATCTAGGTCTATGGCTCTTTCATTTTCTCTGATCCTCGTGGCACACTTCATAATGACGATGGGTCATTTCTCTAACACTTCATGCATGCGGTCATGAAGTGAAGCGAGATGGGACTCCACACGGAAGCTCCACATGGTGTAGCCCTTAATCAAAAACTGAGGAAGCTGTGCTGAGGAAGACATCTTGAAAGGAAGTTAGAAAAATGTAATATGCAGTGGGTGGGGTTTTAATGCAAGTTTTATGAAATAATCAGTTCAGGTAAGCCAACTGTAACGCTTTCGCGCTACCAGTATTCAGATGCAGAGGTCAGTTAGAACCCCTCGCTTTGATACCACTTGTTGGTCCCGAAAGTGACTAACACACGTAGAGAGAGGGGGAGGGGATGAATACATGTGTTGAGAAGTGTTTAACTTCTCTTTTGTTTTTCAGCCTTTTTGCCGAGTAGACGCTTCGAATGCTAGTGAGACTTTTGAAGCTTCTCGCTCGTGTGAGTGCTGTACGGAATGTGATGAGACTTGAGTCTTTATTGCAAATTAAAACCTTGTTGATAATTAAAGCGTGTGTGTGTGTATGCAATAACTCAAAGCAGTAAATAAGGTAAATAGACACAAACACTTGTAGTGGTTCGGAGAGCCTCTCCTACGTCCACTCTATCCTCGACAGGATGAATACCTTCACTTGGTATCCCTTGTTTTATACTTCCAAGGGGAAGTGATTCAAGGCTAGTAACAAACTTGCGCTTGAATCCTCAGAGATTCACAGGCTCTCAAGAAGCCTTACAACAACAAATCTTTTCTACAAAAACTTTATAACCTTACAACTCAATCTAACACAATAGACTTGGTCTTGAGGTTTTTGGGTTTTCGTAAATGAGAATCCTTTACAATGAAGATCACAATTAAAGGGATAAGGATTCTTGAAGCTAAGTTATAGATATATGCGGTTCAACCTAGAAAGAAAGTAGTTGCAATACTCAAGAAAATACGTTTCTCGAGGACACACTAATGGAAAGTGCTTCAAAGAACTAAGGGTATGTAAATGATGATTTGCTTGAGTTCTTGCAAGTAGTATGCTTGAATCATTTGTGGGTGCATTGTTTTAGTGTGTGCAACTCCTTCAATTTATCGTAAGGAACCCTACTTCCCGTTGAGAGAGAAGAGGTTGCGTGTTCCTTAATTTCCGGATTGGTCGGTGGGTGTCAAGTCTTTTTACAGACTGCAAGGCTAGGAAGGGATGTCCGCCACACCTAGAGGCTTGGCGACTTTCACCTAACCTTGACTTTCTGGACTATAGCCGCATCCGTTGTGCAATAGTGTGTTGACACGTAAGTTTTATGCGGTGAGGTGTCAGACATCTGAACGTTTGGAAATTAAACTTGGATTCTGTGAGTCAAACTTATCACACTAGCACTGATTGACGCTTTAAGTTCAGCTCCAGATCAGAGACGCTTTAGGTGAGCTGACTTGAGAGCGCTTCCTTCCACTGACATGAAGCTCACTCTAAACATCTTTATCTGAAGTGTCTCCATGACGCTTTGTCAACCTTTACTGCTGACGCTTTCACTGCTGGAGCTGCTTCGCTTCCTGACGCTTCGCGAACTCTGACTGCTTCGTCCTTAGCGCTTCTAGACTAAAAACAAAAGTTTCCTAACATGCAAGCTTTGCGAAGTATAACTTGTCCAGATTCATCAAAAATAATAAGGGAAATATTCTACTTAGTGTTTTGGAATCGAATCAAAATAAATTATTTATTAACTTGATCCAAGTTCTCCCTTAACATAATATCCCAACAAATACTCATATGTTTCGATAAACCCTGCGCGTTATACCCAAATCGTGAAATTTAGCAAATTTAGAGTATTTACACATATTTAAAGGCCAAGAAACTATAAAAATCACACAAGTAGAATCTCACTCTCTACTTGTGCGATTATTATAGTTTATAGGCTTTTAAATATGTACAAATAGTCTAAATAGTCTAATTTCGCAGTTTGGGTATAACGCGTAGGATTTATCTAAACACATACTCCCTCCGTCCCCTTTTAAATAGCTACGTTTGCTATTTTAGTCCGTCCTATTTATTAGCTATATTTTCTTTTTTTTGCAAAGAATATATGGTTACAATTAACTCTCTCTCTTTAGAATTAATTATAGTCATATATTTCCCCCTTCCTTAATATTTGTGCCCAAACTAAATGTATCTATTTAAATGGGATAGAGGGAGTAGGTGTTTTATACAAATTAAAAAACATAGGATTGTTTTATGTTTGTTTCACAAATTACAGGGTAGTTTCTTACAATTTACCTGTGAAATTCAGACTTTAACTATGTCGCTTTATGTGTTTATTTTATGTTCAATATACTATATTCTAATGACTGAAGCTGGTGGTAACTATACAATGAAAGATTTAAACGAATTCATCAATTTAAAATCCAATTAATTGTTATTCATTTAGTACATAAATGCTCTAGTACCCACTACCCACCGTGGATTCACAACTGACGCGTAAAAGAATTACCATAAATATATAATGGAGTACTAAAAAAATCTAAAGTAAACATAAAAAAAAACATATCAACGTGATAATGCTACAACAGTAGTGTGCATAAATATTCTAATGGTGGTCACGGGAGCAAGCGTCTCTATCATCTAGCATTCTCACTTGGTTCACACAACTGCAGGGAGTTAATGTGTTGCATGTTCCAACAATAATGCATTTTTATGGGAGTAATATTTACATGCTAAAATTGCGTTGCATGCAGTTGCCAAAAATTGTATCGACAACGGATATTTAGAAAATTTGAGGGAGTAATATTCTTTTCTTTCAAATTGAGGGCAAAAATAAATGAAGACAAAGAGAAATGATATGTCATTCTCTTATTTGTGTGGGCACTTTCGTCGTTTTTTCACTTTGACATTATTTTATTTAATTTTTTTAATTGTTTTATAATCCGTATTCTAGTATCAGACTCCCTCCATCCCATTTATAAATGGCTAAGTTCCGTTTTGGGACGTCCCATTTATCATGGGCTATGTCCCAAAATGGAAATAATTAGCCAAATAAACCATACTAATAAGTTTTGTTAGTGACCCAATTACCCTAATTTACTAACATATTCTTACTAACATATTTTCACTAACCTATTAAATTAAACTTAAATTATAAATACAAATCCTTAATCAAAACATAAAATACTCCTCTTATCCTCAACTAATTTGGACTTTCTTAATTTCTGTGTCGAAAAAGTTGAGCCTCTTATCATTGGGACGGAGGGAGTAGAAATTAATATAAAAGTCATTATATCTACAAAATAAATAAAATATAAAGCTCGATTTGTGTTATTACTCATTTTTTGAAGTTAGAAGGAAAAAGGAACAAATCGAGCTTAATTTTTATTTATTTTTTACTCCATCCGCTCCTTTCAAGTTGACTCACTTTTCTTTTTGGGCCGTCCCCTTTAAGTTGAGTCATTTCCTTATTTGGCAAAAATTAGAGAATAAAGCACATTATTAGTAGTCCCAACTAATATTATTTCCAATTACACACTAATTACAACTTGTTGGGAAACCTACTCAGTTTAAGAGATTTGATGATGTTTATCGAAACATCACTTAGTTAATTTTCATTCCTTACTAGAGTTAGGTTGCTAGACTAAACTGCCATGTATAGCCAGTTTAGTGATCTCAGTTTTGCTAGATCTTAGCCAACCAGTTTTACAAAGTTCAACACTTGCCTTGAAGAGTTCAAGACTTGCAGTTTGAAAGAAGATCGTTGAAGACTCCAGTTTGAGGAGGTAGTGTCAACCTGCCTACATAGGTTGATCAATCTGGCCTTTGCATTTCCAGAAGCAAACTGGACTGCCTCAACGGGAAGAAAGTACTATGTGTCAGTGTACGGATCTGACACATTTCAACAGCTAGATTTCAATCTCGAGACTATAAATACCTCTTCCCTTAACTAGAATCACTACGGGAAAATCAAGCATTCAAGCCAAATCTCTACCAAATTCTCAAGTATTCAAAGCCTTCAACTCAACGCTCGAAACAAGATTATTTTCTCAAGTGTTGAGTCCCTTTGAGAATTCTAAATTCTGGTGTTAGTTTACTTGAGTGTTTACTGCTACTCAAGTATTCTTAGAGAGTCTTTACACTGTTATATTGGTTAAATTGTTGTGTACAAGATTCAAGTTGTATTTTCTCTTCACAAAGTTAAGTTCAACTTTGTGTTAGTAGAATCTAGCAGTCATAGTTTGAGTGTAGTCTGTAAGTAAAGGTTGTAAGAGTCACGAGTCTAATTATGCTTATATTTTTTTCAAGTTAGAAGAAAATATAAGGCTGGTGCTTAATCAGTATAAAGAAGAGAGCGAAAGATCCAAAGTAAGGGATTTTAGATCGAGCAAGATCTGACGTGGATGTAGGAGGTATCTCCGAACCACGCTAAAATCACGCGTGTCAATCTCTCTCTCTCCCTCAAACTCTTTATCTTGCTTCACTTGATAAAATGTCATTAAACTAATCAGCATACTGCATAACCTTTGACTTTACAAATTGGTAGTTTAAGTTAAAAGAAATTTTCTTAAAGAGTTTCTCCAACTTCACACCACCATCTTCCGCACCCAAGTTCAGTTTGACAAACTCAGCCTATCATAGTCTGAGTTGAACAAGCTGAACTTAGCCTGATCAAACTCTCGGACTTAGTTTACTAAGTCAGTTTGTAAGACTCAGTTTGCACAATATCAAAAATTATTGGAGATTGATGTATTCCCCCCTCCCCATACACCAATTATACTATTTCTGGGACCAACACAACTAATTCATTACCCAAATGACCCAACCCGATTAATAAAATGATTAATAATTAAATTATTTATAAGTTTACAAATTTACAAATTGTAACTTATAATTATAAATTTTTTAATAATTATAAATTTAATAATTATAAATTCTAATATTTTTTTTAATTTAAATTTAATAATTAAAATCTAAAATGATACTCCCTCCGTCCTTCATTTCTTGACACTAATACTATTCGACACGCTTTTCTACTGAAACCTAGTACGAGTTTTAAAATATAATTTTGAAATATTTTTTCTTTTAAGGGATATTACGACAATCATAGTATCCCATAAAAGAAAAAATATTTCAAAATTATATTTTAAAACTCATACTAGGTTTCAGTGCAAATGCGTGCCGAAAAGTTTTGGGTCAAGAAATGGAGGACGGAGAGAGTAATTTTTTTGGAAAAATTAATAATTAAATTAACTAAATATAATCTCAAAAGCGAAAAAACATGATTAGGGAAATACGGAGTACAATTTCTTTTAACATTGGATAAATTAAAATATTAATTATAATCTTAATCACATCAGCTCATCAATTACCAAACTTATTTTAACAACTAAACACTACTACCTTAAATTTCGTTCCGAAAAGTTTTGACTCAACTTGAAAGGGACGGAGGGAGTAGTAAATTTAGTGAAGTCTATATTAATTGGAAAAATGGAACAAAATAATATCAAAGTGAAAAAACGACATCCACAAATAGGGGAGTAGCATATCATTTCTATGATACAAAGACATTCACAAATAGGGGAGTAACATATCATTTCTCTGAAGATAAAAGATACTATGTTTACTAATAAATTATTTATTAAGAAATCAATAACGCAGTATATATGACAACGAAGCGCAGCTCAGTTGGTAAGACGCTTTCCCTCCAATTCAAGAGGTTGGGAGTTCAAGTTACCCCGAGTACGTATGTGTGCGAGTGTGTTGTGTTTGTTTGATAACGCAGTATATATACGAGAAGTTTGTATATATGATAGAATATTGTAGCGGAATTGAAGTTCACTAAATTTTAGACTTCTAATATTATTCCACACCGCGCTTTGGCAGTGGATTACCCGCCACATTCATGCAACTGTTATATTGCTAAAATAAAACATCATCAAAGTTATACATACATAAAAATTATTTGAAAAAACACAAAACTTTTTAGGAATTGCTAATTTTCTCTTAGAGCTCCATATATATATATATAAATAAGTTATGGCGTCAGAAATATGTATAAATTTGAACTATTGATCTTAATTAATTAGATATATGACTGTCATTGATTTAACCATGATTATAAGTTAAAGTAAACGTGATTATATTTAAGCATCAATTTGTACATTAAAAAATATAATTATATAATAAGCATAATTCTATGTATATTTAAGTATGGTTTTATATACTTTTAATCATTGTTCTCATAAGCATGGTTTTATATACTTTTAATCACTAGCAGAGATTACGTGCGTTGCACGTATAATATTTTATTTAATATGATTAGTTTATTATAAATATTAATATATTTGAAGATATAAGGAAAAAAATCTATATAAGTTGTAAAATTATTAATATTAATAGTTAATATGATGACCTTTATCAACATCTAATTCATATTTTTCTTTTCAAAGTCTATCTTAAAATGTGAATTTTACATTGATTTTATTGAAAATATATCGTTGCCTAAGCTTTTTCATGTACAAGAGTGTGGCTAATTTTTTTTCATTTTGTAGTGTAAAGAAAACACCAAATTAAAATTCTAAATGTTCTTTTAAATTCAATAGAATTAAAAATTGTCATTAAAGAAATAGTTAAAAGTTTCTCCAACTAAGCACCATGAACCAAAATTTACCTTTCTTGTTTGAATAATTTTGACACTAATTTAAAAATGACATTATAGATGTTTCAAAGACATTTTCCGTGGAGGTCTTAGCTGTAACCCCACTACCGCTAGACCAACACACTCACACAAAGGTTTACATTTTCTACTTCAGAACTCCTTTCACTTTAAATTCTTTTGTAAAGAAAAACTAAACTATCAACAAAATTTATCTCTTAGCTAGAATGATTCTTCTATTAACCCAAGGTTCATCTTAGAAGAAAAACCTTACGCTCAACCTCATTCCATAGTATTAATATGGCTACCAATAGAATTCATATTGTACATATCCCTCAAAATCTCACCATTTCCTAAACCCCTATACCTAGCCTTAAGAGTTCTAATTCAAAGAGATTACTTATTCATTGCATCCATCTTCAATCCCATTTGTATATGAGAGACGAATTTCTTCAGAGTCATGCATAACATATGTGACTTTTCGTGAACAACCTAATATTGATAATGTTCTTGTGTACATATCTTATAAAATATCAAAATTAAATAATAAAAAAAACAGTTTTTTTAATTTATTCTCCACGAACGAATCAATCTGAAAGATTTTAATTTCTTTTTCTTAGTGAGGAAATAAAATTTTAATCAAATCTCATGAAAGAAAAAATCTAAAACAAAAAGAAAATTAGATAATGAGAACCGACAAATCATTAATGACGATAAATCATTGTTAAGAGGTGAAAGCATAAAACTACGGACTGAATATTTTTCATTTTCTGAATTTTTAAAATTTGGTGAGAAAATTATTGCTCCCCATCATAATTGAAACCATGATTCGAAAACTATTGCATAACAGGAAAAATCACCACTGTTGCACTGATGCTGCAGCTACGCGTTGCCGCCATATTTTGGCAGTGTCCACATTCGGCAACACTATGACTCACTTTGTTCAAGTAGCTAGATCAAGTAATCTTTCTCACAATAAAATTATTTGAACATCTTCTAGCATCAATGAATAATCCAAATAATTATTCTAATAACCTACGGAGTATCTTTTATAAGTTATATTAAATTTTATGTTCCACCAAAAATAGAAGATAGTAAAAAAACCAACATATAGAGAGTCCATTAAGATTTGATTAACAACAACAACAACAACAACAACAACAACAACAACAACAACAACAACAATAATAATAATAATAATAATAATAATAATAATAATAATAATAATAATAATAATAATAATAATAATAATAATAATAATAATAATAATAATATATTATTAAACTGTTATATAAATAATGTGAATTCAATTTATATATATTTAACAAAAGTTGTTTGTACAAGCGTGTATATCAGTTCAACTATGTTTGAATTATTATTGTTGGATAATACTAATACAATAATAATTCTAACAATAATAATATACTATTATTATATTATATTATTGACATAATATAAGATTTATATAATAGGGGCATAATAGGCAAATCAAATTTTGTAAAATAAGGCACTTTTATAATAGGGTATAGATTGTTCTCATTTTCTCACACCATGATTTATTTGTATACGAACTATTTCCATATATACAAATAGGGAATGGTTCGTGTGCAAATAAATCATAGCGTGAGAAAATGAGAACAATACTTAATAGTATACAAAATCATGCTTAAATATGCATAAAATTATACTTATTATAATATTATACTTATTAACGTACAAATTGATGCTTAAACATAATCATACTTATTATACCTTGTAACCATGCTTAAATGAATGACAACCATAGATCTAACTAAGATTTGATCCACATTTATTCCTATTTCTCATACCAAGATTTATTTCTATATGGACAAAACTCTATACATATGTATAAATAGTACACACTAGTACAATAATGTTGGACTTCCAACTAAAAAAAAAGGGTTAAATTTCGTGAGAACTATTAAATTTAAACATAAAGGGTAAAAAAATTAAAATATTAAAATAATTTCGGATAATCCAAAATCACATAACGGATCCAATTCGGATCCCATGGTTTAGAAAAGGAGAATTTATTTGGATTTACGAATTACAGATTTGATCAAAAATATATTTCCAAATAAACTAAAACTCTTGGAGTTTGGTCTCACACGCATTGAGCCAAGTGAGATCATAAAAACAAAGGACATAAATGCGTAGAGCTCGACAAAATTCTAACTTGTGTATACGTTCAAGGTGGTTACTTTTAATTAGTAGTTTACAACTAATATATTAACAATATATATATATATATATATATATATATATATATATATATATTTATAAAAAGAGAGAGATAAATGATATGCTACTCACTTAATGGTGGACACCTTTGTCGTTTCTTCGATTTGACATTATTTTGTTATATTTTATTCGATTTTTTAGATTTTTTTATATTTTAGTATCATAAAAATTAATATAGAAATCATTAAATCTACAAAATAAATAAAAATCAAAGCTCGATTTGTCATATTACTCATTTTTCGACATTAGAAGGAAAAAAAAACAAATCGAGCTTTGATTTTTATTTACTTTGTAGATTTAATAATTTCTATAATAATTTATATGATACTAGAATATAAAACAATCGAAAAAATCAAACAAAATAATTCCAAATCGAAAAAACAACGAAGGTGCCCACTATTATGTGAGTCGCATATCATCTCTCCCTCTCTCTCTATATATATTGAATGTTTTGTGAAACCCATATGTATGCATGTATATATGCTTGAAATCGCTTGTATATATGCATGTGATGGTTTCCATGAGTGCACAAGCTAGAGAGCAAAGTCAATGAACATCAACCCCAAGACTTTTTCTTTGAAATGATTATTACTTAATTATACGATTTAGATATGAAATCTGGCCCTTGATGAAGAATTACTTAATTGTCATCAAACCCTAGATGCCCTTGGTGTAAGAGAAAAATCAGCTGGTTATAATGGTCGTGTTTTTGTATTTTGAAGCTTATGTTATGTGGATGATGAATATATATATTTTAATTTATAATATAAGTTGTTGAAGTGATATATATGAGTACAGTGCCACTAGTGTGATTGATTTTCTTCACCTTTTTTTTTAAGTTAAAGGTTGCATGGTGTTTTCAAAATATCTTGCTCTATCTTGTACATGCATGTTAAAATCGCATTAAATATATAGGGTTATTTGCCTATAAATACATGAACTTAGTATAAATTTGATTTTAAACATTAACTTCTGTCACGCCCCGATTCCTGTGAACCAGGGTGTGGCCGGGGTTGGATTAAAGAAGCGGGGAAGAAAGGGGATATTATTAATATATAAACATTTTACGAGTACTTTAAAATATAATCTGAGACTGTAAAGAAAATAGTGGGGTAAACCAGCGTCAAGTCGCCAAATAGAGTCGACCATCTACTAAGATACATTGGAATTACCAAGATTGAGTAGGAAATCGAGCGTCCAAGTGGAACCATTGTATGACACTCTCCACCCTGCATAATGTAAAAGATGGGGTAAACCGGCTTTCAGTAAACTAGAGGAGTCGACATCCACTTCGAAAAATGGGATAACCATAATTGAGTGAGAATTCGAGCTTCCAAAAGGAATTGATACACGACACTCTCCATCCAACAATAAGTAAAATGGGAAGAGAGAAATAAGTTTAGGAAACAAAGAAACCATATTATATAACTAGAGGGTTGGAAAATGACGCCCTCGACTTATTTATTATTTACCAAACTAGTAGTCTTGTTATCAGAGTTATGAGCAAAATAACATAGCGGAAACTCAATATAGCCTTACAACAACCCCTTGCCTCAGCCTTGCTGCACATCACCTGCTTCCAAACCTGAAAACATTTTAAAGAGTTTTGGGCTGAGTACTTGAGTACTCAGTGGATCATGCCCCTTTGGCAAGCATTTTGAAAACTAGCAATTTATCCATACATGGTATATCAAGAGGCTTGCAGAAAAATACAAATATCATTTTGGGATGTGTGATGTTCATTCTTGGACTCAACCAAGGCTACAAATCACCTTTGGTTCATCTAGACCGAGTTCAGGGTCGAAACCCTAAATAATCCCAGTACTTATAGAAGACCTAAATCGAAACTCAAGAAATTCGCCATTAGTTAATATACGATGGTGATCAAGGCACCGTATGTAACCGGGGTGCACACAATTCAAAGTTAGTATATCTAATATTAATGATGAATCTTGATCGATCCATGGAGTCATTTCTTGAAACATACACACAAAACATTTTTATGGATAATTGCACTTTTAACATAAAAACGGTATTTAAAACATTGCATATGCTTTGAAAACATTTTGGACCCACTTGTAATTTGGAGCAACTTGAGAATAGCTCTAACTTATATTATAACCTTTGAATGCTTTTTCTAACAAAAGTATTGATCGAAGCTATAGAGATAAATGCTTGTTTTTTATTAAAAGGAAATGAAAGAGGGAAGAGTTGGGATGATAGAAAGGAAATTCGTTGAAAAAAATTAAAGAATACAACTTATGTGTTGGTCCCGAAAGTGACTAACACACGTAGAGGGGGGTGAATACGTGTGCTGATAAGTGTTTAACTTCTCTTTTGTTTTTTAGCCTTTTTGCTGAGTAGACGCTTCAAATGCTAGTGAGGCTTCCGAAGCTTCTCGCTCGTGTGAGTGATGTGCGGAATGTGGTGAGACTTAAAGTTTTCTTGCGAATTAAAACCGAGTTGATATTTAAAGCGTGTGTGTGTGAGCATGCAATAATCAAAGCAGTAAATAAATAAACTTAAAGAGAGACAAACAATTTATAGTGGATCGGAGCACCTCTCCTACGTGCACTCTTATCCACAACGGGATGAATACCTTCACTCAGTATCCCTTGTTTTATACTTCCAAGGGGAAGTGATTCAAGGCAGTAACAAACTTACACTTGAATCCTCAGAGATTTACGGGCTCTCGAGAGGCCTTACAACAACAAACTTTGCTACAAAAACTTTACAACCTTACTACTCAATCTATGAACACTAGACTTAGGGTTTGAGATTTTTAGGTTTTCGTAAGTGTGAGAATCTTTTACAATAAAGATCACAAGTAAAGGGATAAAGATTCTCGAAGCTAGGCTTTGGATATATGCGGTTGAACCTAGAAAGAAAGTAGTTGCAATACTCAAGAAAATATATTTTTTGAGGACACACTAAAGGGAAGCGCTTCGAAAGAACTAAAGGAATGTAAAGGATAATTTGCTTGAGTTCATGCAAGTAGTATGCTTGAATCGTTTGTACGTGCGTTAGTTTTAGTGTGTGCAACTCCTTCTATTTATAGTAAGGAACCTTACTTCCCGTTAAGAGAGAAGAGGTTGCGTGTTCCTTACTTTCCCGTGAATTATGGGAAAGTTGCTATTTGTCAGGTGCTTTATCATCGCCTACAGTACTGGGAAAGTCACTGCATGGTGGTTGAAATCAGGGTATAGGCGGTCTGCACCTTATCATGACTTTTCTACCAAACCGCTCCATTGAGCAATAACGTGATTACACGTGGACTGCAACTACGGCGCACGTCAGAGTTTGAAATTAAAACTAGAGGGTTGGTGAGTCAACGTATCATACTGGCAACATGGATGCTTCAAGTACAGCTCCATATCAGAGACGCTTTGGGTGAGCTGACTTGAGAGCGCTTCGCTTCTACTGAACGGAAGCTCGTTCTAAGCATCTTTATCTGAAATGTTTCCATGATGCTTTGCCAAACTTTACTGATGATGCTTTCATTGCTGAAGCCGCTTCGCCACCTGACGCTTCGCGAACTTTGACTGCTTTATCCTTAATGCTTCTAGACTAAAACAAAAGCTTCCTAACATACAAGCTTTGCTAAGTACAACTTGTCTTGATTCATCAAAATAATAAGGGAAATATTCTAACGAGGGTTTTGGAATCAAATCAAAACAAATTGTTTATTTAACTTGATCCAAGTTTCCCCTTAACATAATATCCCAACAATTTCCCCCTTTTTGATGATGCCAAAACCCGACGTCAATTACTTACACAAATCTAGACAATTCTAGGCTAAGTATAAGAAGGAGAGTGGGTTAGGTAAAGCACAATATTAATGCAGTTATAGGCAGTTAAATGAAGCGTAAAATAAAATAAAGACAATGAGAAATTGTCTTAAAGCAGTAAAAGATATCATTGTATAAATGAGATAGAGAAATGATACATATACAACGAGTATCTACTTGGAGCGTTTGCGAGGGGCAGGAGGAATCAGACCATAGGCATTGTAGACCCTATCCTTGATGGCAGCTAGGGAGCGGTTAGGACGATCATTCTGTTCAAGCCATTCTGCACACTCATCGATCTCCTTTCTGATTGCTTCCTCATCAGGGATAGCGCCTCCAATTAGTGGGAGTTTGTAGCTTTCCTGGTTCGGAGATTTGAGAGTCACTCCATCTGCCAACTCCAAAATTTTGTTGAAGAGAGAGGCTTTGTGAGCATCCATGTATACAACGAAGCAGTCCATGGCGTATGCAGTGCGAAAGCCTTGCCAGTAGAAGAAGCGTTTAACGACTTGGCATCATTCCACTCCTCCTTGAGGTCAGTTGGAATGATCTTATCAACAAATTTGATGTTAGGAGCCTCATCCTTCAGCCTTTTCCTCTCAAATTCCTCCCTGGCATGCATCTGTTTTCCTGCACTTCTCGAAAGCGTCTCTGCGCAGGACCTCGACGTAGACTCTTTTAGCTTCAAGCACTTCATTTTTCAAAAGCTTTAGTTTTTTGGCTGAGTCTGTCATCACTTCTTCATTTGAAACTTCCTCCCTGCACTCCGACACTGCTTTATACTTTGCCATTACTACCAAGCATTATTTTTCAGTGTCATTTGTCAGAGTGTGCTTGCAACGATACCTACGGAGGTGGTAATTCATCTTGTGCACCAAAATCGCATCAATCTCAGCATTGATCTCGCGTTGTGCTCCAGCCTCCTTGGTCATCGTTGCAGGAGTTAGTTTTATTTTCTTGGGGTTGGTGTCAGCAGCCGCTTCAGTTTGGCGCTTTAGACCTTGCGGCATTGCTAACACGCTTCGAAGCGGAATGGCATCTAGAGGCTTCTTAGATATAATTACACGCCGCTCTGCTTCCCCCTTCTTTGGTGCCTCCACCTTCTTGGAAGCGTTCTTCTTTGCCTTAGCCAAGATACTTTGATCGCTTGACGTCCCAGTCCCTTCCCCCTTTTTGGCAGCATCAACAATAGATTTGGGAGGAACGGACTGTACAGTGGCGCTTTGGCTGGCGTCTCCTGACAAAGTAATGTTTGGTTGATTCAGCTTTAATAGGTTTTGTGCCAGGAGAGCGCCGAGGACTTGTGCCAAAAGCACTGGTGTTGGAGAGCGCGCATTGGTCAAAATGATTGACCGTTCAAGACTTGTTCGGAAAGTGTGGAACTCAGATTGGACCAACTCCGAGAGCACTCCGATTTGGTTGGTGATGCGCTTCAACGCTTCATTGTCGATTGGCCTAACTCGGTCACAGCCTGCTTTCTTTGTTGCTCTGAAACTGCGAGCTTTCTCTCCACAGACTCTAGCTTCTCCTTTAGTTGATGAGCGGCGGAATTGGCTTCAAATTTCTCAGCCTTCGCCGCTTTCAACTCCTTCGTTATCTTGGAGAGCTCTGCTTCCGCGGCTTCGAGCTCCCGATGAACACGCTCCTTGTCATCTAACTCGTGAAAGAGCTTCAACACTTCCGAACGTAAGGCGGGAATTTCTTAAAGTTATGCCTTAGCGCTCGAAAGCTCATCATGAGCTAACTCCACATGTTCTTTCTCCTCGGCCAACTATATCTGCACAGTTGCCAATTTCACCTTCAACTCTTCCAACTCTTTTGTAGCAGTGGAGAGCTCTTCTTCTTTCTTCACCTTCTCCTCCTTTAGCGCTTTCAACTCTGTGGAAGTATTTGAAAGTTCTGCTGCTATTGTCTTCTTCTCCTCCTCGGCTTCGGACAGTTGGTTCTCTCTCTCCTTAATCATTTCCTTCAGCTGGGAGCACTCATGCTCCACATCATCGTGAGCGGTTTGAAGAGCCGAGAGCCACTCTTCAAACGCTGTGGTAGTGGCTCCAGCTGGTGTTGTTGGGGCGAGGGTGAAGGAGGGAACGAGCTCCTGGACCTTCCCCTCGATGAGCTTCCACACTTCCGGCTCATCGATCAGGTCGTCAAAGCGCTCCAAGCCGAAGCTTCTAAGGATCAAAGCCTCCTCCTCGATTAGCACTTTGGGGTCCTAGGCCCGCACCATCTGGCAAACTTTGTACATGTTGGTGCCACGGCTTCAGACGTACTTCAGAAATCGTGAAGTAACCTCCATCACGGGTGGAGGTAGTGAGAATTCTCCAAAGAATTTGCGGATCTCCTCTTCAGCCTAAGAGAGATCCCTGTCAACATTCTTCACTACTGGGCTTGACGCTTTGGGAGTTGGAGGAGAGTCGGCTTGGATTTCTTCCACGGGGGAACTGGAAACGTCATCACCAAACACGAAGTTGAGAGCGTCGATGTGTTGAGCATCCTCTCCTGGCACATCAACCTCCTCCTCTTCTCCTTCTGCGGCTTGGGCATCAACTTTCAGATCCTGACTCAAGGTTTTGTCAGAATCGGAAGCGCTGGATGAGGAAGCGCTTTCCTCATCATCCTCATCCACTAAGCCATGCTTTCCCTTCATAGAAAGGACTGATTTCTCTGGCAGCAGAGAGCGCTTTGGCTTCTTGGTGGTTTTCCCATCTTTCTTTTTCTTCTTTTTCCTCTTCTCCTCTTCTTTCTTGAGGATGAGTGCTTCGGCTTCTGTGTACTCAATGGAAGTGGCTGGGGGAGGGGCGACTCCGAACTCATCCCCTGGGAGAGCTTTGTTGAAAAGCTCTCGAGTGTACTTCATCTCCACGGGCCATTCTTGAGCTGGCCATGAACGCTCAAGAAACATGGAGACTTTCATCCCATATTTCAGTTTTCCAAGGAAGGAAAAATTTCCTTTTTCCTTTCCCTCCGTCACTTCAGAAACGGTTTTATTGGCCTCCATGAGCTGGTTTATAAACCACGCTCTTCAGTTGTAAGCCGTGTGATTGATAGTGGTGTCACAGAGCGCCGACAGAAGATGAATCTTCTGCTCCGTGATGGTAGACCAGCTACCAGTGTGACATAGTAAGCACTTTGTCACGATGTTGATGAGGTTGTCGAAGGGCGGGTGAAGCGAGGTTGCCTTCGACTATTTACGGGTGAAGATGGTGTGAGGGTCTAGTGTGAAGCGCCTGAACTCCTTCTGGATATCCGCGTCGCCAGCACTTTCTGGATTCGCTCCAGAATTCAGAATGGGCACTGAATCCTCAAATAGAGCATCGAGCTCTAGATTCTCCACAGAGACTTGATGAACGAGCCCTTCTTCAGTAGTCTTATGGAGAGAGATTCTAGTGGTGAGGGTGACTAAGTCCAAGTTCGAGAAGAACTCGATGACCCCGACTGGATTGATGCACTGTCAGTGAGGATATCACGGTCTAGATGGGCTTCAGTGAAGATCAATTCAGCGAAGCGGCTTCGCGAGATTGTCTTCCATTTAGAGTTAATCATGATGAATAGATGTGAGTTTTTCTAAAAAATGAGAGAAAAGATGAGTGCAGATTCAAGTTCTGTGAGATGAAGAACTTAAAAAATTACAAAAATGGCGAAAATGATGAATAATGAAGGTGATAGAATGAAATAGTACATATATATATACATAGAAAATTAAAGAGTATGAAGGGGTAGTACGGTGACGTGTCTTAGTGAGTGGCTAAGATTACTTCCCGAAAATGGGGTGAGCGGTTAAAATCATGCTCTACGGTTACTTTAATCGTGTGGTTAGGGAAAAAGTAATTCGAAACGTCCGACGGCCAAGATTAAAAGGTTTTTGGCGGTTCGGTAGCGCGCGTGAGATACACGCGTGAGTGAGTCTTGAGTATTGTATCCACATTAGTCTTTGCATTAAATGCAAAGATATCACACGCAATATATACTCGATTGATATCCTACTTTAAAGATATATAGCATATAAGTAAATTAATGAGAGATTAATTTTCAAAAAGATTCGAAATTTGGCTGATTGCCATGCTTTGGAATTTAGACGAGAGCATCTAGTTCGAAAAGCTTCTGTATCAGCATTTTAATATTTTCGGTAAGTCACGCACAAGGTTCTTGAAGACGTTTTGCGTTGACTCACTTACTTGAATTGAAAGACGCAAAAGGAAGACTTACCAGTCAGTCAATATTGTAATTGACTGATAAAATGCTTTGACGATCCACAAACTCAAATGTTAAAGCATTAGTTGAGAAACAAGAACGTTCACGCTTTGGAAGTGTGAGAGCGACTGTTCTCATCTAGGCGCTTTCTCTCCAAGTTAAAGTGCTTCCCCCTTAAACATAGCTTCGGATTATATTTAAAGAGAGCGTCAACTCTGTAGGGGAGGTGCTTCACTTATGATGAGAGTTGTGCTCGGAAATTGAAATCCCTAATCGCAAGATTAGGGGACATTCATCCCTTAACCTCTTTCTTTCGTTCTTCTTGCTATTTTTGTTTTGCTTGATTAATAGCTTTATTAATGAGCGTTTACTGATTCTTGCGTTCTATATATATATTTTTTTTACACGCAGGTGCTGATCGATTCGGGCGACGAACGTGCCACTGCGGCTTCTCCGATTGGCCTCGGTCGCCGTCCTTCGATAGCTGCTGAAGCTCTCAGCGGCTTCAATTTCTTTCCATCAAGGCTTCGACCTCGATGAGGTTCGAGTCCCCTCATTCTTGCTTCTTAATCATCTTCGTTTCCCTCTCTTAATGAATCTTTAACTTGGGGTTTATCGGGTTTAAGGCTTTAAGAATTGAGTTTCCTGCTTCTCTGTTTAGTTACTAAATAGCTTTAGTTTAGATTTCGGTTAGAGCTTGCTGAATCGTGCTCTTAGTTAAGCTTGTAGGAGCTGTGGTGTGTTATTAATCTCATCATGTCACAACGTTTTGATGAAGAGTAGCAAGCATGCTTTGTTCTTAGACTGTTCAAAAACTGAGATTTAGGAACTATTGATACTTTTTGTTAAAGGCTATGAATATATAGTTCTATTTCTACTTCAATACTAGATAGCATGTTTGTTTGCCCCTTAAATCTTAGTTGCTGAGGTTCGAGTGGAATGTTAGCATGCTCGCACTATGTGTTTTAAGTGCCAAAGCTTAAAGAAGTGAGCATGCTTAGCTTAATCTTTAGGAGAAAGTTCATACATTACTTGAG
The DNA here is from genome assembly GCA_001642375.2 of Mentha longifolia. Lineage (NCBI taxonomy): Eukaryota > Viridiplantae > Streptophyta > Magnoliopsida > Lamiales > Lamiaceae > Mentha > Mentha longifolia. Next base: position 24,731,453 of record CM038118.1, read on the forward strand.
TTGATGTTTACCTTGATGAAGGAAAGGGTTTGGGGCTGTGGCTGGGGAAAATGGCTGGAGCTCTGCTCCGGCTTTTCCTTCTTCTCTACAGCCGCAACTTCTTCTCTATTTTCTGGCTGCTTCAGGCTCTCCGTTCTTCCTCCCTTTTTCTTTACTGCTCCAGCTTTCTAAGTGTTTAAGTGTGAAAATGGTGGGGTGTAGAGTGACGAGAATAGCTGCTTGTAAGAGGATTTATATATATATTATTACTTGCAGCTCCCTTGTATCCGGATTTGTTTTGTTAGGAGTGTGTTTTATACATTGGACAAAGATCTCTTCTAAATCTTTTAGCTGATTGTATTTTCTTCCTTTTTGCAGATTTGGTGGCTTTAGACTTTCTGCAGGCTGGGGTAGGGGAATGGAAAGGATTGATTTGAAGCTGATAAGGTGGCAAGGGATTTGGTCTGCTTATCCCCTTTTTCTAGCTAGGGTAGCCGTATATTGCTTTATTAACTTGTATACTTCATTTGATGTAATAGAGTTGTATAAAGAGTGTATTCTACTTATTCATAGCTGGACTTAGATGAAGATCGGCCATAGTGCCATTCTTGAATGTTCATTGGGCTTGGCCCAATATTTGAAATGAAACTACTTAATCTCTTGTGTATGGGCTTCGGCCCACAATCAATTGCTATTGAGCTCGTTATATATTATATGTTAATTATTATACTTATAATAATTAATCGAGCATTCGAGTTATTTCTTAGCTAGGAAAATAATCAAAAATTAACATACTTAATCGTATAATAATCCAATCGAATATTTAATCGATTAATTGTTACTTAACTAAGAGCGACTAGAAATCGAGTTGCTACTTGATTTCTATCGAAAACTTCATTCCTCGAAATATATATATATAAATGGAAGTGGAACTTGTTTACTAAGGGTAATAATTTCCTTTTTAGCTCGTAATGAGCCTCTAATAGAGTTAGGAAAGTACGGGACGTTACAAGTTCGTCGCATGTTTCCTTAATTATTTCACTCACATCATATTTAAGAAATTATTTGTGCATGAACTTACCTACATCTGTCCACCAGCTGTCATTCAAATGATATTGAAATAGAACAGCTTGTGTAACAATACACACATGCAACAGATCTTTTAGAGGTTAAGTTGTTCCACCATTTTGAGTTTGTCCAACATAAATATGTCAATACTAATATAGTGTAATCCATAAACTAACATGTTATTTGTGAAGCACATTTGCATTAATTAAATCACAAAAACAAGTTTCTTGTTTCCTTACTTTACAAACTTATTGAATAAGGAAGTCATTGTTATATATATTTACATTATATATATATATAGGAATTGGATCATATGAGAACCTTTTTTATTCATGAGAATGTGAGAATCATGCTTATTTAGATATATTTTCATGCCTTTTTATATGTACAATTATGCTTTTTTGCAATAGCATAATTTTACATCTACAAAATAAGCGGGATTCTCACGTTCTCACGAATGAAAGTGTTCTCATATGATCCGATCCTTATATAGTGGAAGGTTCTTATGAAAAATCATTATTTTGTAAAATCCATAATAGCACATATAAAAAAACATGAAAACATATCTAAATAAGCATGGTTCTCACGTTCTCACGAATGAAAGGGTTCTCATAAGATCCTTCCCCTATATTTATATATATATGTATATAATAGATTAATAAGATAATAATATATTAAAGAAGAAGTTAAGCAGAGGTTGCCAAAAACTCTTCGGATAAGACACCTCTTCAATTAATGGTTACATGTCTCTACAATAGAGTTGCAACCGTTTGCTGCAACGGTTATGTATCTATAAATGCTCAAGTATAATAGAGAAATGGTAGAGATTTGAAACCTTAGCCTCTGTAATTATACTATGTAAATTTATTTTCTTTCTACTGTCATCCATAACTTGCCATCCTTTTGCTTCGAGCAATTCGATGGAGTGCAACATTCGAATTTATGAGATATAGGTTTTGTATCCTGGAAGGTTAATTTCTTGAGACCATTTACACCAAAGTGGGAGGATTTAATACCTTTAAAGATAGCATCATTTTTCCGTGTGCCTAACCTATCTTTAAATCCATTTCCCATACATATATACAACAATTTTTAAAGGTATTAAATTTCTGCAATGGAGTCGATGTTGGTGAAGGCACAATTAAATGGTGGAGACAAACTTGAGAGGCTGAACGAACTTAACTACAAGCGTTGGAGTTTGAAGATGGAATACCTTTTGACAATTGCAAAGGTATTCTATGTTCTGTCTGAAAGCTGCCCGGAGGAAGGCACCAATTTGAATGCAACAGAGGCGCAAAACACCGAGGTGGTGGAGAAGGCAAATAAATGGAAAAATGATGATTTCATTTGTCATTACACCATTCTGCAATCGTTGAACAACACACTATTCAATGTGTTTCACATCCACAAAACTGTTGCAGAACTTTGGAATGCTATGAAACAAAGGTACGTTAATGAAGATGTTGGTGATTAGTCTTTTCTAGTTAACAAGTATGTTGAATACAAAATGGTAGACACTCGACCAGTCATTGATTAGGCTAATGAGTTAAATGATATAGCAACAGAGTGTGCTGATGCTGGTGAATCCATTTCTGAAACTTTTTAAGTTTCCACCATCATTGGTAAACTTCCATCTTCATGAAAAGATTACCAAAAGAAACTGAAACATAAGAATAAGTTTATTTCCTTAGATGAACTTTTTTAGGGTATTCAAATTGATAGTGGAACTCTCAAAAGAGATGATAATGTTTCTTCAAGGTTTGATGGTGTAAATGCCATCGATGATAAAAATCTTCCTAAAACTTCTAAGGGAAACCAAGGAAGATTCAAAAAGAGGAAGAATTTTAAAGGAAATTGGAATGGAAATAAGAAAAAGAAAGGTAGTTGTTACGTGTGGCAAAGCTGGTCATTTTGCTAAGGAATGCCGGCACCGTAAGGGAAACGACAAGAAGGAACTAGCTAACATAGTTGAGAAAGACTTTGTTGTTGTCATGTCTGAAATCTATCTTGTCAACGATGATACTACCGATTGGTGGTTGGATTCGGTGCTACCTGTCATGTTACTCCAAACAAGAGTTTGTTCAAGTCATATGAAGTGGTGAAAAAACCGAAGTCTGTTTACATGGGAAACGTTTCTTCAAGCGGAGTTCTCGGTATAGGAACTGTTGTCCTTCCCCTTACTTCACAAAACACTTTGACATTAAAAAATGTATATCATATCCCTTCTATGAGAAAGAATCTTATATATGTCCATAAGTTAGATGTAAATGGTTTCAAAGTAGTCTTTGGTGCCCAGAAAGTGTCTATCACTAAGAATGGCAAGTTCGTAGGAAAAGGCTACTTGAAAGACAATATGTACTTGTTAAATGTTGACTATAATAATATTACATCTTCTGTTTACTAGTTTATTAACACGTATTTTATGTGCATGTTGAGTGTTTTGGGAATGTGTTTGAGTCTCAATTTATGTGCTTATATGTGAAAAATACTAGGGTTTCTTAACTCTTAGTACATTTTAGACTTTTCTCATTTTTCTTGGTTTTCGATCCATTTTGGTAAGAATTGGAATAGTATTCATGTGGCTAAGGATCGAAGGCCGGGAATGAGGAAGAATCGAGCTTGATTAGGGTGAAACCTAGGTTTGAAATGTGGAATTTAAATATATAGAGTAAGGGTTTCACTAGGTCACATTCAATTATGTTTTCCTCGTTCTCTCGAATCTCTTTATGCTTTTTGCAAGAACAATGAAGAACTCATATGGACAATTTGATCATTTCATGTCGAAGAGGGGTTTGTTAGGAGTCCATAGCAAAAAGCGGATCGAGAATCGGAGTTCGGACGAGGGAGAAAGAGCAAAAACGGTGGAGCTGCGCAAAATGACCGAACCGACGGCGACCCGGACGGCGACCGGCTGGACCGCCAGCCAGGCCGCCGGCTGGCCGGCTGAGGGACAGCTTCTGCGGTGACCCAGGCTGCAACCGAGGTGGCGACCGGCCAGCCCGCCGGCTAGGGCGCCGCCGGCCCTTCTTTCTCCAATTAGTGACCGAGTTCGTCCTCTAACTCGGTCCGACTCGACCCAAGACTCACCTATTATGTATTTAAACCCAAAATCTTCTTATTTTGTGTATCTAGAACATATTTTAATTCCCCAAGAACCCTAGAAACATTTCCTTCTTTCCTTTTTAGTATTTTGAAGATTGTTGAAGCTACATTGGTTGGATTTGCAATTGGAGACCATCTTCTTCTTCCTTATTGAATTCTCTTTCTTTTAAGCATGATTTCAATTATTTTTTATGGTTTATTTTCCTTAATTATGTCTAGCTAGTTCTCTTTGTGATTTCAATTATATGTAGATTATGATGAAGTGATTGGGTTTAGGCTTTAATTTTGGATTTACCTTCTAATTTCATGTTCATTTCTCTTGGGGCTATGTTTTATTATGTAATTGTGATTGATCACCATAGTTGCATACCAAGTGTTTGATCTAATGCTTAGGAGGCTTAGATTAGATGCTAGGATCAAGAGATTTGCATGCTAAAGTATAGTAGGGTTAAGGAACTCCATGAGCTATTGGGAGTTAATGAATTGCTTGATGTCTTAGTCGGAATTAAGTCTTTCATTAATCTACTTGTCTTCATTGCAATGAGAATTGAGTGAACCATAGTTAGGAGGTTTCCCATATGAAATTGGATTAAATTGGTTAATTCTAGTTAGAGTTCTAATCACCCATCACTTGAGCCTAATCGAAGTATAATTGGAATCACGTTTATTTTGTATTGATTTTATATCCTTTGCTCATTTGTTGCTTGTTTAGTTAAGTTTTAAGTTGATAATTACTTTTTGGTGTCATTAGTTAATTAAAAACACAAAAAATGCTTGTCGGTAGCTTGAATAGTAGATTTAATAGCTAGGTTACTACTTGAGACTTGAGCGTTCTTGCATTCCTTGTGGTTCGACTCGATTACTTAACCGATTATTATTGCGCTCTACCCTCACCCTAAAGTGAGGACGGGTCAATTTTTGGCGCCGTTGTCGGGGAATGCATAGTTTAAGTTTCAATAGTTGATTTGGTTATTGAATTACTAATTCAAGCATTTTTCTCTTTTGATTTTTGTTTTGTAGGTGTATGCACACAAGGTCTAAAGGAAGACTCGTTCAACCTTTAATCTTGAACTTTGAAAGAAGACATAGAAGACGGAATTCTATTGAAGAACAAGACATGGCCAACAATCAAGATTATGAGGCTCTTAGGAAGGAACGTGAAGATATGAGAGCTTGGAGAGATGAGCAAGAAAGAAGGGCAAATGAGGCTCCACCACCTCCTCTCAACCATATGTTCCAACCTCCAACGGAACAATTCCAAGGAGGAGAGTGGGGGACGATCAATGCCAACAATTTTGAGCTCAAATCCGGACTTATTCAAATGGTGAAGAGTGAACAATTTGGTGGAAGTCCCACGGAGGATCCAAATGCCCATCTTAGCATGTTTCTCGATATGTGTGATACGATCAAGCTAAATGGAGTGCCAAGTGATGTTATTCGTATGCGGATGTTTGGGTTTTCTCTACGGGATCGGGCTAAGGATTGGTACAAGGGATTGAACAAGGCCAACATTCATACATGAGATGACTTGTGCAAGACCTTTCTCTCCAAATACTTTCCACCATCTAAAGCTCAAAAGCTCATCTCCGACATCTCACACTTCTCTCAACAAGGTGATGAGACCTTGTTTGAGGCATGGGAAAGATATAGAGAGTTATTAAGGAAGTGCCCTCAACATGGTTTCAACGAGGGACAACAAATCACCACATTCTATAGTGGCCTCACACCTCACACGAGAAGCATAGTAGATGCCACTTCCGGAGGATGCCTAGTTAATAGAAATGCAAATGAAGCTCTAAGAATTCTTAAGGAAATAGCTTCTAACAGTTATCAATGGCCTATGGAGAGGGCTCCATCAAGAAGACTTGCTTCTATTGATGATGAGAAGTATGATGCTCTAGCAATGGAAGTTGCTAATATGAAGAAACAATATGAAGAAGAGAGGAAAGCTCAATCTCAAGCTCAATTTCAAAGTGTTCATCAATATCAAGAGAACTTGGAGCCCAGTGGAAGTGAAGACTTGAATTTAGGCAATATGGAAATTTCAACAAGTCAAATTTCCAAGGAGCTCAAAGTGGTTTTCAAGGGAATTATCAAGGGGGATTTCAAGGGAGGTCACAAGGAGAAAATTCCTACGGTTATCAAGGAGGCTATCAAGCCTATAATCCTAACAACTGGACTCATCCCAACCTCTCCTACGGAAACCCCAATAATGCTCAATTGCCACCTCCCGGTTTCTCCGTATCTCAAGGAGTAATTGAAGAACCGAAGAAAATAACTCCTTCTATAGAGCAACTTGTCCAACAAATGGCAAGTCAACAAAGTTCGTTTATCACACAAACCGGGCAAAAGGTGAGTGCCTTGGAGAATTCACTTACATCTTTAACAAAACAAGTGAAAATGATGGAGGGACAAATAAGTCAAATGGCTAACCAAGCCACCACTCAACACACACCGGGAAAGTTTCCAAGCAACACGGAGATGAATCTTAAAGGGTGTAATGCTATCACCTTGAGGAGTGGCAGGGCTTATGAGAATGAATCTACATCCAAGAGTAAAGAAGAGGAAGTTCTTGTTGAAGACATACTCTATGAAGAGTCTCCAACTATTGATGAAGAATCAAGGAAAGATGTTCAAGGAGAAGCTCCTAAGGCGGTGCTAGTAGAGGCTCCTCTTCCTACCAAGGATGTTATTACGAAGGCTCCATTCCCTCATCGTTTAGCCAAGCCTAAGGTTGATGAGAAGTTGATGAGATTCTTGGATATATTCAATAAGGTACAAATCAACATTCTTTTGCTTGATGCACTTCGTGATATGCCCGGCTATGTGAAGTTTTTGAAGGATGTCGTGGCTAAAAAGAAGAAGTTTGGTTCATTTGAAACAATTAGCCTCACGGAGGAAGTTAGTGCGGTGATTCAAAGAAAATTGCCTTTGAAGAAGAAGGATCCCGAAAGTTTCACAATAGCATGTGTGATTGGAGGAAAAAAGTTTAGAAATGTCTTATGTGATCTAGGAGCTAGTATTAATTTGATGTCATTGTCTATCTTTAAGAGGTTGGATATTGGAGAGATCAAACCTACATCTATTTGTCTTCAAATGACCGATCGTTCTATATCATATGCTCAAGGAATTGTTGAAAATGTTTTGGTAAAAGTGGAGGGATTCATATTTCCCACGGATTTCGTAATCTTATACATGCCCGAGGACAAGGATATGCCCCTCATTCTTGGGCGTCCTTTCCTAGCAACCGGAAGAGCTCTTATTGATGTACAAGACGGAAATCTCACTTTTAGAGTGAATGGAGAGACCCACACTCTTTCAATCTTCGATGCAATGAAGCGAGGAGATGACTCAACTTATGAGGAGTGCAATGCAATTACCACTTTGCCTACATCTATGGCAAAAGACCTCACGGAGGAAATCATCTCAAATTCTTTCTATTCCTATTCCGATTAAGATGATGTTTGTGATGACTTATTGGAGTCCATTGCTTATTTGGAAGCAAATCAAGGATCATTGAAGGATGAGGTTCATTACCTTGACATCAACCAACCGTGGGAGAGCGGGAGTTCAACTAAGGAGGAATCTTCTTCAAGTGCCTCTCAAGAATTGAAACCTCTTCCCGATCATCTAAGGTATGCCTTTCTTGGTGATAATGACTCTTTTCCCGTTATAGTGTCACAACACTTGTCAGAGTCCGAATTGGACAAGTTGTTGAGAGTCCTTAGGGAGTTTAAAGATGTTATTGGTTGGTCTATTGATGATATCAAGGGTATTTGTCCATCTATATGCATGCATCGTATATTGTTAGAGGATGATTGTCGTCCCAAGGTTCAACCTCAAAGGAGGTTGAATCCGGTCTTGCAAGTAGTGGTGAGAAAAGAGGTGTTGAAGTTATTAGATGCGGGAATGATCTACGCTATTTCAGATAGTGAATGGGTGAGTCCTACCCAAGTGGTTCCGAAGAAATGAGGGATGACTGTGGTCAAGAATGAGAAGGAAGAGGTTATTGCTACAAGAGTTACCACCGGATATAGAGTTTGCATTGATTATATGGCTCTAAATGCGGCAACAAGGAAAGATCACTTTCCTTTGCCCTTTATTGATCAGATGTTGGACCGTTTGGCGGGTTATGAGTACTATTATTTTCTTGACGGATATTCCGGATACAATCAAATTGTCATAGCCCCGGATGATCAACACAAGACGGCCTTTACATGCCCCTATGGAGTATTTGCCTATAGGAGGATGCCTTTCGGGTTGTGTAATGCTCCGGCCACATTCCAAAGGTGCATGATGTCTATATTTAGAGGGTTGATTGAAAATATTATGGAGGTATTCATGGATGACTTCTCGGTTTTTGGGAGGAGTTTTGATTCTTGTTTAGATAATCTCACCAAAGTGTTGCAAAGATGTAAGGACACTTCTCTTGTCTTGAATTGGGAGAAGTGTCACTTCATGGTTAGAGATGGAATTGTGCTTGGGCACAAAGTTTCGAGAGATGGTTTGGAAGTAGATAGAGCCAAGATTGTCGCCATAGAGAAGCTTCCGCCTCCAACAAATGTGAAATCAATCTGGAGCTTCCTTGGTCACGCGGGGTTCTATAGAAGATTCATTGAAGGTTTTTCGAAAATTACCAAGCCACTTTGCAATCTCTTGCAAAAAGATGTTAAGTTTATCTTTGATGAAGAATGTTTGAAAGCTTTTGAGACATTGAAGAAAGCCCTCATTTCTACTCCTATTCTTATCAAGCCTAATTGGAGTGAATCTTTCATTCTAAAGTGTGATGCAAGTGACTATGCTTTAGGAGTAGTCTTGGGGCAAATGAAAGATAAAGTGTTTCGAGTCATTCATTATGCTAGTAGGACATTGGATGGTGCTCAAAACAACCGAGAGGGAATTTTTAGCCATTGTCTTTGCATTTGACAAATTCCGGTCATATCTTGTCGAGAATCACATTATTGTCTATTCGGATCATATGGCTATACGACATCTCATGGCGAAGAAGGATGCAAAGACTCGTTTGATTCGTTGGATCCTCCTTCTTCAAGAATTCGACATGGAGATTCGTGATAAAAGAGGGGTAGATAATGTGCTAGCCGATCATTTGTCAAGGCCTGAAAAGCCGATTGAAGGTGAAGATTTGAGATTGAGTATCAATGAATGTTTCCCGGATGAGAAGATTATGGTCTTGAAGTGTAAAGATTCTTGGTTTGCCGACTTTGCCAATTACCTTGTGCTTCGAGAATTCCCACCAAATCTCTCGGATTATCAAAAGACCAAGTTCCTTAGAGATGTGAGGTTCTATTATTGGCAAGATCCGTATCTATGGAGGAGGTGTGCCGATGGAATTATTCGTAGATGTGCTATGGACAATGAATGGCTCAAGATTATTGGAGATTGTCATGAGGGACCGAATGGGGGTTATTTTGGGGTTAATCGTACTGCTTGGAAGGTTTTTCAAAGCGGATTCTATTGGCCTTCGATTTTTAAGGATTGCCAAACTTTTGTGAAGAGTTGTGATAGATGTCAAAGAATGGGGAATATTACAAGGAAAGATGAGATGCCTCAAAACATTATGATTGAGGTTGAGTTGTTTGATGTTTGGGGGATAGACTTTATGGGACCATTCCCTAATTCTTGTGGTTTTTCCTACATTCTTCTTGCTATTGAGTATGTTTCAAGATGGGTTGAAGCAATTCCTACTTCGACTAGTGATTCCAAAGTTGTGATCAAGTATTTAAAGAAGAATATTTTGACTCGGTTTGGAACTCCTAGGGCTTTGCTTAGTGATGGGGGGTCTCACTTTAATAACAAATGGTTGGGAAGTGTTCTTGCTAAGTATGGAGTGAAGCACAAGATTACATCTCCATACCATCCTCAAGCCAATGGTCAAGCCGAGCTTGCAAACCGGGAAATCAAGCAAATTTTGGAGAAGACAATCACTACTCGAAAGGATTGGGCGAAGAAACTCGATGATGCTTTGTGGGCCTATCGAACCGCCTACAAAACCCCTATTGGTATGTCTCCATATCAACTTGTCTTTGGAAAGTCTTGTCATTTGCCTTTGGAGATTGAGCATAAGGCATATTGGGCTTTAAAGAAGATTAATTTTGAGTTTAAGGAGGCCGGAGTGAATAGAAAGAATCATCTTGTGGAATTGGATGAATGGAGAAACGAGGCTTATGAAAATTCTCGGATTTACAAGGAAAGAGCCAAGAAGTTTCATGATTTGGAGATTCGAAGCAAGGTGATCATTCCGGGAGACGAGGTTCTTCTCTTTAACTCTCGTCTTCGTCTTTTCCCCGGAAAACTCAAATCAAGGTGGACCGGTCCTTACATTGTAAGTAGGAGTTTTAAGAATGACACATTTGAACTTCTCAAGAATGATGGTTCTACCTTCATTGTTAATGGACATCGACTTAAGCTTTATTTCAATTCGAAGAGGTTTAAGGAGGAGTCGACCATTCTTCTTAATGATGCTTGATCTTGGAGACTAAGTCTAGCTAACGACGTTAAACAAAGCGTTTGTTGAGAGGCACCTCAACACGTATCCTTTTCTTTTTCGTTTTTGTGAGTTTTTATTTCTTTTTTCAATTTTTGAGTTTGTTGCAATTTTCGTTTGATTTTTGAGAAAAACCATAAAAAAATAGAAAATGTTGAAAAAAGAAAGTTGAAAAATGCGTAGGGAGAATAAAGAGGAAGTCGAGAGGGACCCGGTGCTTCGAAAAGGGTCGAAAAAGGTCGAGAAACACATCAGAAACGACCGAAAAAAGAGACGGGGCGAGCTGCCGGCGACCCGGACGGCGACCGGCTGGACCGCCGGCCAGGCCGCCGGCTGGGTGGCTAATATGCAGCTTCGGCGGCGGTCCAGGCGGCGACCCAGGCAGCAACCGGCCAGGCCGCCGGCCTGGGCGCCGCCGGCCCTTCCTCCCCCCTTTTATTTCTATTTTGTTTCTTTCCACCTCATTTTTATTCATTTTATGTTTTTCATTTTTATTTCTTAGAACAAACCCACTTTCTCACTCTAAAAACCTAGATTTTCTTCCTCTAATTACTCTCAAATCACTTAGAATTAAGCAAATTCCTTCCATATGTTCATTACCGATCCCAAAATCTACTTTTTGAACCGAATCATTCACTTTTTCACCCACTCTAGCTACAAAAGCGAAAATTTGGTTCTTTAGCGTAAAGAGTTGAGTTTCTTCAAGTTTCTCCAAGAAGATGAGGTAATGTGCCCTATATCCTTACTCATATGAGTTTTTACTTGCAAGATATGAGATGGTATGAGTATTTACTTCACCATTTTCATGAAATTAAGTAGAAATTCTTACCTTGGATTTTTCTTTATTATTGGAGAAACTTGTGGGTGAACCATGGAAATGAGCATGCATTGGCTTGTATTTATGCTCCTCTTATGCATTTAGGCATGTTTGATTTGAGTTTGAATGAAAAGTTGCATGACTCATGGAATTTTGAGGGATATGCTTGCTCTTTAATAGAAAATTCATTTCTTGAGGGTTTAAGGCTTGAAGAAAGCATGAATTTATGAATTCTTGATTTGCCAAGTGAAATTCATGACATTCTCTTTGTTCACTTAAATTCCATGTGAATATGCATTCATTTTCATGTGAATACTCATGAATGAGTTTGGAAGTGCTTAATGCTTTTGTTAAGAAAATATGAAATTCTTGCTTGCTTTGTTTAGGAATTCATTTATTATGAAATATGCATGCTAGATGGAGAGTGATATTTGTATGAAATGTTGTTCACACCTTGACAAAGTTTGGATTATTTTCTCAAATCTCACTTTGCCTTGTTTGTGGTTTGTAGGAAAAAGGATTCTAAGGGGAAAAGAAATGCCATCATCACTTCTAAGGAATTGATTGCTTCTCTATCAAAAAAGAGAAGAAATGATGTCTCTTCATCTTCACATGTACCAAGGAGAGATCCAAAGACACCGGAAGCTCATAACATTCACTTGGAGACTTATGAAGAAAGAGCAAGATTTGTCATTCTCGTATCAAGAACCATCATACCAACTCAATTTCCATCCAAGGACACATTGGTGAAGTTAGGGCTTTATGATAACATCAAAGTCCTCTTTGACAATATAGGATGGGGAAGTATCTTAGAGGATACTCTTGAAGATAGGAGAACATATGAAAAGGTGGTTCTTGAATTTATGAGCACATTGGAGGATGAGAGCATCCATACTATGGAAAGCATCAAATTTCAATTATTTGGAGAGCGTCATGAGTTGAGTTTGGAAGCGATAGATGACATCTTTGGAGTGCCACATGGAGGTGATGTGTTGGTGGAAAGAGCTTTTGCGCATAGTTTCATGTGGAATAAACTTGCTCCAATCACCATGGAAGGCTTTAGAGCGGGATACTCAAAATCAAATGAGGTGAGAAATCCGGTCCTAAGAATGGTGTTGAAGATCCTAGCTCATACTATGGTTGCACGGACGGAGAACACTTCGGTTCGAGTTGATGATCTCTTCATTATTCAAGTCATGCTAACCAAGAGGCCCATAAGCTTTTCTCACATTTTCCTTGCTCAAGTCATGAAGCAAGCAAGGGCACCAAGTGGGAAGATTAACATAGGAGGAATGCTCACCCCTTTGGCTAGGAAACTCAATGATGATCTTAATGGATATACTCCGATGAGAGGTTCATATTTGATTGATGTTGAGAAACTAAGAAACATGAGGTTTCTTGTATCATCTAGGCCTCCCTTTTATTTCATTCAAGATGATGAAAGGACATTCCCTCTTCCAAATGCAATGAGTGTGTTGGTAACCGATCTCCATGATCGGGAGAATTGGCACTTGAATACCCCCACTCATAAATTCATCAAAGAGAATCATATTTTCAATTATGGAGAAGAAGATGAATATACCATGGGGGGTGAGGGAATGCCTTTTGCTCAAGAAGATGAAGAAATGGAAGATTCTACAAGGGGTGAACCAATGTCAAGAGGTGAGCCAAGTTCGAGAAGAGAGTAAATTCCAAGAGAAAGAGGGTATGAAGAGAGGTTTGAAGCCCTTGAAGGGAGAATGGCAAGCATGGAGCGTGGATTCAAATCCCTCGATGCACAAGTCACGGTGATGAGGCAAGAAGTAACTTCAATGCAAATTACTCAACTTGAGGAAGCACAAAGAGGTGAAAGGATGGAAAAACAAGCAAACTCGATAATGGAGTTATTGGAGAGTTTTCGGATGCACCAAGGCAATCAAGGGGTGACATGGCCCCTACTTCCTCCACCATAGCTTGGACCTTTGTGAGTGTAATTTAAATTTCTTATATATCTTTCCCGCCAAACTTATTTTCGAAATTATTTTCTAAAATAAGTTTGGGGGAGGGGGGTAGGATAAGAAATTTAAATTACTTACATTTTATGTCTTTTCCATTCCTTTACTAGTTCTTTTCTTATTTGCTTTACTTGGTTGGTAGTTTCATGACTTTGTGTATTGTTGGGTTAATCTTGTATACTTGGTGGATTGATTGATTGAGAAGTTGTTGATTTGAGAATGTGGAAATATGGTTGGTTTTAGAGTGAAAAGTGTTCCTTGGAGAATAAATGTGAAAGTTTGGTTTGCTTTAGTATGTTTTCATGTTATATTTGTGTGTTTTTGTTAATTGGAAGGAAGATTAAAGTTAAGAAAAGAATGTTGAGTGCTTGATGTTTGATTTTGTGAGTTTGGGTAAAAGAGCATAGTTGATGAAAGTTCTTCTTTGTTTTGATTAGGTTTTGGATTGTGAGCTTGAATGTGAAAATCTTTCAAAATTGAAGAGTTTTTGAATTGGAAAAAGTTGAATGAATGCTTGCATGTTTGAGTGTGAAAGAACGTGTTTAATTGCTCAAGTGCATTTGGGTGAGATGCCAATGATTGATGCTAAAATGTTGACATTTTTGAAATTTCTCGAGTTTGAGTCAAGCATGATTAGGGTTATTTCACTTGGATAGCTTGGGAGAATTGATCTTAGGCACTTAGGCTCTAGACAAAAAGCTTGAGAGGATTTTGAGCCTAAAACTATGCATTTTACATAGTGAACATCCTTTCTTGAGAGCTTGATCTTGCATTGCATTCTCTTTACTAGAACTTGCCTTGATACTCTTGTTAGAAGTATCACATGTGTGCATGATTAGGAGATGATCTTAGGCCATCATTGAATAGCTCATTTTCCCTAAACACTAACCTATCTTTCATTACCATTTTCGTCCCATTTTGAGCCTTGAATGGAGCCTTTTCTTCTTGAACCGGATGATAGGGGGTGAAGGATGGTTAGGGGAATCTTGGAGAAAGTTGAAAATTCATGAAAATGATGGGTGATGGTGAAGGGTCTAGAGATTGATTTGAAATGAAAGGACACTTCTATAAGCTCAAAGTTAGAATAGAAAAGAATAAGAACGAAGTTCTTATTGAAAAAATAAAAAATAAAAATAAAAACGTAAGAACAAAGTTCTTACAAGAAAAAGAAAAGAATAAGAGCATAAAGGAGTGTTTCTTTAAATGTTTGGTAGAAGCTTGGGTTCATTTGATAAAAAAAGGGTTTGACAAGGTGGAAGATGAAGAAATTCATACTTAGAAAGGTGAAGAAAGGAGGTAAGGGTACTTGAATGAAAATTGAAGTCACTTAACCTCAAATTCCCTACCTTAACCAATGTCCCTACATTACAAGCTTAATAAAGACCTTTTTGATCCTAATTTGTGCATACATTGTAGTATTAGAAACTTGAGTTGATAGGCAAGCTTATGGCTAAAGTTATGCTTTGCATGATTTCGATGAGTGCTTACCTTTTCCATATGTAGAGGGATCGAGTGATACACATATTCTTTGTGAGGTCTAGAGTCGAAGGTGTTTGAGTGATTGATTTCTAAGTTAGGAGAGTGAGTGATCTTATGAATGTTTGGCTTGACTTGAGAATTTCCTTGAGCTAAAATCTTTTTTTTTATATGATATGAGGCATCGAGGAACTCAAAATGCACACTCCATACGTGTTAAGTGTTTTGATTGTTCGTTTCATTGTTCGGGACAAACAATGACTTAAGTTTGGGGGAGTGATTAACACGTATTTTATGTGCATGTTGAGTGTTTTGGGAATGTGTTTGAGTCTCGTTTTATGTGCTTATTTGTGAAAAATACTAGGGTTTCTTAACTCTTAGTACATTTTAGACTTTTCTCATTTTTCTTGGTTTTCGATCCATTTTGGTAAGAATTGGAATAGTATTCATGTGGCTAAGGATCGAAGGCCGGGAATGAGGAAGAATCAAGCTTGATTAGGGTGAAACCTAGGTTTGAAATGTGGAATTTAAATATATAGAGTAAGGGTTTCACTAGGTCACATTCAATTATGTTTTCCTCGTTCTCTCGAGTCTCTTTATGCTTTTTTCAGGAACAATGAAGAACTCATTTGGGCAATTTGATCATTCCATGTCGAAGAGGGGTTTGTTAGGAGTCCATAGCAAAAATCGGATCGAGAATCGGAGTTCGGACGAGGGAGAACGAACGAAAACGGTGGAGCTGCGCAAAATGACCGAACCGACGACGACCCGGACGGCGACCGGCTGGACCGCCGGCCAGGCCGCCGGCTGGCCGGCTGAGGGACAGCTTCTGCGGCGACCCAGGCTGCAACCGAGGCGGCGACCGGCCAGCCTGCCGGCTAGGGCGCCGCCGGCCCTTCTTTCTCCCATTAGTGACCGAGTTCGTCCTCCGACTCGGTCCGACTCGACCCAAGACTCACCTATTATGTATTTAAACTCAAAATCTTCCTATGTTGTGTATCTAGAACATATTTTAATTCCCCAAGAACCCTAGAAACATTTCTCTCTTTCCTTTTTAGTATTTTGAAGATTGTTGAAGCTACATTGGTTGGATTTGCAATTGGAGACCATCTTCTTCTTCCTTATTGAATTCTCTTTCTTTTAAGCATGATTTCAATTATTTTTTATGGTTTATTTTCCTTAATTATGTCTAGCTAGTTCTCTTTGTGATTTCAATTATATGTAGATTATGATGAAGTGATTGGGTTTAGGCTTTAATTTTGGATTTACCTTCTAATTTCATGTTCATTTCTCTTGGGGCTATGTTTTATTATGTAATTGTGATTGATCACCATAGTTGCATACCAAGTGTTTGATCTAATGCTTAGGAGGCTTAGATTAGATGCTAGGATCAAGAGATTTGCATGCTAAAGTATAGTAGGGTTAAGGAACTCCATGAGCTATTGGGAGTTAATAAATTGCTTGATGTCTTAGTCGGAATTAGGCCTTTCATTAATCTACTTGTCTTCATTGCAATGAGAATTGAGTGAACCATAGTTAGGAGGTTTCCCACATGAAATTGGATTAAATTGGTTAATTCTAGTTAGAGTTCTAATCACCCGTCTCTTGAGCCTAATCGAAGTATAATTGGAATCACGTTTATTTTCTATTGATTTTATATCCTTTGCTCATTTGTTGCTTTTTTAGTTAAGTTTTAAGTTGATAGTTACTTTTTGGTGTCATTAGTTAATTAAAAACACAAAAACATGCTTGTCGGTAGCTTGAATAGTAGATTTAATAGCTAGGTTACTACTTGAGACTTGAGCGTTCTTGCATTCCTTGTGGTTCGACTCGATTACTTAACCGATTATTATTGCGCTCTACCCTCACCCTAAAGTGAGGGCGGGTCACTAGTCTGACTCTTTATTTACTATTATTGATAATGATAATTGACATCATAGACTAGGACATATTGGTATAAATGCTATGAGTCGCATGATAAAAGGTGATTTTATTCCCAAGTCTTCTAAAACTTTTACCATGAATACATGTGAGTGCTGCTCTCAATCTAAGTTGACTAAAACTTCTTGCAAACGTGTTTTTAGATCAACTAGTTTGCTAGAACTTATTCATACAGGCATTTGTGATAATAAAGAGCATATTACTAAAGGTGGTAAAAGGTATTTTATAACTTTTATCGATGGTTTTCTAAATTCACTTATGTGTATCTTCTTAGAACCAAGGATGGGGCCTTTAATAAGTTCAAAGTCTTCAAGGAAGAAGTTGAGAACAAAATCAATTTAAGGATCAAATGGTTGAGATTGGATAGAGGTGGTGAGTATTTATCTAACGAATTCATGTCATTTTGTTCACAAAATGGTATAGTTAGAGAATTTTCAACACCTAATACTCCACCTCAAAATGGAGTAGCCGAAAGAAAAAATAGATCCTTATTGGAAATGGTTAGAGCCATGCTTTTACATTCAAAGCTACCCGTGAGTTATTGGGGAGAGACACTATTGATTTCTTGTTACATTTGTAATAGGATTGTAAACAAGAAACATATGAAAACTCCATACGAGTTATTTATTGGGCAAAAAGCCAAGCATCAAACATCTAAGAGTATGAGGTTGTGTTGCATATGTTTTAGATGCTACTTTGAAAAGGCCAAAACTTGGTAGTAAAGCTGTAAAATCTATTTTTATTGGTTATTATGCTCTTAGTAAAGCATATAGGTTTGTTAGAATTCATGATAATAGTGTGTTTGAAGCTGCCCATGCTGCTTTTTACGAGCACTTGAATATTCGAGATGCCGATAAAGTAGAAATAAATAATGATCTGTTTGGCAAACTTGGTATTCATGAGGCTACATCTAGCAATGACGTTGCGACCGATGAGAATTTAGAAAGAGAGAATGATGAAACAGTCTCGTTGAGGAGAAGTAAGAGACATAGAATTGAAAAGAACTTTGGACCTGATATGTTAACATACATATTAGAAGAAGATCCAAGAACTTTTCAAGAAGCTATGTCACAATCAGATTCGGATATGTGGAAACGAGCCATGGATGATGAAATCAAGTCCATACTTGATAATGAAACTTGGACACTCGTTGATTTACCCCTTATGACTAAACATATTGGTTGCAAATGGGTTTTGAAAAAGAAACTCAAAATTGATGGTACTATTGATCAAGATTAGTAGCCAAAGGTTATAGCCAAAAGGAAGAAATTGATTATTTTGAGACATTTTCTCTGGTTTCTAAATTTACATTGATTAGAACCATGTTCTCAATCGCATCTATTTATGGATTGGAGGTTCATCAAATGGATGTTAAAACAACATTTTTCTACGGAGACTTAGATGATGAAATCTATTTGCATCAGTCTGAAGGTTATTTTTTGAAGGGGAAAGAACATAAGGTATGCAAATTAAAAAAAGTCTTTGTATAGGCTTAAACAAGCACCAAGACAATGGTACAATAAGTTTAAGTGAGAAATTAAAAGGTTTGGATTTAAGAGTAGCAAAGTAGAAAGTTGCATTTTTACTAAATTACTCTTAAGTATAAAGTAGTGGTGACTTTATACGTTGATGACTTGCTTATCTTTGGTTCTAAACATGACATGTGTGTGAATGAAACCAAAGATTTTTTAAAGCAAGTTTTTAACATAAAGGATTTAGGTTCTGTAGATGTTATCTTGGGAGTCAAAGTAATTAAAAGAGGAGGAACTTATATTCTAACATAATCTCATTACATTGAGAAAGTGTTAAAGAAATTTAATTACTATGATTGCAAGGATAGTACTAGTCCTATAAATCCAAATGTGAAGTTAGTTCTTAATAAAGGAGAAGCTATAAATCAAGAAAAATATGCCAAAATAATTGGCAGTATAATGTACGTGTCGAATCATACAAGACCAGATCTTGCATGCTCTGTAGGCATATTGAGTAGATTTACTAGTAATCCTAATGAAAATCATTGGAAGGAACTAAGAAGAGTACTAAGGTACTTAAAGTCAACAAGAAATTATTGTTTGCATTATAAATGTAACTCATCTACGTTGGAGTGCTTTAATGATGCAAATTGGGCATCGGATGTGCACAACTCTAAATCATCTAGTGGATGGTTATTCACTATTGGAGGTGCCATAGTTTCTTGGACATCAAAAAAAGCAAAATTGTATTGCTTTATCTTCAATGGAATCCGAGTATATAGCCATGTCTATGGCTGGAAAAGATCTTATGTGGTTTAGAAGATTCCTAAGAACTATTCCGTTTATAGAGCCTAAAAAAAGTCCTATAACTTTGTATTATGACAATCAAGCTGCCATTTACAATGCAAAGAATGAGAGAATATCTAAACATAGCAAACACATAGCTATGAGATATAATCATATTAGAAGTTTGATTAAGAAAGGGAAGCTAATGCTTGAATATCTTCCAACTAATCAAATGCTAGCAGACCCATTAACAAAATCTCTATCGGGAGATAAGATTAAAAAGGTCATGCGAGATATGGGGTTATTATCGATAGAATCAATGTTTTGATTGAAACCAACTCCATCTTAAGGTACAATATATTTATATTGTTGGCACCTTAATTATTGGAGTTAAAAAAGCAATTCAATAATAAACATTGGCGAAATGGCATCTTGGATACATTTCAATGTGCATAAAGAAGAAATAGTGGGGGTAACACTATTTTAAATTAAAGTTATATATCTGACTCATGCACTTTCAAATACTACAAGGAGAGGCTGTATTTTTATCTTAATAGATTTAAAGTCTTGTGGCATGCATTGTGGGCATTCTTGATAAATCCACCTATGCAAGTAAAGGAGTGAGAGGCGGCTTCTTACGAGTTATCTCGGTAAAATTCTAGAATACTTGTGAACACCAGGATTCAGCATAAAAGTCCATTTCATGTTCAACCATAAGTTAAAGGCTTGGTCCACTTCATGACTATTCGTTGTGTAAAGCAAGTTGTATTTTTAGATTTCTTATTATATTTATGTAAATAAGTGGGGGATTGTTATATATATATTTACATAATATATATATATATATATATGTGTGTATATAATAGATTAATAAGATGATAATATATTAAAGAGGAAGTTAAACAGAGGTTGCCAAAAACTCTTCGGATAAGGCACCTCTTCCATTAATGGTTACATGTCTCTACAATAGAGTTGCAACCGTTTGCTGCAACGGTTATGTATCTATAAATGCTCAAGTACAATAGAGAAATGGTAGAGATTTGAAACCTTAGCCTCTGTAATTATACTACGTAAATTCATTTTCTTCCTACTGTCGTCCATAACTTGCGATCCTTTTGCTTCGAGCGATTCGATGGAGTGTAACCTTCGAATTTCTGAGATATAGGTTTTGTATCCTTGGAGGTTAATTTCTTGAGACCATCTTTAAATCCATTTCCCATACATATATACAACAGTCATCCATGCAAATTCTAGTTCCACGCACAATTGTTCGTCAGTTGGCAGTCATAAGATGCAAAAGCGAGTAGAAAGGCATGTGCAACACTATATACGCAGCAGAATTTCAAAGTACACGTTGTTCCAATATTTTAACGTGCATAATATAAATAAGCCAATACAAATATAGTATATTCTATATAAACTAACATACAAAAGCCCAATTGTACATACGTGATGATACTTATCGCTTGCTACTTTTATATCTTACAATAAAATAAAAAAAAAAGTATTTTTGGATTGATGTTAATTGTCTGCCTGAGACGAACAATTAAGTTATTTACATTTTGTGTGTGTCGTACGCCATTCATTCCTAATAATGTGTCTCCTACAATTAAAATCACGTACCAAAAAAACGAGTAAATATTTTTTTGTATATAGAGATTGTTGCATGGAAAATGGAACAAACTTTATAGAGAACAAAAGTGAAATTGATATTCAAATATTATTTACGTTATAGAATATCAGGAAAATAACAATCATTGCACGACATAAAGAGTATATATTTTTTTACTTGGTAGGTTAAAATTTGGCTAATTGTATCCTTTTAGAAATGATTTTAGGATGGTGAATGCTCACCTACGCACTATATACCATTAACATGTCTACATGTGGTAATATCACAAATTAATAAATTTATCATAAAACTATACCATATTAACTAAACCTAATAAAAAGATCTAAACTATACAGGAGGCACAACCTGACTAGAAATGGACATATAAATTGTGTTCACTATGGATGGAGAGCATTTCTATGTTTGATATTCTCTGTGTCGACAAAATAATAGCTTGTTATTCCAGCACTAATAAATTAAAGGTTGGTGTGTGATTTTACGGTGAAAAAGGGGGCCCACCATTTGTGATTTTCCATAAATAAATAAAGGAGTGTGATGTGATTGAGGTTTGTGGGATGTGAGTGATTTTTTGATAAACATTGATGGATATTATGAATTAATATGAATAAAAGGTATAAATGTTGTGTGAGGAATATGTCTAAAAATGGAATAGCTACAATTTTTGTTGACATGCTAATAAAAGAATAGCCACCTTATGTGGAGGGGAACTGCATTATCAAATTGTTATTGTGTCGATCTTATCTTAAAGTGGGATAAAAAAAATAAAAAAATTTAAAATGATAATAACTTCAAAATGTTATATAAAATGATTTTCATACGTTGAATATCCAAATTCAAATTTACATTATTTAGGGCTTTTGATCCAAAAATTAGGGCACATTAACTAGTAACGAGACCACCAATGAAACAAATAGTAGAGGCCAAAGAACAAAATATAGATGACAGACCAACAAAAATCAGAAAGTTAAGGAAATTCCTTTTTCCTCCCCATTTTATGGCACTAATATAATTAAAATATGTAGCAATACTATTTTTTTCTTAAATTATGATTTTTTTTTTGGTCTCCCTTATTTTCCAAGCACTTCAAATCCCAGACAAAAAAGTCTCACTATACCATACCGAAACATTCGAATTTCTCACCATTTTTTTATGTAGAAATTAATCTCTCACCATTTCTACAAAAAACATATACAAATGCAGCTATGCAAGTACCCCAAATGATAAGGTATTTAATTTGGCACTCTATTACTATTTTATTTTGTTCGATTGTTATATGTGTTGATATCCTCAAAGTTTTAAAAAGTTCATTTGCATTTGAAAGTTATAATATACTACCTCCAGCTTAAGATTTCTGACATTTTTCATTATTTTATACTTCACATATCAATATAAAAGGTTTTAGAAATCTTGAGCCGGAGGGAGTATATACTATGATGCGCTAATAAGTGTTATTAGCTTTTGGTTTATATACTCCAACTGTTTGAAAGCTTTTTATTCTCACTATACACATGATTTTACGTAAAGTACTTACAAAATTTCACAATGCTGTTGAACTTGAATAAATTATTCATGTTTAGATCTAGCAAAAATAATTTTAAAAACTCTTGATTGAAAAGCATGTTAAATAATAAAAAAAATTTGATGAAAATAAGCAAAAAAGTAAACTGTATAAATCCGAGAATATACGTTGATCATACTAGGGAAAATGGTGAAAGAAAAAAACAAAGGAAAAGATGGAGGATATGATTTCTTTTAGAAGATGAAAAGGAATAGAAAGAGAAAGAAAAAAAAAACATCCGTACAAGTATAAATCCCATGATTGTAGGAATTTAGAAGATTAAGATATTATGCATATTACTATAATAACCTTCCATGTATTGTAACCGTCAAATTAAGACATAAATCATCCATAAATAATAGCCATTGATCTATTAAAATGAATGAGTGAGATTTATTCATATTTCTCACATGGGGATCTATATAAGGGATGCATTCTAGCTAGTGGAAACCACTTCTAGTGTGAAATCTAGAAACCAATCTAAGACCATTGATATTTAAAGAATTAATGGCTAGGATTAAAACTTGAATTGAGTTATTTAATTAAATTATTGTGCATTAAATGTCACTTTAAGGGCATTAGTGTCCAATTTTAAGTAGTAGATAATGGGAGTAATCACGATCCCATTAAAAACGGGATTCCTTCAAATCTACCAAAAATATACTACTATACAATCTTCTTTTCCTTCTCAGCGATAATATTCAGAAAAATTAAAAAGTCATCAGAGTTGTATTCTTCTCCATAGGCGTTGTATTCTACATTTGCATCGAATGAGATGAGTCAAAGATGGAACACGAAGACGGAACAAATTAGGAATCGACGCACGGAAGTTTTTTTTCTTCGTAAATTTGTGTATCACTTTTCTTCTCAGATTGATTCAAAATAGATTTTTTCTGTCAAGAATTGTGATGGGTAGGACGTTGCTTCTAATTTTTTCATTTTATTTGAGTATTTTCAGTTGTTAATTGTTCCGTTTGGGTGTTATATTATATATTTTATGTTCGTTGATTGTAATGCTCTTGGAAGCTTTGGGTTATTTGCTGGTTTTGGTTTAATAAAAAAGAGAATAGACTCGTGGAAGGTTTGAGATTTCATGAACATAAATTGCTTGTGTAAATGCCTAGTTTAGAGTTGCACATTCACAATTTTTTGTTGCATTATATATCGGTACGGTTGCATTTTAGAAAATTTATGTTGCATCTTATATCAATATTGTTGCATTTTATCAAATTTATATTGCATCACTTATCACTATTGTTGCATTTAGCAATTTTCTCTTACATCCTACAACAATATTGTTGCATTTTAGCAAATTTACGTCGCATCTTATATCAGCATTGTTGCATTTTAGCAAATTTTATTGCATTTTAGAAAAATGCATGTGACGAAAATGAAATAAAGAAATTTGACAACATTAAAATCTAAACCGTAAAATCTTAACCCTAAACCCAAAACTCTAAACCCTCAAATCTAAACCCTAAACCATAAAACCCTAAACACTAAGCCTTCAAATCTAAACACCGAAACCTAAACCCTAAACCCTGACATTTAAACCGTAATTCCTTAAATCTAAAATAAAATTTTGATGTATATAAATTCCTATCAAATCCATACCAAATCCGTAAGTTTGTGCAAATTGTGTAGGTGCGGGCGACCACGAGTCTGTAGGAACACAAGGCTGGAAAATATATGTCGGCTAATTTGGAATAAAGAGGCTGAAAAATAGATGTATTTTGTTGCTCATGAAAAATAAAATTAAATATTAATATAAAAAATATAAACCTGCAACAATCATCTTGAAAATGGAAACAAATAATATTATAAACTTTGCAGCAGAAAACGATGAAGACAATGGAGGAAGAAAAGTAGCGCATATAAAGATTCTTTGAAATAATTTATTTTAAGTAAGCATGTATTAAACAATCCCATGAAACAAGGAACATTCAGTTACACTATGAGCAAAATGACATCGTTACCCTTATTAATAATTAAAACAATAATTAAATACCATGAAGAATAACTACCTGAATTATTTTTAGCCGTCAGATTTCAAAGATCAAAGTTTCTAGATTTCACAACTTAATTAGTTTTCATACGATATATTCCCTATGGATCTCGAATATGGATCTAGAGCTCCTTCATATGGATCTCTTCGGTCCTATCTCTCCTGTTACTTTAAGCGGAAGAAAGTATGCTCTTGTAGTCGTTGATGATTATTCACACTACACTCGGGTACTGATTTTGCTAAAGAAGAAGGACACGCTTCGGGAGCTTCCAAAACTCCTAAAGCAGTTGTCTGTGGAGAAAGGACTGAATGTGGTTAAGATACGCTCCGATCGAGAAACTGAATTTCTCAATCAGTTCATCGAAGCGCAATGCACTGAGAATGGGATTTTCCATCAGACTTCGGCAGTTCGCACCCTGTAACAAAATGGAGTTGTGGAACGTCATAATCGGACCATAAAAGAGGCTGCACGTACTATGCTAGCTGATGCCCAACTGCCGAAGAAGTTCTGGGGCGAAGCAACCTTTACGGCTTGCTACACTCAGAATCGTACTCTAATCAACACACGCCACGGTAAAACCCCACACGAATTGTGGAAAGGGAAGACTCCTACTCTTTCGCATTTACATATTTTTTGGTTGCAAGTATTTCATTCACAACAACGGTAAAACATAATTGAGAGCGTTTGATAGCAAAGCGGATACGGGAATATTCCTTGGATATTCTCCTACAAGCAAAGCTTATCACGTCTACAATTGCCAAATTCTTTTTATGGAAGAAACACCCCATGTTGTTTTTGATGAAGCTGCTTTCAAGACTCCGCAGGTACATGTAAATGCTGAAAGCATGAACGCTGGACCTGAAAGCATGATCGAAACTCCTGAAGCTCCTTCCGGACCAATAACGCGCTCTATCTCGAAGCGTGTAGGTATGGTGGACGCTTCATCAGAAGAGGAGCTTGAAGATAAAGTCAAAGTCGTGGAACAGGATCTAAATAAGCTCTCTCTCGATAAGGGGGAACCAAACTCGGGAATAGCTGATCCTCTAACCTCATTGGTTCAAAACAATGAGGAAGCTCCATGCAGTCCAGTGGTATGTGATCAAGGGGATGGTGACAATCACACACCACGCTCCGAGGCGGATGATATGGAGGCTCTCAATCAAAAAAAGCTTTGGTTGGGGTATCATCCCCAATAAGGTGTTCTAGGTGACCCTAGTCAAGGCACCAAGACTAGAAGTACCTTATTCTATGGTGAAAGCTGCTTGTTTAGCTGCTTCCTAGCAAACACCGAACCATCATCGGTGGAGGACGCTCTAAATGATTCTAATTAGATGACCGCCATGGAAAAGAAGCTGAATGAGTTTGCAAAGAATGGCGTTTAGTAACTAGTGGACAGACCTTCCCATCAAAGCGTCATCGGTACCAAATAGGTCTTCAAGAATAAGACCGATGAAAGTGGCAACATCGTTCATAACAAAGCATGCTTGGTTGTGAAAGGATATTGCCAGGAGAAAGGCATCGATTTTGATAAGACCTTCGCTCTCGTAGCTCGTCTCGAAGCCATCAGATGTTCCTTGCATATGTCGCGTCCAAGAAGTTCAAAGTGTATCAAATGGACGTGGAGAGTGCCTTCCTCAATGGAGATTTGAAGGAGGAAGTGTACGTCGAATAGCCCCCAGGCTTTGAAAAGAGTGATCAAGTATACCGGCTCATCAAACCTGTTTATAGCCTCAAGTAGGCTCCTAGAGCGTGGTACGAGACTCTTTCAAACTTCCTTGTTGAAAGCGGATTCCAAAAAAGGAAGGTAGATCAAATCCTCTTCACTATCAATGACGGAGAAGACATGCTTTGGGTACAAATCTACGTCGACGACATCATCTTTGGCTCTCCGAATCAAAGCCTCAGTGACAAGTTCACGTCTTTGATGAAGATGAAGTATAAGATGTCAATGATGGGGCTAATGACATGCTTCTTAGGATTGCAAGTGAAGCAAATGAGTAGAGGAACTTTCATCAATCAAGCCAAGTATACTCGTGATATGCTCACTAAGTTTGGTGTTCAAAATTGCAAAAGAGTGAAGATTCTCATGAACAAAAACTTCAAGATAGATCTAGACCTTGATGGCAAATCAGTCAACTCTATAGATTATCGTATGTTGATTGGTTCTCTGCTCTATCTTACAACTAGCTGACCCAACATCACTTTTCCTATAGGCGTCTATGCTAGATTTCAAAGCAATCCGAAGCAAAGTCATTTGGAGGGAGCTAAGCGCATTCTTCGATACCTAAAAGGGGCCATCAACTTAGATCTATGGTATCCGGCGAAAGATGATTCACGCTTAGTGGTTACTCTGATGCCGACTTCGGTGGATGCAATGTTGATCGAAAATCAACAACTGGAACATGCCAATTTGTTGGTAACAAACTTATTTCGTGGTTCTCAAAGAAACAAACAAGTGTTGATACCTCTACCCGCGAAGCGGAATACATGGCTGCGGGAAGTTGTTGCTCTCAAATCCTTTGGCTGAAACAACAGTTGAAGAATTATAAAGTGGAATGCTCGGAGATTCCAATTTATTGCGACAACACAAGCACAATTTCCATCACCCACAATCCCGTGCTTCACTCTAAGTGCAAGCATATTGGGATTCGGCATCATTTTATACGGGATCACGTGGAAAAGAAAGACATCGTGGTGAAAAAGATAAGCTCTGATTATCAGAAAGCGGATATTCTCACAAAGCCGCTTCCTCAAGCATGCTTTAATCAGTTGTGCCTAGAACTAGGGTTGCTTAACCCTGGTGAGGAGAAGGTGGAGTAAGGTGGAGAAGGTAAAGCGTGTTCCCTACCTATCCTCATACTTTCCTCATTATAAAAGATTGTTGAGATAATAGGCTAAGGGGGAACCAGTCTTTACAAGAGTTGTGAAAGATGAAGAGGAAGATCAAGACCGAGGGATGGAGTTCCCTTAAGATCATCAATCTCTACAAGCTCTTACTTTTTATGTGGAAGCATGGTTGAGTGTTCTTCCTTTCTCAAGCTAGTCGAATTAGCTTGGTTAAGGTTGAGTGTTCGTACCACGACACTCATAAAAATATGTGCCATATTGTTAGAGCGGTGCACAAGTGGATACACTTTGTGGATGATCAAGGAAGTCAAACTTATAAGCTTAGAGTTTGCACAACCGCAACTCCATTCCTAACCCTTCTACCTTCTTCTACGATGCTGAAGAAACATGAATGCATTGAGATATGGTCATCATCAAAGTAACAAAGCGCATTCGTAAGATGGGGCGTTCACGTGGAGTCACTCTTGATGCATGATCACTCAACAATCACAAGCTTTCATGGTAGATAAGGAACCAGAAGTGAAGCGTATTGAAGACTCTAACCACTGCTTATTGTGAAAGCCTCACTTGTTTTGAATAATGTGAAGCACTAACTCTAAAAAGGTTAGAATCTACTCTCCAGAATTATGCCTCATGGAAATATGAGATGGCTTGCCCTAGTAAAGAGAGTGAAATCATAGCTCTATCATGGATGATGTGAATTTCACGCCCAAACGGTATATCCCTAGTAAAGCGTGAGACAACTTGCATCATTCCAATGAAATCTATGAAGAAACTCATCCCTAACTAGGTCCCTTGTGGATTTAGTAATCTCATACTCACCCATGCTTTGGAAAACACGAGATAGACCTACCGCAGTAAGAGAAAACCAATTTGATTTAGGAGATCGATTGTAGAGAGAGAAGAAGAAACGAACAACGACGGCTGCCATAGGCGGTGGCGCCGCGTCGAAGTTCTTGCCGGAGAGAATGGCCGAAGATGGCAAGGATGATGATGAATCGCGAGAGTGAATCGACTGAAATCGGAAGAAATGGAGAAGAAAAAGGAAATTAGAGTTTTTGTTCCCAGCGGGTCGGATTTCCGGGTCGGGCATTCAGGCCGGGTTGGACATAAGGTGGGCCAGGGCTAAGAGGAGAGCTGGGCCTGGGCTGAGTAAATTCATGGGCCGGATTAATTACTTCTTTTGGGTTTTTAATTAGTTCAGTTAATAAATTTATAAACCCAATCTTAATTTAATTATGTGGTTCAAGTTACCACTAATTAAATTATACCACACCCGATATTAATAATTCACGAGAGAATTATTTTACGAGCTTAAAAGTGTTAACTTATAGAAATAAGTTATTAACCAAGAAATAAGTTATTAACAAAAAAATATAAGTTTATTAACTAAGAGTTAATAATCAAGATTTAATTGATTAAACTAATCAATTATATAATTAGAATTAATTATTGGGAAGTATCTCAATTAATTTTAAATTCTAAGTAAATAAATCAATTAATTGATTTATTAAGAAACAACCGAATAAGCTATTCGTATAATTCGATTAATAAATCGAGCCTAGATAACAGTGACAGTGTCACTTAAAATTTGAATAATCTACGAGAAGCTATAGAGCTAGGATTATTCAATAAGTTTTATCGTTCGAGTTAAGAATCTTACGATATACTTTCTTCAAGGTCAAGCGGAGAAGGATCAATCACCGAAGCGAAGCTAGATTTTAATAGCACTTAAGCAAGTAAAAGAGGTGGGCTTTCTTTTAAAATAAAGCGTGTTTTATTAGTTGATATAGCTCTTTTAAAAGTATTGTCATGCCATAAAATATTTTGTTTTTGTATGATGCCTATCTGCTATTGGCTATGCCAATGTTATTTAATCGAATTCGGGTCCCTGTATGGCCAGCTGCTATACTTGGATTAGTGTACACAGTGGTCGAATCGTCTAGTGTGACGATCGATCAGGTGACGAGTGAGGTGGCCACCTCCTCGGGCACAACAGCTCAAATATGGTAGATTACTAAAGAAATTGGACTGCGCAGTCACTTTTGAGAACTAAGAGATTTTAGTGAACATAGACTTTTAAGAAAAACCCTATGTTTCACTCAGTATATGGATGACAATAAAATCAGTTTTGGGCAATGTGTTCACTGAGTACAATTTGTACTTAGCCCTGTACATTGTTTTTAATGTGCAGGTTGAGCAGGTTGAAGCGGAGTGACCAGCGGAGCTTTTGTCAATTTAGTGAAGATTTAGTTGTTGATAACTCTTGGTAATACATGTCTTCATACATGTATTTATAGCCATACTTCCGTTGCGTACACTCTGATGTTCTTAAAGTTCCTTTCGATTTAGATGTGTTCTGAGTGAGAATCATGACAAGTATTGTCCTACTTTATCAGTTATAAATATCAGATTATCTAGAAATGAGATTGCTTTGAGAGTCGATTCAAGAAATGTTCTTCATTTATTCATTATTTCAGATTCATATTTTATAGTCACGAATTTACCAAACTTAGCTATCGATTAGCAAAGTGCGGTCGTGACAGAGTGGTATCAGAGCCCTAGGTTGCTCTGAAATCCAAGAGTCTTCTTCAAAGTAAAGTCTAGACTTGAATCTCTAGACTTAGTAGAGTTACTTGACAAAAGCTCGGCACTCCGATTCATCACGCTCAACGAGGTAAAGGTAAATATTTTCTTTAAGTGAATGAAAGTATCAGAGCCCTAGGTTGCTCTGAAATCCAAGAGTCTTCTTCAAAGTAAAGTCTAGACTTGAATCTCTAGACTTAGTAGAGTTACTTGACAAAAGCTCGGCACTCCGATTCATCACGCTCAACGAGGTAAAGGTAAATATTTAGTTGTTGATAACTCTTGGTAATACATGTCTTCATACATGTATTTATAGCCATACTTCCGTTGCGTACACTCTGATGTTCTTAAAGTTCCTTTCGATTTAGATGTGTTCTGAGTGAGAATCATGACAAGTATTGTCCTACTTTATCAGTTATAAATATCATATTATCTAGAAATGAGATTGCTTTGAGAGTCGATTCAAGAAATGTTCTTCATTTATTCATTATTTCAGATTCATATTTTATAGTCACGAATTTACCAAACTTAGCTATCGATTAGCAAAGTGCGGTCGTGACAGAGTGGTATCAGAGCCCTAGGTTGCTCTGAAATCCAAGAGTCTTCTTCAAAGTAAAGTCTAGACTTGAATCTCTAGACTTAGTAGAGTTACTTGACAAAAGCTCGGCACTCCGATTCATCACGCTCAACGAGGTAAAGGTAAATATTTTCTTTAAGTCGAAGTTCTTGCCGGAGAGAATGGCCGAAGATGGCAAGGATGATGATGAATCGCGAGAGTGAATCGACTGAAATCGGAAGAAATGGAGAAGAAAAAGGAAATTAGAGTTTTTGTTCCCAGCGGGTCGGATTTCCGGGTCGGGCATTCAGGCCGGGTTGGACATAAGGTGGGCCAGGGCTAAGAGGAGAGCTGGGCCTGGGCTGAGTAAATTCATGGGCCGGATTAATTACTTCTTTTGGGTTTTTAATTAGTTCAGTTAATAAATTTATAAACCCAATCTTAATTTAATTATGTGGTTCAAGTTACCACTAATTAAATTATACCACACCCGATATTAATAATTCACGAGAGAATTATTTTACGAGCTTAAAAGTGTTAACTTATAGAAATAAGTTATTAACCAAGAAATAAGTTATTAACAAAAAAATATAAGTTTATTAACTAAGAGTTAATAATCAAGATTTAATTGATTAAACTAATCAATTATATAATTAGAATTAATTATTGGGAAGTATCTCAATTAATTTTAAATTCTAAGTAAATAAATCAATTAATTGATTTATTAAGAAACAACCGAATAAGCTATTCGTATAATTCGATTAATAAATCGAGCCTAGATAACAGTGACAGTGTCACTTAAAATTTGAATAATCTACGAGAAGCTATAGAGCTAGGATTATTCAATAAGTTTTATCGTTCGAGTTAAGAATCTTACGATATACTTTCTTCAAGGTCAAGCGGAGAAGGATCAATCACCGAAGCGAAGCTAGATTTTAATAGCACTTAAGCAAGTAAAAGAGGTGGGCTTTCTTTTAAAATAAAGCGTGTTTTATTAGTTGATATAGCTCTTTTAAAAGTATTGTCATGCCATAAAATATTTTGTTTTTGTATGATGCCTATCTGCTATTGGCTATGCCAATGTTATTTAATCGAATTCGGGTCCCTGTATGGCCAGCTGCTATACTTGGATTAGTGTACACAGTGGTCGAATCGTCTAGTGTGACGATCGATCAGGTGACGAGTGAGGTGGCCACCTCCTCGGGCACAACAGCTCAGATATGGTAGATTACTAAAGAAATTGGACTGCGCAGTCACTTTTGAGAACTAAGAGATTTTAGTGAACATAGACTTTTAAGAAAAACCCTATGTTTCACTCAGTATATGGATGACAATAAAATCAGTTTTGGGCAATGTGTTCACTGAGTACAATTTGTACTTAGCCCTGTACATTGTTTTTAATGTGCAGGTTGAGCAGGTTGAAGCGGAGTGACCAGCGGAGCTTTTGTCAATTTAGTGAAGATTTAGTTGTTGATAACTCTTGGTAATACATGTCTTCATACATGTATTTATAGCCATACTTCCGTTGCGTACACTCTGATGTTCTTAAAGTTCCTTTCGATTTAGATGTGTTCTGAGTGAGAATCATGACAAGTATTGTCCTACTTTATCAGTTATAAATATCAGATTATCTAGAAATGAGATTGCTTTGAGAGTCGATTCAAGAAATGTTCTTCATTTATTCATTATTTCAGATTCATATTTTATAGTCACGAATTTACCAAACTTAGCTATCGATTAGCAAAGTGCGGTCGTGACAGAGTGGTATCAGAGCCCTAGGTTGCTCTGAAATCCAAGAGTCTTCTTCAAAGTAAAGTCTAGACTTGAATCTCTAGACTTAGTAGAGTTACTTGACAAAAGCTCGGCACTCCGATTCATCACGCTCAACGAGGTAAAGGTAAATATTTTCTTTAAGTGAATGAAAGTTATAAACTTATCTTTTAAAGAACTTAGTAGAAACTTGTTCTTTGATCACTTAGAGAGAAAAGGGACTTCATAAGAGAACATAGTTGCTTAGTCACGTACATGAGTAAGCATGCTTAAATCTAGGATTTGAAATGAGGTTTTCTTTCCTTAACGATCGAGAAGAAGAGACAGAGAGTGTTGCAAGAAGCAAAAAAAACCAAGGCAAGAAGTACGACGCGAATCAATTAGCAATTCAGTCGAAGAGATTGTTATCTATTGCCCGAGGCAATCGAATAACCTAAGGTTGCTAATACCTTCAAATTTAACATACACCAACGCTAAAGTTAGAGTAATATACACAGTGGCGAAATATATAAGTCCACACCAAACCCCAAGGATGTTAGTGCATACTTGGACAGAAAAACATAAGTTAATAAGAAAGAGGAATAAACCTCTAAGACAAATATGAGTCCATATACTATTAGACATAGTAGTGAGAACTATGGCGTAGTGCTATTTGCAGCAAATAACAAATTCATTAGAATGTTGCAACCCAAATTACAACTTTTATGAGAAATAAGTACTTGAAGAAGAGTTGTTCTCTTAAGATGGTTAAGCCATATCTAAGACAATTTTGCATCCTACTTCACTAGATTTTCAAGCCATAACGATCAATCGTTGATACATTGCTAGAAAAAGGAAATAAAGTAGAAAGTTTATCTTTGTACGCTGGTATACGTCGTTAGCAATAGTAACATGTCCCATGCCAGTTCAGTCCCCCATACGAAGTAAAGAAATATCAATTCCATACATTAAGGATTAGTCAGTCGAAGAATCAGTGGAATTATGGAGATAGTAATCTAAGGGATAACCTTACGTACTAATGCCTTATGATGTGGCATATACCATTTTGATCCTCTTGAAGCCAATAAAGTCTATTTGCTTCTGAAAAATAACAAGCTGGGAAGGTTTTGAGCTAAAACAAAAGTTCCCAAACTTTGAAAACCTTGTTTTCGTCATTCATTGACAAAGCCACCAAAGTGCGATGGATGGTTCCCTACTGAGGAGGTGCTTATGTGGAACTGGCCACTCTATGTAATCTCAATCTCAGTAACATCATCCGTAGACCAGAATTCAGATGGGTATCTGCAAGAGGGTCTTTCTCTTCGATCCCTTGTCATTTCATTTCTACCCTCTGACTATGCTTTCCACACTGATCTGAAAAAGTTATTGAGGAAACCATCCGATTGAATATCATGCAGGAATTGAAATATTATTCCTATGGAATTACCTCCTAGTATCGTTTCACAAGTTATTTTGTTTCGTATTGTCTTCCTTTTGAAACCAATGAGAGGTAAGAATTTAGCCACCCGAAAGTTCGGAGTATGACCAAAAACATAGTACCCTTTTGGAGGTGCCAAAAGTTGGTGACTAGAGCAGAATAGAGAAATTTAGACCCTGAATAGAAAGGATCGAGATCCAGTATCCTAAGGAAGATAGACCCAGAGTACATAGATAATTAAGAAATATCAACAAGAGATTTAAGTTGATATAGAGTTGTAAAGAGCCTTAAGTATCCCTAAGAAGATCTTAAGCACCCAAACGAATAAATGGAAGAGTCGGATCAAGTATTACAACCCATATCAGCAAGGGGGTCAGTTTTAAAGACGCGTGTAGCAAGTAAGTCAAGGGAACTAATACGCTTGTCTATTTATTGGCTGAGACCAACTAACAGCGAGAATCTATTAAGCTTAAGGAATTAGAGGCGACATACTCACGAGTTAGAAAAGTTCTAAAATCAGTAGCATGGAAATGTAAATTTAAACTAGATCGAGTAAGCAGACGAGCTAAATCAAACATATGAGCTGATTCCGTATGAGCAGTTTTGAGTTTCTCTGGAGGAAAGAAATAGCGAAATATCATAACCATACGAGGGAAGTTCTGGTCATGTCAAGGAGACCAAAATGATAATGGATGAATTAGAATCCATAGAAGTAGCAGAGGGAATGCAGTAACATATGATAAATCGGAAAGTCTAGTTGAGAATCCCCCTGTTTCGAGGGAGAAAGACCTGTAAAAGTGTCCATTCAAGTCAAAGTAGAATTCATTTTGTACTTATAAGAGAAGTAAGGTGAGAATAATAAGGCGTTCTTAAGAAATAAGAACACATGCCAACACCTAAACACCAAGAGAGAAGAAACATAGAGATATGATAAGTATCGAGACCTAGAAATAAGGTACAATGTAAATTGACATGAGGGTAGCCACCCTATATTCAGGAACGAAACCAAGAATTCTTAGGTGTGGAATAATGTTAAATAAGGAGCTTTAGAGGGCATTAATCAAAGACGAGAATAAGGTCCTAGTCTAAAAGATCAACGGGAACCTCAAGGTAGACAAAACTGTAAAGAGTAGTACAAAGTGAGAAAGCATTTTGGTCCAAGTAACGTTCTATTAAAAGGAGAAAGTAAAACGTCACGGCAGTTTTTCACCACCACCACCCCAACTCCCACCTAAGAACCAACAACGGTTTTTGTACAAGCGGTGGCAGAAGGTGAAGGCCTATGCGATGAGGCAAAAACAACCACCAGGAATCAAGGAAACCTAGCAGGTGTGGGCATACCCCACAATATACCTGTTATAGTTTTATTCGATACGAGAGCTTATCATTCTTTAATCGCTAAAGCATGTGTAGATAACACAATGTTGAGAACGGAACAATTAGGAGCACATATGAAAATCACATCGTTTGTAAGAGGAACTATTACTCTTACACACCGCTTTTCGAACCTAGAACTCGACATAGGTTCACATAAGCTTCTAGCGAAAACTCTTAGCGTTATACCGACGAAAGACGTGGATATCATCTTAGGAATGGATTGGCTAGCTGAAAATTACGTCACCATTCTATGCAAGGAGAGATAAATTTATTTTCGAAATCGGGAAATGAGCCTACGGTTTTCCACGGGATCGCTATGAATAATCGGAAATCAGTTATCCATGTTCTCCAAGCAACGACCATGATGAGAAAAAGGATATCTGGCTAACCTTGTTAGCTGACTAAGGAGCCGAAGGATGAGAAGGAGAGAAAAGTAGATAACGTGGAATCCGTTCCAGAATTTTCTGACATTTTTCAAAATGTATTACCAGGGCTACCGCCATACAGAAAGATAGAATTCACCATCGATTTGGAACCTGGATCAGCTCCGATGTCCAAAGCACCATATAGAATGGCACCAAAAGAGTTAGAGGAACTTAAGGTGCAGCTTCAAGAACTGTTGGACCTATGGTTCATCAGACCGAGCGTGTCACCATGGGAAGCGCTGGTACTATTTGTAAAGAAGAAAGACTGTTCCATGAGGATGTGCATAGCTGATCGAGAATTGAACAAGCTTACCCACAAGAACAAGTACCCTCTACCTAGGATCCATGACCTGTCTGACTAACTCAAGGGAGCAAGTGTGTTTTCAAAAATAGATTTGAAATCAGGCTACCGTCAGCTGAAGATTCGACCAGAGGATATACCCAAGACAGCTTTTCGGACCAAATATGGCCACTACGAGTTTGTAGTTGTGTTGTTCGGGTTAACTAACGCACCAGCAGTATTCATGGACCTAATGAATCGTGTTTTCCATCCCTACCTAAACAAATTCATTTTAGTGTCCATAGACGACGTTTTGATTTATTCAAAGAGCAAAAGGGAGCACGAGAAACACTTGAGAACAGTGTTAGAAAAGCTGAGAGTAGAGAAACTTTATGCCCAATTTAGTAAGTGTGAGTTTTGGCTAAAAGATGTAGCATTTTGGGACACATTGTGTCATCAGAGGGAATCAAAGTTGATCCCGCGAAAGTTGAAGCAGTGCAAAACTAGAGATCCTCATCAAATCCGAATGACATTCGCAGTTTCTTAGGACTAGCTAGTTACTATCGAAGATTCATAGAAGGATTCTCCAAGGTAGCAAGGCCACTAACACAGCTATTGAAAAAGGAATCAAATATCAGTGGACTCCATAATGCGAGTCAAACTTTCAACAGTTGAAAGCAAAACTGACAACAGCACCAATTTTGACAGTCCCAATACTAGATGCATTGACTCGAGGTCCCCATCCTCCTTGGAATTGTTGGACCGGTGCTTCAAACATTTGATTGAGTGGAGGTTGTTGAGCTTCTTGGGCCCTCCTTTCTTGCTCATCTCTCCAAGCTCGCATATCTTCTAATTCCTTCCTAAGAGCCTCATAATCTTGATTGTTAGTCATTTCTTGTTCTTCAAGAGAATTCATTCTTCTATGCCTTCTTTCAAAGTTCAAGATCAAAGGTTGAACAAGTAAGCCCTTAGACCTTGTGTGCATAAACCTTCAAAACAAAAATCAAAAGAAAAAAAATGCTTGAATTAGTAACTTAATAACGAAATCAATTATTGAAACTCAAACTAAACATTCCCCGGAAACGGCGCCAAAAATTGATCGCTCACTTTTTTAGGGTGAGAAATGCAATGATATCGAATAGTATATTCGAGTCGAATCCATAGGGAATGCTATGGCGTGAGAATTTCAAGTAGTAACCTAGCTATCTAATCACTATCCAAGCTACCAAACATCATGTATTTGGGTTTTCTTTAAACTAACGATCAAATTAAATGACAATTAATCAAGAAACAACAAGTAACAAATTATTGAAATCAATAAGAAAAAGTATGGTTCCAAATATAATCCGACATTCACTAGAGACATAGGTTTTGGGATTTGCAAGGATAAACCGATTTAATCTAGCTCAAAGGGGAGTTCTCTATATGATATACATTAGTTCTTTTCTCAAAGCAACAATGTAAGTCGATTAACCTACGACATCTATCTCCGACTAGGACTCAAGATGCATAGATGAACTCCTAATAGCACCATTAATATCTAGAATCTCCTATTAGCATGAATTTCTAATATGTTGTGATTTGATGCTAAATGCTATGAATTAAAGCCTACTAAGTATTTAACCAAACACCTTGTATGCACTCAATGATGGCCAATCAATCATGCAATATAATTCAAGACTCAAACCACAAGACCTATGAAATAGAAGGCAAATCTAACTACAATACCCAAAAACCTAAGAATCTAGCTCATGTCTTCATATATTTGAAATCAAAAGAAGCTTAGCTAGACATAATTAGAGAAAATGAACCATAAGAAATGCATAAAACCATAATCAAAAGATAGAGAATTAAAAATGGAACAAAGTAATGGAAGGATCTTCAAATCTTCAAAGTAAATCTTCAACAATTGTTTAAAACACCAAAGTAGAAAGAGGGAAATATAATTAGGGTTCTAAAGAGTGTATTCTAGCTAAAGATAACCAATTGGGGAAGATTTGGGGGTTAAATACATTAAAAATGAGTTTTGGGTCGAGTTAGACCGAGTTGGACGAACCAACTCAGCCAAGAATGGAGAGAGGGCACCACATTGGCCGTTGGAATGGCATTCTGGCCGGCCACCATCTGGACTACCATCATCTCTGAAATCCAGCCACCTACACGGCGGTTTGGCCGGCGGTCCGGTCCTTTCGTGCAGCTTCACCATTTTTGCTCGTTCTCCCTCGTCCGAACTCTGATTCTCAATCCGCTTTTTGCTATGGCTTCTTAACAAACTCCTCTTCGATATGGAATAGTTTAATTCATCCTGCAAAAAGCATAACAAGACTTGAGAAAATGAGAAAAACGTGAATGCGAGCAAACTAGTGAAACCCTAATCATATCACTTGAAACTCTACATATTTAAACATAATTTCACTTTAATTAAGCTCAACATGCACATAAAATACGTGTTAATCAGGAGCCCCTAGTCACAAATCGTATCAGTGCAACAAATGACACCAAGGCCAAAACCGACAGCCATTCAAGCCTGTGCCAAAAAATCAAGCAAACCTTGCTGAAGCTAATGATGTTGTCTCTGCAGTGATTGAAGCCAACTTGGTGGAGAACAAGAAAGATTGGGTGTTAGACACTGGAGCTTGAAGGCATCTTTGTGCTAATAAAATTTTATTTCGGGAATTTGAAGATGTTGCTGAAGGATAATGTGTCTACATGGGGAATACAAGTGACGTTGGTGTGCTTAGCAAAGGGAAGGTCATTTTCAAGCTTACTTCTAGGAAAACTTTAAGTTTGAGTAATGTTATGTATGTGCCTACCATGCGTAGAAATCTTGTATCTGGTGCTTTGTTGAGCAAAGCTGGTCTGAAAATTGTGTTTTGAGTCTGATAGAGTAATGTTGACTAAGGGTGTTGATTCTCTGGGAAAGGGATATATGTCTGGTGGTCTGTTTATTTTGAATGTTGCTTCTGAAGTGATGAATGAAAATGTTTCTTCTTCTACGTATATGGTTGAGTCTTTAGATGTTTGGCATGGTAGACTTGGATATATGAATTATGCTTCTGTTAAGAAACTTCGTTCGATGAATTTGATTCCTGCTTTAACTCATCAAGAAATTGTTAAATGTGAAATTTGTGTTGAAGCTAAGTTTTCTAAGAAGTCGGTTTAAAACATGGAACATAGAACCTCTGTACTTCTTGAGTTAATTTGCACTGACTTAGCGGAATTTAGAAGCACTGTAAGTAGAGGTGAGAATATGTACTATGTATCCTTTGTTGATGATTTCTCCAGATACAATCGATTATACTTATTAAGAACTAAGGATGTGGCTGGTGATATGTTTCTTAAGTATAAGGCTGAGGTAGAACCAGTTGAATTTGAGGATTAAGAGACTGAGATCTGATAGAGGGGGTGAATATAGTATATTGTCTTTGAAGGATTTTTGTGAGAAAAGCATGTGATAGTTCATGAATGTATTGCTCCTTATACTCCTGAACAAAATGGTATTGTAAAAAGGAGAATAGAACTCTTAAGAACATGATCAATGCTCTACTACTTAGTTCGGATTTTCCCTAACACAACATGTGGGGGAAAGTTGTGTTGTCTGCTTGTTATATTCTTAATCTTGTGCCTCATAAGAAGCTAGATAAAACTCCATATAAATTGTGGAAAGGTTTTGTGCCGTCTCTGAAATACTTGAAAGTGTGGGGTGTCTAGTAAAGGTGAGATTGAATGATCCAAAGTAAGTAAATGTATGTTCTAAGACCTTTGATTGTGTTTTTATTGGGTATGCTCAGAATTCTGCTGCTTATCGGTTTCTATCTTTGAATAATAATACTATCTGTAAATCTTGTGATGCTGAGTTCTTTGAGCATGTTTTTCCTATGAAGACTAATGTATATGTTGAGAGTGTACCTAATACATCTGGAAATGTGGTAGCAGAACCATCTGGTCAATCAGTTCGAGAAGTTGAGGTGGCTCCTGAACTGAGAAGGAGTAAGAGGTAGAGAACTGAAACATCTTTTGGTACTGATTTTATTACTGCATTTGTAGTTGAGCATCCTAATTTGATTGATGATTATGTGGTATCTGCATACATAATTTGTGAGGATCATGTTTCATATATTGCGGCTATGACTAGTGTAGATGCTCCTTTTTGGAAAGATATTATTCATAGTGAGTTAGAATCTATAACTAGTAATCATACCTGGGAACTTGTTGATTTGCCTGCTAATTGTAAACCTATTAAATCGAAGGGAATCTTTAAGAAAAAGTTGAAACCTGATGGGTTAATTGATAGGTATAAGGCAAGGTTAGTGGTGGTTGATTATTCCCAGAAAAAAGGATGTTGATTCTTTGATACTTACTTACCTGTTGCTCGTATTTCCATTATACGAACTTTAGTAGCCTTAGCTTCCATTCATGGTTTGGTTATGCATCAAATGGATGTAAAGACTGATTTCTTGAATGGTGATCTGAATAAGGAGATTTACATTTTCCAACCTGAGGGATGCATGGTGGCTGGTATGGAGAAAAAGGTATGTAAGTTGAAAAAATATTTGTATGATTTGAAGCAGACCCCTATTCAGTAGTATGATAAGTTTCACAACACTATATTGTTGAACGGGGTTTGTAATGAATGGTTCTTAGTCTTGTGTATGCTAAAACTCGTGGATCGGACTATGTGCTATTATGCTTATATGTTGATGATGTGCTTATATTTGGTACATTTCTTAATATTGTGTTGGAAACCAAATCATAATTGTCTTCTATTTTTTATATGAAAGATTTGGGTGAGGCAGATGTTATCCTTGGGATTAAATTGATGAAATATGAGCATAGATATTTGTTGAGTCAGTCTCATTATGTGGAGCAAGTGCTGAAATGGTTTAATTGTGATGATCTGGTTCCTGTGAAAACTCTTTATGATGCAAGTGTGCAGCTGAAAAAGAATTTAGGTAAGCCTGTATCTCAAGATCAATATGCTAGAATTTTAGGGAGTGTGATGTATTTGATGAATAGTTGATTGGGCGTTATTTCTCTACTTATTTCATAGATATTTTGGTGGAATTTGGTGTCATTTTGAGTAATAATGTCTTGATTTAGATTAATTGTGAATGTGATGTGTTTTGTAGAAGAAAGATGATTTTTGGTGACTTTGGAGCTATTTTGGAAGATATTCTCGAAGTTGGGACCGAGCAAAAGAAGAAGCAATCTGTTGGAAATTCAAGTGGCGTGACCATACCGCCTGTAAAGTACTAAAGCTGAGCGAAAAATGAGGATTTTCGAGATTTTCAGACTTTACTTGGGTTTAATTAATTCCACACGGGATTAATTAATATAATAGTGATTTTTAAGACTTTATTTAGTTAATATAGTATTTAGATATTATTAGATATATTTGGTTATTTGTTTTCCTATTTAAATTAGGATTAGAGAGATTTGTTTCCTTATCTTGGAAGGAAATCAACTACTCTTATAAATAGGTTAGATTAATTAGAATCAAGACATTCACGTATTGGTTGAAAAAGGGAGCAGCAGCTGTGAACATCTTCACGCCATATTCTTCTTTTCTTCATTGTTTCTTCTTTCATTACATTTGTTTTATTTTGTGTATGAATATTAGCTAGTTCTCTTTATTCCGGCAAAGACAGCGAAGCCTTGGCAAAATTATTCTGTGAGATCTAATCAGTTTTTATACTTTGATTTATATGCTTGCATCTATTATTATCTGTGTTTATTTTTATGAATTGTTTCATGCTGCTAGGTAGTGCGCAATATTTAGTAGTTTGGAATTAATTTATAGCCAATAAAATCGGCCATACGTAATCGTGGTTAGATTTAATTAGTGGTAAATTGACTTGTTTAAGCCAAGGGAATAATAGTCTAAATTCAATAATCCTGCGTCAGAGTTTATCGGTTTTGAATCGGGTTTCTCTAGTTTTTAATATTGTCGACTCATTAAATCTATAGAGCGTCTCTTACAGTTGTCAGTCGATTAGGGAAATAACTGGTGAAGCGTCTTCCTGGTTATCAAGAATTTATGGAGAAATAAGATCGCGTCAGAAGCGTCTTCGGTGGTCATAACCGATTTGTTTGCATTAAATTAGAGTTATCTTTACATCGAGGATTAGAATAATCGAGCTAGGGTGGAACTTGTCTGCTGCCGGAATTGTCTTTAATTTGCTTAACCCAAAAATCAAAAGTGTCTTTTAATTTCTTTGTTTATTTATTTCTTATTTATTTTCGTAGTTAGTTTATTAAAAATTCATATTTTGGCAGTTGGAAATTTAGAAGAAATCTCGCCGATCCCTTGGATGATGATCTTGCTTACCACTGTCTGAGCAGTGTGGGCATACCGACCGAAAGTCGAAATTATTTTTGGTGTAAAACGGCGCACCAATAGTACTA
Source organism: Mentha longifolia (assembly GCA_001642375.2). Lineage (NCBI taxonomy): Eukaryota > Viridiplantae > Streptophyta > Magnoliopsida > Lamiales > Lamiaceae > Mentha > Mentha longifolia. The sequence goes on from CM038118.1 coordinate 24,773,453, forward strand.
GGCCTGATATTGCTTACGCTGTGAATCGATTGAGTCGGTATACTCACAATCCTAGTAATGAGCATTAGAGTGTGTTGTATCGCTTGATGAAGTATCTGAAGGGGACGAAAGATTTGTGTTTACATTATTCTACTTTTCCTTAGGTAGTAGAAGATTATTATGATGCAAACTGGGTTTTTGTTACTGATGATAGCTCCACGAGTGATTTTGTGTTCACTTTTGGTAGGGGTGCTATATCGTGGAAGTCTAGGAAACAAGTGTGTATTGCTGGTTCCACCATGGAGTCTGAATTATTGCTTTGGAACTAGCAAGTCAGGAAGCGAAATAGTTGCAGGAGTTGATGGCTGAAGTACTGTTGGGTAAGAAACCCTTAGCACCTATTTCACTTCATTGTGATTCACAATCTGCCATTTTTGTTGCAAAGAACAGTGTTTATAATGGATAGAGGAAAGATCTCCGGTTGAGACATGCTTTAGTGAGGGAGATGCTTGGAGATTGAGTGATTTCTCTTGACTTCATTAGGTTGGAGAAGAATTTGGCCGATCCTTTCACTAAGGCTCTTATCAAGCGACAAGTGGAGGATCTCTTAGCTGGAATTGGAATGAAGACATTTAATGGAGGAAGCTGACAAGGTGGATACCTAACAGGTCAAATAAAACTATGTTAACTTACCTTTATTAATTTGTCATTTGTCTGTATTAACATGTGTTGAATATAGTTTGTTGATGATAGCTGCGAGCTATATGGTTCTGCTGCAGAGAACATTGAACATAGATGAATCATCACCTATGGAGGTAATCCAATTGCAGTGGATTTGATTGTACTATGGTATTGAGGTTTAGTTTGTCTCTTAATAATTCTTGCAGTTTTGTTTTGCGAAATATTATTGATATGTTACATGCGTATAATATATTAAGTGCCTTGGTGATTGCACTTTAATAGAATTACCTAAGTATGAGTGAAGAGATGAGTATTTTCTATGAAAATTGTTTTTGTAAGGCACAAACGAGAATCGAAGGTATTGTTATAACCTTGTTGTTTATTATCGCGGAGACGTATTTGATTCTTAGGAATGATGTGTGTTGTGGGGGTAATTATACATACTCATGAAGTTCAAACCGAAAGGTACTTTATGAGAATTGTATGATTTTCACTTCACTAACGTGCAAATTCACTTTATGAGAATTGATGATTTTCACTTCACTAACGTGCAAATTCAAAATCATAAGATTATTTGTACTTATGCATCAGTATTCCTTCCTTCTTTTCCTTTCCCTTCTTTTCTTCAAAACCATTTTTCATTTGTGGGAGATTGTTGGAAATGAAAAAGGTTTTTCTCTTTGTTTCTCCTTTTAACGCTTATGTCATTTGTCCCACATTAGAAAAGCATAGAAGTAAGAAGGAGTAAATATTAAGTCTTGTGTGGGTATGAGCTTGAATGTGTTTATGGGCTTTTTGAAAATAGTGGGCTTGTGTTGCTAAAACACACACGCACGCGCCCCGCCGAGCCCGAGCTGGAGCCTGAGCCCAGCCCGGCCCGGCCTGGGCACATGTGTGGTGGTTCGAGCCATCTGTCTTGATTTCTTTTTGCTTCCGTCAACTGTATTGACTTTTCTTGTTGCCTAAGTTTATTACTTGCCCACTAAGTCACAAATTCTAAACCCTAACCTATTTTACTCCTATAAATACACCTTCCTTCTTTCATTGATGATATCCGAAAATTCCCCTCTTTCTTTTGTTGCCGTCTTCTTCTCTTATCTTCCCGCCTCTCGCATCAAAGAAGTCTCCAGCCCTCGACTCACAAGTGCTTGTGACTTGAATCTTGGGTTTCTGTATTAAACTTCAAGAGTATTTTTGGCATTAAGACTAGCACCGAGGGTCTGCCGAAATTAACTTTTAAGGCAATGGTGCGTGCGTCACGACACAATGCTAACGTGCCATTTGTTTTCTTTATTTGTGTAGATTATGACGTCGGTTACAACACCTTATACACTATTGTAATGCTCTCCCACTTTATTAACTAGATTACAATTCACTAATAACCTTCATTTCTAGGCCAGTATATTATACCGTGAATTAACAATGCGATATTTTAGTGTTCAAATTAGAATCACGATAACGGGCATTAATGAGGGAATTATTTTGTTCGTAATCATCGTGTTTTTGTGAAAATCAAAGTAAACCACATGCTTTAAATATATTTGAAGACAGCTTACAGGCTTTTAATTAACCATTATTATTATTATCATAATCTGATAGTTAATCCATAGTAGTATTACTTTTTGTAGTCAAGATTATCAATTCGGACATTCGACAGTGACCCTTGATTTTCTTCAATAGGTACTCTAGGTTAGAGGCGACCACGGTTCCGGTTCCGGTTCCGGTTCGAACCGGAACCGGAACCGCTGGTTACGGTTCCCCCAAAGAGGAACCGGAACCGCACCGCCGGTTCCAACGGTTCCGAATCCGGTTCCGAACCGCCGGTTCCGGTTTGAACCGGATGGAACCGGCCACTTTTTTTTTTCTCTTTTTTTTTTCTCTTTTTTTTTTTATTTCTTCCCTATATGCATACTTCGTTTATATTTGTTTCGAGTTTAATTGTAAGAGTATTATAATCGAAAACTGTTAGAGAAATTGAAAATATAACAAATCGAAAACTGATAGAGATGAGAGATTGAGAGTTGAAGGTGTGAAGAAATGGTTTGATATAGGAGGGTATTTATAGGTGTAGATTGAAGATGCTTCGGTATCACGGTTCCCCGGTTCCACCCGGTTCTCCGGTTAGGAACCGGTGGAACCGGCGGTTCCACTATTTTTTTTTTCCAATAGATAATATTAATACATAATTAAAAAAATATACTTCATATGATATGGAATTATGGATTGATAATTAAATATGCAAAGTTCATACAAATTTAACATGTTATCATTCTTAATTAGAATGAAAAATTTCAAAATTGACACTTCATCTTATCTTCTTCATGAATTGGATAATTTATTATCTTTATGTAAATTACTAAATTGTATATTTTGTCATCTTCAATTCATCATCATCATGTGACATTGTTAATTGAATATTTTGTCATTTATATGATTTGGTTTTTTGTTTTAATATTTGAATTTAAAGTTTGAACACTATCACAAGATTCACAACTCACAAGTGCACAACATCCAACATCACTAGGCTACTAGTACTATATATTTTAACTTTGAATGAATAAACATCACATATGTATGTAGTTTTATTCATTTATACTTTTTTCAATTTGAATTATAACTTAACAATGAAAAATCTCTTTCATTTTACAAATTATACTTTATAATTTATACATTAAGAATTCATTAAAATGGATGTATTATGTATACTAATAAAATGTTAGATCAAATAATTAGTATGATATTTATACACAACATACAAATAAAATATAAAAATAAAAAATAAAAAATAAAAATGCCGGTTTTCCGGTTTTTTAACCGGAACCGCCAGTTCGGAACCGCCGGTTCCCGGTTCCTCAAGAATAGAACCGGAACCGCACCGCCGGTTCCGAATCCGGTTCCGAACCGCCGGTTCCGGTTCGGTTCCCGGTTCGGTTCCACGGTTCCGGTTTTTTTGGCCGGCTCTACTCTAGGTTGATGCAATTAATGCGCTACATAATTTTGACTTTCATTCCCCCTTTTTTTTTGTTTGGCAATATATAATGCTAAACATCAAAATTATTGGTCTACCGGTAAGAGGTTAATGCTTGAGACCAAATTTTCTAGATTTGAGTCCTTCGTGTCGCGGCCTTTAAATTTTTAGTTAACTATTTTCAAAAAAAAAATAAAACAAATTGTTTGAGCCTAATCTGGTTTTTAGTCGACAATTATTATTAGTATTATTATTTGGGTAAGAGGCCCAACAAGTGCACATTTTTAATACGAGTAGAGTTGCTATTGGTGAGATTTGAACACAGGTCATCGGCGTCAACCAAAGGCTCTGATATCATGATAGAAATTCATCTCATCTAAAAACTCGAACTTGTAAATATGTGTGTAATCTATTCATTTATACTATGATTCTCTATACCATCATCATCAAATTTTATTACTATATATTATAATTATCATTTTAGTTGTACATATGATTTATTAGTAGTCCTATATCAGAGTAATTCATTAGTATAATAGTGAACACGCCACCTGTATAATCTCCTACATCACTAAGGACAAATTCAGAGTATATTTATTATATACCACATTACTAAAAAGTTTTTATTTTCCAATACATATATGCTCAACATCCAAAAATTATCAAAACACAATTTCGTTCCCCTAGCAGTCTAGCACTAGATCAAATATATAAACTCATAAACTCTGGCGTTATATGTAAACTAAATTAATGCACATCTAAAATGGGTCATCGTCGTTGGATGAATATTGAAGGAATCCACATGTGATCATTTATCTCAATTATTGTGTGTCAATAGTTAGTATATCAAAATTATTTTTTGTTAATTTTTTTTGTTTTCTGCTTCATTATTTCAATTTTATGATTTAGTCTAATTTTACACTAACTAAATAGCATTCATCAAATCAATTCTGGTTTATTGTTTATTTTTAACATTATATTTTTAGTTTTATTAGCTAAAAGATAATTGTAAACCATAATTGATTAATGAAACCTAAGTTAAAGTTATACTAACTCATATCATATCGAAATCAAAAATATTTTTAAGAAAAAATCAAATTTGTTTGATGGTTGCCTCACTAAAGTTGGGACAGAGGAATTACATAATCTTCTTTGAGTAGATTAGATTCTCATTTCATAGTGTTCTGTTGAACAAGAATTTAAGCTTAACCAATGTAGATTCTTAGTTGAAATTAATGTAGAAATTTTTCAAATACTAATAATGCATTAAAAATGAATGATTTAATCCAACGGATATCAGAATCAAGTCAAAAAGGGCGTGAACTTGCAATTTTATTTCATGGCTCTATCATGTATTCAATGTTTTTAATGTTAAATGATTCTTATACTTTGGTGTCGAGTACAAATGAGGTAACTAATCTCCATAGAATTAGATGTAGATATCTATCTATATATATATATATATAGCAAAATAAAGGTCGATCAGTCACGATTTTTCTTGATTATTTTGCTAAATTCCCATAAACTTACCTTATCAAGCAATTAGTTTGATTTAATTTAATTTAACTAATATATTTAGAGATATATCTACACTAGATTCTAATCAGATCAACTAACAAAATATATTTAATCCATATATATAAATTCATGTTTAATCTAATTTATCTGACCGAATAAAAATATCAAAGAATAGCTTAAAAAATCATCAATGCATATTTGGTAATTTATTCTAATTAAATAGCAACATGGACTCTTGAAATTTTATATGGAGTATAAAATATAAGAGTAATGCTCCCCTACCCACCGTGGGCATACTTAATATGTCCACGGATGAGGTGACGACATTATATTTAAGGAAACAATTAATTAGTATACTTTATAAAAATAAACCCTACCAAAAAAACTAAACCCTAACAAAAAAACTAAACCCCAAAAGAAAAAAAAATCATTGACGTGGCACTGCCACGTCAGCCGTGGGCACATTAAGCGTGCCCACGGAGGGTAGGGAATCATTTCTCTAAAATATAATAACATATATCTTCAAGATATATTTTAATGTTATATTTAGCATGTTTTACATGTTCTCAAATAATAACACAAATTAGTTCAAATTAAGTATTATTGAATCAATTTAATTAGTGAATTTGATACTTAATTGATTGAATCAAAATTCTTTTTCCTTTTGGCATTATTATAAATTTTCGCAAATATTTTCCTAAATTTTCATGGCTTTATCTTAAAATTCATTAATTCTATTTAATTTCAACTATCTCACATCGACTATTCATGAAACATCACCAATAATTTACCAATATAAAAGATACACCACACTTTTAAAATTATTATTTGTCTCCAATTAAATTTAAGATATTGAAAATCTGAATTTGATCCTGTTGGAATTTTCTCCATTTTACTATTACTTGTGTACAGTATATATTAAAAAGACATCACATATTCAAAATTATTCATCTCTACCTTTACATTTAAAGAATGAAAATCAAATAATTTTTTATTAGTTAAATTTTTTTTGCCCCTTTCTCCTTATTTTGGGATGGATTGAGGTCTCTGCACATTGTTATCTTAATTCCTAACAATCCCAGTTAGCTAATGCAATTAAAATGAGGATTGATTGTATATACTATCGATATATTTATAATCGATTGTTAAAGATTAAAGTGTAAAAAGTAGAAGATCAAATTCAAATTTTTAATATTTTAAATTTTAATTGGAGACAAATAATTACAAAAGTATCATATATTTTTTATATTGATACTAATTGATAATCAAAATAAGTACAACGTTTAAAAAAACCTCATTAACCTATTTTCAGTGACATCGAACAACATGCAACTTAACATTTTAATTGAACTGAACCAATTGAGAAATGATTTTTCCTAATCTAATTTTTCTTTGTTAATGTGAACAAGAGACGACTTTAGAAATATTATCTCTCTTAACTTATTTTTTATTTTAATGATAAACGGGCAACTTGATAATTAAATCGAGTACAGTTTTTTTTATAAAAAAAAATAATAATCCTTCTTGACAACACCTATTTTTTTCTAACATGATTTTAATTCTAATAATTATTTCAGTGAATTGTTACTTTACTATCATTTTAAAAATAAATATTTACGATATAGAATGATTTTCGTATAAGCAAAAATTTATCAAAACAATTAGAGATGATTACAACTACTTGAGACATATTACCTATTGTTTATGTATTTTATTTTATTATATGAATATATAACGGGCATATTGATATTTATACAAATTACAACTATTCGAGAAATACTAATCATCCTTATATTATTTTCTATTACAATAAGTACAGTTTTCCAATAAACGCTACCTCGAAATGATACAATACTTTTTTTTCTATTATTATGAACAACAGACAGCTTGACATTTTAAATATTCAAAACTAAACAAGAAATGTTGTTTCTAATAGATCTATTTATTCTAATATAATACAGTCCTAACATTTTTAATGAATTGTTGTAATACAATTCTTTTAAAATAAATAATTATATTAATTTTGTATACTTCACCTAACATTAAGAAATAATATTTTTCCCGTTGAAATTCGACGGGCACTACACTAGTTTTAATAAAAAAAATATACTACTACTACTACTACATAGTAATATAATATAGAAGAGCACGAGGCACATATATGTATAGGAAGCAGATATAGAAAACATTTAAACTCAAAAAAACTTATACACTATGATTAATAAAAGCCATCGTCAGTGGGTCGATAGTGAGCCAACATTCATAAATAGAGGATGATAGGTAGGTTTTATATTTGGTGTAATAAATGAGTATCCAATTTTTGGTATAATGCATTTTGTATTAATCCAAACCACTTTCATGCAATCTGCACACAAAATCCATGAGAAATTGATGTCAAATGTGGCAAAGATTCATAATCATCCTTGGTCCTGCATGCCTGCGTATTTGATTGAGGGGACCAAAACAAAGTGTGTGTGCAGTGTGTGTGTATGTTTGTGTATATGAAGAGAGAGAGAGAGAGAGAGAGAGAGAAGCAAACGAAACCAGACCAAACTGGGTACGAGTTTTGTTGTGATTGTTGATTTCATTAATTAAATAGTTAAATTTCTCTGCGAAAAATTAAAGTCGGCTCTGATAAATTTAGGAACTGATCTCTCCTTTTCCTTACTGCTACATTTTCTTCCTCTTAAAGATTCTGACACCAATACAGATATTGCACCCAATTTGATTTGATTTCTTCTCGCCCCAAATTCATCTTTTTTGTTAACTTATCGTAGTAATTATTATTGGCTCAAGTACAATTGAACAAAATATTACTCCCCAAGAGAGAAAGGGACCACAATCTAAACTATATCATGTGAATAGTAATATATGGTGGACCTAATTAGACTTTTTGCCAAGTAAATTGTGAAATTGAGGGTAAAATTTAAATGTATTATGGATAGGGGTGAGCACGGGTCGGTTAACCGATCATTTTACACCTAAAAAAATTCATCGTATGGTTTTTTATTGGATCGTTAACCATTATAAATTGAAGAATAAAAACCAAAAACCATGAAAGCGGTTAACCAAAAAAATCAGGCCTTTAACCATTTTCTAACGGTTAATCATAAATAAAAGAAATGATCAATTTTCTATAATTCATAATAGGAAAATTCAAAAAAAAATCATATCTTATAATGTACATGTAAAATAAACAATTTAGAAAATCAAAAAATAATAAAACTAAATCGCATAATTCTAATGGAATAAGCTTCGCATTAATCACTCAAACTAACAATCGAGCATCAATTGCTTATTAACTTTTGGCTAATCAACAATACTTAAAAGCAGGTGATCTTCTGTCAAACTTTGTCAAACTTTATCAGTATATCAAATAAAAAATTAAATATATTATAATATGTATATATATATATATATATATATATATAATTTTATATTTATTTAATAGGTACCGGTTCGATTTATTGGTAGTTTTTTAGGCATAGAAACCAAAACCGAAGCTGTAGAGCCGGGTTTTGAAAATTAGAAAGAAAAAAAAAAACGAACCATACAGTTCGGTTATCTATATTTTCGGATCGGGTTCGGTCTGGTTAGTTGGTCGGTTCGGTTTTCTGATTTCTTATGCACGGCTAATTATGGAGTCGATTTGTTAAATGGATGATTTTTATGGATAGATAGAGTATTTTTTAATTTCAATACCATTAACATTTTACAAAAAATTATATTTTAACTCAATCATTTGAATCGGGTAGATATATACAGCTAATGATAAAGGGAAATCGAAGAAAATGATCGGGAAAATAGCTCTCGATTGCTAAATGCCTAGATTAGAAGATAGAGATGAACAATATCAAAATCTTGCGAGATAAAATCATATCCAAAACGAGGTATATATATCCTGCGCAATGTTCTAAAAGTCGCTAGACGCTAGTAAGGTGGTGGAGGGGCAATTAGCGTCTAGGCGGCCTAGGCGGGAGTCTAGGCGTTGCCTAGACAGCCTAGACGGATTAGTATAAAATCAAAGTTTACGTTAAATTTTTCATATATTTAAACATGATATCCATAAGTTAAAGTATAAAATCCACGATTTTTCAACTATAATTTAATCTTACAACCCTTCAAGCCCAACTAGCCCGTCTAAACCCTCTTAGAACTGTCTAAACATGCCTAAGACCACCTAGGCACCTGCCTAGATGCCGATTAATTCGTCGTTGTCTAGAGCAAACCGTCTTGCCATTAATCGGGACGGCCCGACATCTTCTAGCGCCTAGACGCCTTATAGGCGGTCAAGTCGACCTTCTTTTAGACACTAGTAGAAAAAATGCCTATTAATTGCAATTGAAAATGCCACTATAAAATATTTATTAATGCATTTCCTTTATTAAGACATTTAAAAAAATGTCATCTCTATCAATGTAACGATAGGGTTAAGTGCATTGATAAATATCTTGTAGTCGCACTTTTCACAAATGCATCGATAGATCAGTGTAAGGATAAATAGTGTTTTGATGCAATTTAAAGTGTTATAATATAGTTTATATCATGACATTTAAGAATGCATCAAAATGTTGTGTATGAATACATTTCATATTTAATAAAAAATGAAAATAATTATATTTTTTTTGCAACTATTCACCAGATTTTATATATATATTTATTTGCCTATTTTTTTATAATTTTTTGTATATTTATATTTTACATTTATTTGGTCATATTTTTTAGAATCTTTTTTCCAACAATGTTTATATTGGAAAGCGAATACATAAGCAAAGAGAACTTAAGCTTAGAAAATAATCATATAGAAAATAAAGAAAAATTCGTAATAAACTACTATCAACATAACGAAAAGAAAGCACAAGTTTTGATACAAGAAAATAGTAAATAAAAAACTACTATCAATCCTAAATGGAAACATATCAATTAATCCTAAACTAGAAACTGAAACTAGTGAAGGTTGAAATTTATGTAGTACTCAATTCCAGCTACAAGTTTTCAATCATCAACTTCCGGGGGTGTCACCTGCACTGCTGCACACACAAAATAAATATGTTTCTCATAAATTAAAATGTACTATAAGATAATTACATAAGAGAAAAATGTTTTAGATATATACTACACAATATAATTTGCAGCTCTTGTAGAGCAACGACGAGAAAACAGAGAAGACTCAAAAGAGTAATTTAGCCTCATCAATACAACTAGTACATCGTTATTGGGAATAGTTGGTTTTTATCAACATCTCATGTTCTCTTCAATTACATAAGGTGGAGAATCACGACCATTCCCTCCCTAGCATCAAGCCAATATATCACCAGCCTCTTCACTTCATATTCAATTGTCATATTTATGTGATTGTAAAGATTACATGATTCAGCTAATACCAGAATCCATGTGTACACACAATGGGAAATTGAAACCGCATGCCAAAGCAAGGACATACTAAAAGAAAGAAAGTCCTCCTATTTCATTTCAGTAATTCAATAGTTGTGTTAAGATAGACACCCACTACTTCTTATCTTTAATCGTAGAAGAATCGATCTCCTTCCAATTAAAAAACTCAATATTACCTAGATGAGCAACCCTGAATTATATTGCCTCCTAAAAAGATATAAATCTAATTCAATATATAATAAATCTACAGTACACATTATATTGAGAATGAACCTTATAGGGATACTTATATGGTGTCTTTTAAGGAAGGGACAACCTACTCACTATCTAATTATATTGTTTTTTAAAAATATAGATCAGTTCAGATGAGATATTTAAAAACAGAAATTAAATTATTATTCTTGTAAGACAATATTACATTGTACATCTTCCAGCATCTAATTTTTTTTTTCCTTGGCATAGTGAGCCAACTTTTAAGAGCTACTACTATACAGAGAGTTGCAAATCTTAGGTGAGAATATACAATCTTATTATATAAAAAGCTCATAACAACATACATGCTATTACGGCTTCCTACATTTCTTACAGAGCTTCCTTCTAGTTTTTCACAATAACTTAATTGCATTGAATACATATTGAATATCATTTCTACAAAATAGTTTTCCACCATCAACAACTATATAGTGACCCAAGTACGAACATAAGTGAGCGATACACATGCAAACAAATATATATACAAATACAAAGACAAAAACATACATAACACACATATAAAACCGGTACACAGAGTGTAGAACCCCAACTTTAGTTCCGAAAAGAAAATTAATGGAACATTGAGAAAAAGAGTAGTGAAGCATACTCGAGTCCACTAGAATTCAAGTTTTCTTCCTCTTCAAACTAAAAAACAAATCCTAGCAAACAAAAACCCAATAATTGTGTCTTACAATAAGAAGAGTATCATCAGTTTGATAAAATTCGTGGTACGCAAGAACACTAACCTTGAAATTAAATTAATTGATTTGAAGAAAAACCCTCTTTTCTCAAATGTTGGTTGCGTGGATTTTGTCCATCGGGTGGGCATGGTTACTTTTTTCTTCTTTCATATCATTTTGCGAAGTAATAAATTAAAGGAGAAACTGAATCTAGATTCAATGGTTGAGCATAGGGAAACATGGAATTCGGTCGAGGGAGGAGTGGGCAGTTACTTCGATTTTTTATTTTTTTAAGAGGAAAAGTGATTGGAGTTGGCGCTGATTTTTTTTCCTCCTGCCGCTAAATTCTAAATTAAGTTTTCTTTATAAACTAAATAAAATATATTTCTAAATTTTAGTATCTTATTGAATTATCTTTACGCTTTATTTGAATTTGAATTTTAAAAATATTGTACCTAATTTGTCCACATTCTACAACACAAATGTAATACTCCTTGAATTACTTACGACTATATACTGTACATGTTAGTAATTTGACTAACTTCCTTTAAAAAAATGTATTTTTTTAATTGTTTAATTCATTAATTAATTAATTGGAAAATTTTTTAACATCTTTGCCACTCATGAAAAGATCACGCTTACTTTTTCCTTTAATTGTCTTATATCTACGTTTTTTTTATTTTAATTAAAGGTATTGACAAGTGTCACAAAATCTAAAGTATTAAGACATTTTAGACAAAATGTCATATCAGTAAGTATACAAAATGCAGTTATAGATCAGTGTATTAATTGAATACTTGTCATGACAATTGTTTAGAAATATCATAAACATAATGTATTAATAGGCCATATTTCTACTAGTGAGAACAGTGATCTTGAGAGATAAAATCTTTAATTAATTTTGCATGAACATAGTTTTTTACGTTGATTTTGAGTGACTAGCAAGACTTTTGGGATCAAAAAAAAAAAAAAAAAAGAAACGGTCCCGTCTAAAGTTTGAAAATAAAGTTAATTTCTTTTTGTACTAACATGTCCTTATCAAAAGGAATATTTGCTTCTTTTTTTTCTTTTTTTTTTTCTTTCTTTTGAAGACAATATAATTAATCGATTTCACCACGATTCATTAATTGAATTAAAGCCCAATATGTTGGAGAATTAAAGAATTGATAATTTCTAGTCTAATTAAATCCTTGCAATCAGTTATTTTGATTATTTAATTATTTTGATTTAATTGATTTCAACTAACCGTTAATTTTTTAAAAAATAATTTAATTGAAATTTAAAGACCTTGAACCTCACACTACTACTAGACAACTCACACACACTGAGCTAACTGTTTATTTATTTTGGAAGCAATTTTACTAAGATTTAATAGCTGCGTGACAGAGAAGTCGAACCCGAAATCTTTGGCCACGGAGGTCTCATGCATTAACTCCAGACCTTTTATCACGGAGGTCTCAGACATTAACCCCATTATTACTAGGTCAACTTACGCACATTGAGCTCGCCATTTATGGTCACTAAGAGTGTTGTAGTTGTAAGAATGTGATACTCACCCTTTAGTAAGGCTTATTATATAGATGAAAGTTATCTGACTTATGTTACAGTCAAAATCTTTACAAAGTCGATTCGAAATAAATGTGAAGACTTCAACATTAATCTTATTTAAGTGACAAGTATTTTATCTTATTCATTTGATTCAACTATACTATTATATTTAAAAATTATAGATTTTTTTTAAGTTTAGCCTAATGATAAGAGTTTATGTTTGAAACTAAAGATCTCGAGTTCAAATCAAATTTGGCCTCCTTTAGTAATCATAAATTCAAGACCGGCTTCAATCAACTAAAAAGCTCGTGTTTTTAACAATTCACTTACAAATTTGCTTGATTCAAAGCTTATTGAATGATTGGTATGATGACAATTGACACCTACGAGAGTAGTCATATCTCTCATCAAGACATGAATGGGAATTAATGTTGAAGCCATATTCTATGAGATATTTTTGGAAGAAAATGAACAGTAATGAATTCATTCTCTTTTTATAGTAACGAAGGAGCCCAAGAATTTCCTCTAATAAAATATAAGGTTAATTGTCTAAGGTGGTGCTTGGTATGATGGAATGGAATGAGGTGGAATGGAATGGAGGTAGAAATGATGTACAAATTTCTACATGATTTCTACCTTCATTCCATTCCATCATACCTAAAAGTATATGAATTTGTGTTAGTTTCTGGAATTACAAACGAACTTTTAATTTGGAGTACAAATATATGACCTTTTGATTCTTTATGATTTAGCACTAACGTGGCATTTAAATGCATGCGGCGAAAACACAGATACGACATAACCAAATTTTAATTTCAAATAAGGAACTTTTAACCCTTAATTATATTTCTAACATGTCAAATTTTAAAGAAAACGGCCGCGTTTTAAGGAATGGTATCCTCTATACCAACAATGGTGTTTCAATTATGTACCAAATATTAATTTTTATTAGTTTTATAATATTTTTTATAAAAATAAAACTTGCAGTATTATAATAAATTATAATAAACATTTATAACTAAAAATAGAATTTTTAAAAATAATATACCCTAATTTTGTATTTATTAACCCTATTTTAGCTAATAAAAGTGAAATTAAATGCTACTCCCTCCGTTTACTCTGAATTGACCCCTTTCTTTTGGGCACGAGTTTTAAAAAAAATATAATTTTATGTATATTATTGTGGTCCCCACCTCTTTAAAGGATGTAGAGTAAGGGTTATTTTATGCTATTTTTGGAAAGTTGCCAAATGAGAATAAACATCCCAAAAAAGAAATGTGGCCAAATGAAAGTAAGCAGATGGAGTAAAAAATAATTATAAACCCTAATTGGGATGGGTGAACCCTTGAAAATAATTATAATATTAAACTAAATCATTATAAATTAAAATTATTGAATGAAAATATTTCAAACTAGTAAAAATTAAAATTGGGTACATATTTGGAACACCAAAATAAGTGTAGAGGATCTCAATTAGCGTATTAATAAATTCACAACGGTATCATTTTGTTCACTACGTGGGCAAGTTGGCAATTTCGACAAGCCAAATGATAGGTCGTGTATGTTTTGGCCAAATGAAAAAAGGCTCACGTGCAATATCAAAAATTAACAAAATTCAGATATTTTTAGGTAATTAACCCCAATATATTAGATTTATCTATTACTTATCGAGTTTTAACTTTTATAATAAACTAAAGCAATTAAATACTTACTCCGCACATAATGTTTTATTTAAATTACAGTAAAATGTTACAAACTAGTTTATCTAAGACAATTTAGATATTGTAGATCACATATAAATTATTATACGTTAAATAATGCCGAATGATGAACACAGATAGGTTTATAAAATTAATCATTAAACCAAAGAGAAAACTTGAAAAAAAAAAAATTAGTTTGAAGGACAAAACTCATGATGGTATTCTTAAATTCGGAATCAGCATATTTCTCATCTCTATTTAAGGCGGTAACATATCACGTGAAGAAGAGCACCATGACCGAACCACCAGGCCGGCCCTGACTATTTCGGGGCCCTAGGCGAAATTGAAAATAAAGACCCTTTATATATATATATATATATATATATATATATATATATATATATATATATATATATATAAAAAGATCTACTTATATTGTAATTATAGTTACATGTATAATTCAAACAACCTATAAATATAATTTAAACTAACTTAAAAATAGATTTTTCTTTAATTAGATATCAACAACCGCACACTTACAATCATTAAAAGAATAACAATATTTAGTTATGAACTACAAACTGTGCAATACAAAATAAATACAAAAGATATGAAATTATGTCCCAAATAAATACATAGAAATAGAATATGAAATACAAAATTTGCAACCGCAATTCTTTTAGGCATTTTAACAATCACTTAATAGTTAATCATTTTGAAGAAGTAGAGAATAAAAATAATAGAAAATGAAAACAAAAGAAAGTATAAATACTAAACAAATCATTATCTTCTTGTGGGCAACTTTGTATGCACTACATGGTGGAATCGGAAGAATTATTAAATACAACAAATAAATAAAGTATCATAGCTACACAAAATAAAACTATATACCTTATGGGCTTTTCCCCAAAATCTAAATAAAGAAAAAGAAATTGAGACAAGACAAGACAACGTGAAACAGTACTCAAACGGAAGAGAGAGAGAGAGAGAGAGGCAGAGAGCACGGGTGAGGGCTGTTAAGTGTTGATTTGGGGTTGGGCCCTTTTGTTGGGTTTATCTTTTTCTTTTTCTTAAGAAGTCCAATAATTATTTGGGTCATGTAGTAATAATAGGGTATAAGAAAATTTTTGGGGTCCTTTTCATACTTGGGCCCTAGGCGGCTGCACCCTTGGCCTAGGCCCAGGGCCGGCCCTGCAAACCACAAGTAAGTAAAATTCACATTAGCTGCACTTACTCCTGTGAATACATTGCACGTCAAAAACACTCTCTTATCCATCGTAAACATACATAATGTGTTCACGATTGATGTGGTAGTGTTATGTTAATAATTTTTCTTTTTAATGTTTAATATTTTTAGTATGATTAATTTTTTATTTTTTTTTGTAACTAAGTTTTATTTTTAGGATTATATTTATAATAATTTTCTTTAAATATACAATCGACACATCAACTGTGAACACATTAAGCGTGCCCATTATAAGTATAACAACATTACTTTTATACACATTACACACAATATGCAATAAACATTACCTAAAATAACTTTACCTAATTTACTTTTTTCCTCAAAAAAAAAAAAAAAAAAAAAAAAAACTAAATCACTATTTAGAATAAATGATTACATGATGATATTACACACACCTATTCCTATTCCTATATATATTGTCTATAAAGAGAAATGTTTTAATGTCAACTGGACATATTTAGGTAGTGTTTGGTGATTCATTCAAGTTGTGGAAGGATGACTCATCTAAAGATGAGTCATGTGAATAGTGTCAAGATGAGGGGTTCATATTTCTATTTGGTAGCAAAAAATTAAAAGTAGGATGACATTATATTTGTGTTTGGTATAATATGCATAACTCTAGATGAAGGCTTAGATTTACCAAATTACCCTTATTAAATACCCCTACCGATTTCACTTTTTAATCGTTGGAATTAAATAGTACACTTTATTATTTATTATTTATTACTCTGTATTATTATTATTATTATTATTATTATTATTGTTGAGTTATTATTTTTATTATTCTTGTTATTATTATAATTATTACTATTATTGTTATTATTTATTATTATTTTTATTATTATTATTATTATTATTATTTTATTACGTTATTATTATTATTATTATTATTATTATTATTATTATTATTATTGGGTTATTATTATTATTATTATTATTATTATTGTTATTATTATAATTATTACTATTATTGTTATTATTATTATTAGACAAAAACTTGGGTGAGGTCGGCCACATAGTGTGGCCGGGTCAAAGTGTCAATCTTTATACAGAAAAATGTTAATCTATACGAATAAAAGTGTCAATCTTTAACATAATTATTTTACGAATAAATGTCAATTTTTAAAAGTGTCAATCTTTATACAGAAAAGTGCTAATCTACACGAATAAAAGTGTCAGTGTTTTAGCCGTCCGCACGGTACCTCTGGCTGACCCAAGTGTGTTGCTTATTATTATTATTGTTATTATTATAATTATTACTATTATTGTTATTATTTATTATTATTATTATTATTATTATTATTATTATTCTTGTTATTATTATTATTATTTTTTTTATTATTATTTTATTATGTTATTATTATTATTGTTATTATTTTATTACATTATTATTATTATTATTATTCTTGTTATTATTATAATTATTGCTATTATTGTTATTATTTATTATTATTATTATTTTATTACATTATTATTATTATTATTATTTATTAATATTATTATTATTTGAAATCATATAAATACATAAGGGTAAAATGGTAAAAGAGAGAAAGTGTTGTGTTACTGTTCGAATGAGTTGAAGTCATCCGACCAAAAACGTCGGATGAGTTAACAAGCGAAAACAGTAAAATAGCAGCGGGTTTGGGCTTCATCTCGGGCCCTCCAGTTTATTTCATTTCGGTACCAAACACTTAGGTAGTGTTTGGTGATTCATTCAAGTTGTGGAAGGATGACTCATCTAAAGATGAGTCATGTGAATAGTGTCAAGATGAGGGGTTCATATTTCTATTTGGTAGCAAAAAATTAAAAGTAGGATGACATTATATTTGTGTTTGGTATAATATGCATAACTCTAGATGAAGGCTTAGATTTACCAAATTACCCTTATTAAATACCCCTACCGATTTCACTTTTTAATCGTTGGAATTAAATAGTACACTTTATTATTTATTATTTATTACTCTGTATTATTATTATTATTATTATTATTATTATTGTTGAGTTATTATTTTTATTATTCTTGTTATTATTATAATTATTACTATTATTGTTATTATTTATTATTATTTTTATTATTATTATTATTATTATTATTTTATTACGTTATTATTATTATTATTATTATTATTATTATTATTATTATTGGGTTATTATTATTATTATTATTATTATTATTGTTATTATTATAATTATTACTATTATTGTTATTATTATTATTAGACAAAAACTTGGGTGAGGTCGGCCACATAGTGTGGCCGGGTCAAAGTGTCAATCTTTATACAGAAAAATGTTAATCTATACGAATAAAAGTGTCAATCTTTAACATAATTATTTTACGAATAAATGTCAATTTTTAAAAGTGTCAATCTTTATACAGAAAAGTGCTAATCTACACGAATAAAAGTGTCAGTGTTTTAGCCGTCCGCACGGTACCTCTGGCTGACCCAAGTGTGTTGCTTATTATTATTATTGTTATTATTATAATTATTACTATTATTGTTATTATTTATTATTATTATTATTATTATTATTATTATTATTCTTGTTATTATTATTATTATTATTTTTTATTATTATTTTATTATGTTATTATTATTATTATTGTTATTATTTTATTACATTATTATTATTATTATTATTCTTGTTATTATTATAATTATTGCTATTATTGTTATTATTTATTATTATTATTATTTTATTACATTATTATTATTATTATTATTATTTATTAATATTATTATTATTTGAAATCATATAAATACATAAGGGTAAAATGGTAAAAGAGAGAAAGTGTTGTGTTACTGTTCGAATGAGTTGAAGTCATCCGACCAAAAACGTCGGATGAGTTAACAAGCGAAAACAGTAAAATAGCAGCGGGTTTGGGCTTCATCTCGGGCCCTCCAGTTTATTTCATTTCGGTACCAAACACTTAGATGAACCAAGATGATTCACCTCATCTTGGTTCATCCTATCCACCAAACACACCCTTAGATGAACCAAGATGATTCACCTCATCTTGGTTCATCCTATCCACCAAACACACCCTAATGTGCTCATAGCTAAGATGGCAACAAAATTTTACTAAAAAAAATTAAATCTAATTAGATAAATTGCTAATATTGCATTGCCACATTAATAGTGTGGCACAACCAGTGGTGGATCATGTATGTGTCTACATATCCATAGTGCTTTTTTTTTTTTTTTTTACATATCCATTGTGCTTGAAAATCAAACCTCATCAAAAGAAATAAAACTAAACCTTAACTAGAAAAAATGTCAATGTGATACTATCACATCTGCAATGGAAAGTGGAATGTCTTGAACGAGCATGTACAAATTTCAATTCTTTCGAACATCTCAAAAAAAATATACACTTTCTGTTTATGAATACCATAAAATGGTCAAAATGCAAATGCACATATAAAAAGTGTTCATTAGAGGTGACTATCATATTATTCCTTTGACTATAAAATCACAATATATAATATATTATTGAAATTTATCCCGACAAAAAATGTGTGTACAATTTTGAGACGGGAAAGAGTATGATTTAGTATTACTAGTAGATGTGGAAAGTAGTTAAGAAGAAGCATGGAACACCTTTCAAATATTTATACATTAGCCATGAAGGCAAAAAGGGCTTAGACATAATCATTTGATTGGAAGGTTCGTCTACTACGCGTGATACTTGTGTTGTGTCCAGATTCTGATATCGATGCAGAATTATAAATATTGTTATTTAATTTTATGAAATAATTAGGATGCATAACTATGATTGCAACCTCTCCTCTCTACCTACATAAATTCTCTTATTTGAGAGAGAGATGCAATTTATTAATGATGCATATGGTCCCATCTTAATAATTTTTGTACAAAAACTTTCGATCGAGCCTACAAATACTTTAGTTTCCCTTCCCCTCCCTTTTTTTTTTTTAATTTATCTTAAACCATTTGCATCTTTCAAATATTAGCAAAATACGAGATAACCCGGGCCCATTTCGACCCGACCCGAATCAAGAACTGTCGACATTCATTTATTAAACCATATTATCTGTGTGAAAATGCATACTCCAATTACTAAATGCGGAATAAATGCAAAAACCAGAAAAGTTAAAAACCGTACCCAACTAGATTTTCAACCTTAAATGCATAATATATTGGTTGGATATTGAATTATTTGCCCTTATTCTGTACAAAATTAATTATAGAAATTAATTTAATTAATTAATACCACTGCAAAAATCTTGAACAAATGAAAGAAAAAGATATGGTCGCTCTGCTTTTACGCTTGCAAGTCGCAAAGGCAAATGGTCAAATAAACAGGGCAATCCTTTCAAGATATTTTATTACCATTTAAAATTACACGTGAAATATTAAAGAACAAAAACCAAATATTGTTGAAAATAATGAACAAAAGGGAATGCTATTTTCGCACCCTAATATTAATATTAATTTTGAAGAACAAATACTCCATTTTATTCATCGACATTTGTATCTCCATTCGAATTACAACTAAAATTAGCTACTAACTATACTTGATTAAATTAAACAAAATACAACCCGATAGTCGAAAATAAACAAAATTTGCCATAAAATTGGCAACTCCGACTAAGTTTAAACATATATTTGAACATCAATAAATTAAATTAATTAAATTGCTAAGAGTGCATCAGCGCCACCCAAAGCGTTGACGTCTTGAAAATAGTCGTCGACGTCGAGTGAACCCAATTCCAGAAATGAATCTTTCGTGTCGAGTGACGGAAAATCGTCGATTTTCATGGCGAAATCAACAAAATTGTCGAAAATAGTCGGTTCGTCGCTGAATAACTGCGGTTGAAAATTGAAGAAATCGTCTAGTAGCGGAATGTCCATGGGCAAATAGTCGTTCGAGTATTCGGGTACCGCACTCGTTTCTCCTTCGCACTCCTCCAACAACTCGAAAGTGAGTTCTGTACGAACCGGATCGGACTCATAACTGGACCGGTTCGCATCCATAAATGAACCCTTGATCGACAAATCCGGTTGCTCTTCTTTCACGCGGTCAAGAACCGAGATAGACGAGCCGGGTTCGCTGAACTCATTGGACCGGCAGCTTAGACCGGTAGGTTCAGTATCTATACTCGAGTTACTATTGAACCGGAGAACGGAAACCGGAGAAGAAACGATCTGCGACTCGTCAACGGAATCATAGCCCGAAGCCGACGCCGCATTACTCTCCGGCGAAGCCACCTTCGCCGGCGACGTGGTGAAGTTGGTAAGAGCGTCCGGCCCACGGAGCTTCACGGCGGCGTTGTCGTAGACCATCGCCGCTTCCTCCGCAGTATTATAAGTACCCAGCCAAAGCCTAACCCTCCTACAAGGGTCCCTAATCTCCGCCGCCCACTTCCCCCACGGCCGCTGCCGCACGCCTCTGAACTTCCTCGCCGTCGCCTCCTTCACCACCTTCATGGGTTTGGGCTTGGGCTTCGGCTGCAGAGCCTCAACAGCAGCCCTTCTGCCGCCGCCGCCATTGTTGCCGCTGACGTCACTGGCAGCTGTTTTCATCTTGATTTGTGTGATGTATTTCTTGACACGCTGCCGTCGGAAAAGATCGTTATCGTCTTCGTCGCTGGAAGAATCGGTTGCGTCAGGATCAGTAACTGAGATTCGAACACTTCTTTGAAGATTGAGATTTTCTTGGGATTTTCTGGGAATTCCTTTGATGAATTTAGTGGTGGTTTTTGTGTGCTCGGTGTACTTCACTGGGTAAGGGTACTGTAGAATACTTTCATCCATGGCTAGAAAGTTTTGATCGGTTCTTGCATACGAAAGAGTATGCTTTCTTATAGAAAAGAAGAAGAGGGAAAGTAAATTAAGAGTGATCGATCGATTATATTGCTTTAATTTCAGAGAGAGAATGGTAAAGAGAGAGAGAGATGGTGAAAGAAAGAGAAGAGTGATGAAAATAAAAGAGGGAGCGAGAGAGAATCAAAGCCACGCTCGGGAAAATCTGACAAACGAAAAAGGACAGGGTGAGGGTGAGGGTGAGGGCGCCCTTAAAAGAAGTATTCAAAGCGCAAAACACCAAAGTAAAAAGACAGCAAGTCTCTCCCTTCTATTGCAAAGGGTAGCCTACGCTGCTACAAAAGAAGAGAAGAGACTCTAAAGAATTCCAGCACAAGCCTGCCTGCCTGAAAATTGTAGAGAGAGAGAGAGAGAGAGAGGTTTGAGATTTTTTGTACTATTGAGTCACTGAAATTGCTCTCTTATAAGATCGGTGAATATGGTGACGCAGAAAAATGCGCACACACTTTTTTATTTATTTATTATTATTATTTTTTTTTTGTATGTGAGTTTGAAAATATTATATTGATTTTTCTATAGTAAATCTTTTGGGAAATTGTTGCGGCTTAATTTAGAGAATATGAATTTGGCGTTTATTTTGCCGGAAATCGGAACGTTTGTTAAAAATCGGCCTTTAATTTCAGAATTGGAAGGAGATGATGGAAGGAGATGACGGAGGTTGAAGGAGGGAGGGGTACGTGAACGTTTGATACTATATATAAATATATATATCTTTCACGTAATGCTTGAGGTATATAATATATATGAGGAGCTAATTAAATTTTGTATTTTATTTTATTATTGGAAGTAAGATATATACTCCTATTTGATAGTGTAGTTGTCGGAGTCGGTTATATTTTTTTTAATTAGAAAAGGCAATTCTTAATTATTCGAATTAAAAATATGAACATGAACATTTATGTAAAGTGTATATTTTTGTTTCGTGACAAATCATTGGACTAAAGATAGCGAAACATTAATTTGGAAGTGGTAAAATATCTAGCTAATTAAGAGAAGATCGTTCCTACCGCCGTAGTAAGGTACTAGAGCTTACTCTTAAATCAAATCGATAACTATCCATTTTCCATTCATTGCATTTGCAGCCCAATCTAGAGGAATGATATCTACCAAATGACTCAGTTTTGAATCAGTTGTATCGGATTATCAGATCAATCGATCGGTTGCGGGTGTAGGTTCTAAAATGAGCCTCACACATAGATGGATGAATATATATGAGTTGTCCATTGACAATTTTTTTGAAACTAGCAGAGATTACGTGCGTTGCACGTATAATATTTTATTTAATATGATTAGTTTATTATAAATATTAATATATTTGAAGATATAAGGAAAAAAATCTATATAAGTTGTAAAATTATTAATATTAATAGTTAATATGATGACCTTTATCAACATCTAATTCGTATTTTTCTTTTTAAAGTCTATCTTAAAATGTGAATTTTACATTGATTTTATTGAAAAAATATCGTTGCCTAAGCTTTTTCATGTACAAGAGTGTGGCTAAATTTTTTTCATTTTGTACGTGTAAAGAAAACACCAAATTAAAATTCTAAATGTTCTTTTAAATTCAATAGAATTAAAAATTGTCATTAAAGAAATAGTTAAAAGTTTCTCCAACTAAGCACCATGAACCAAAATTTACCTTTCTTGTTTGAATAATTTTGACACTAATTTAAAAATGACATTATAGATATTTCAAAGACATTTACCGTGGAGGTCTTAGCTGTAACCCCACTACCGCTAGACCAACACACTCACACAGAGGTTTACATTTTCTACTTCAGAACTCCTTTCACTTTAAATTCTTTTGTAAAGAAAAACTAAACTATCAACAAAATTTATCTCTTAGCTAGAATGATTCTTCTATTAACCCAAGGTTCATCTTAGAAGAAAAACCTTACGCTCAACCTCATTCCATAGTATTAATATGGCTACCAATAGAATTCATATTGTACATATCCCTCAAAATCTCACCATTTCCTAAACCCCTATACCTAGCCTTAAGAGTTCTAATTCAAAGAGATTACTTATTCATTGCATCCATCTTCAATCCCATTTGTATATGAGAGACGAATTTCTTCAGAGTCATGCATAACATATGTGACTTTTCGTGAACAACCTAATATTGATAATGTTCTTGTGTACATATCTTATAAAATATCAAAATTAAATAATAAAAAAATAGTTTTTTTAATTTATTCTCCACGAACGAATCAATCTGAAAGATTTTAATTTCTTTTTCTTAGTGAGGAAATAAAATTTTAATCAAATCTCATGAAAGAAAAAATCTAAAACAAAAAGAAAATTAGATAATGAGAACCGACAAATCATTAATGACGATAAATCATTGTTAAGAGGTGAAAGCATAAAGCTACGGACTGAATATTTTTTATTTTCTGAATTTTTAAAATTTGGTGAGAAAATTATTGCTCCCCATCATAATTGAAACCATGATTCGAAAACTATTGCATAACAGGAAAAATCACCACTGTTGCACTGATGCTGCAGCTACGCGTTGCCGCCATATTTTGGCAGTGTCCACATTCGGCAACACTATGACTCACTCTGTTCAAGTAGCTAGATCAAGTCATCTTTCTCACAATAAAATTATTTGAACATCTTCTAGCATCAATGAATAATCCAAATAATTATTCTAATAACCTACGAAGTATCTTTTATAAGTTATATTAAATTTTATGTTCCACCAAAAATAGAAGATAGTAAAAAAAAAATCAACATATAGAGAGTCCATTAAGATTTGATTAACAACAACAACAACAACAACAACAACAACAATAATAATAATAATAATAATAATAATAATAATAATAATAATAATAATAATAATAATAATAATAATAATAATAATAATAATAATAATAATAATAATAATAATAATAATAATAATAATAATAATAATAATAATAGACTAATATTAATACTAACAATAATAATATATTATTAAACTGTTATATAAATAATGTGAATTCAATTTATATATATTTAACAAAAGTTGTTTGTACAAGCGTGTATATCAGTTCAACTATGTTTGAATTATTATTGTTGGATAATACTAATACAATAATAATTCTAACAATAATAATATACTATTATTATATTATATTATTGACATAATATAAGATTTATATAATAGGGGCATAATAGGCAAATCAAATTTTATAAAATAAGGCACTTTTATAATAGGGTATAGATTAACATCTTTAATTTCAGGTTTCACCTTATACTACACATGCGCGCAATGAAAAACAACAACGATGCACTGAGGTGAATGAAATTGGGATGAATAAGAAAAGTTGATTACAGGAGTGATGGAGATTAATAAAGATATGCATAGATTTTAATCTTATTTTAATTAGGTTTTAATTTACTTCTTTTCCAAGTAATTTTTAGACTATAAATATTAGTATTCTTGATGCATTCTGGGAGTTGGATTTTGATAATAAAATTAGGGTTTGTTTTCCCTTGTCTTGTGTTCTTTCGGTATTCAATAGAGAATCAACGGAATTTCACTCTATCTGCGTTCTCTTCCGGTATTTTTGTTAATCTTAATCAACGGATTAGACAATTTCCCCTGCATCAAGGAGTTACCGGTGCATCAACACCAACAGTTCAATATCATAGTTTGTGCGGAAAGTCGTACGTGGGCGCGGTTTATAATTGTTTGAGAACTGTGAGTTTAATTGATTAAGCGTATGAAAGCGAATGCTGAGTGTAAGAAAGTGCAACAATAACTTAACTTTATACAAGTGATATGCTGAGAATGATAATCAATGCAAAAATGTTAATACTGAAAATAAATGAAGACATAAGCTAATAGTGGTTTGGTCACAACGACCTACGTCTACACTCTTATCTCCGTATATTTCTCATTTTATACTTTCCTATGAAGCGATTATGACGGGCTCCTAAGTGCCTAGCCTTAACAACAAACTTGACTAATTTATTTGCACAAACCTTTCATTAAGGTAAAAGACACTCGGCTTCACAATCGTGAGACAAACTTAAACAACGTAACTTCAACTCAATTTAAAACGACTTAACTTAGTTTGGGGTTCGGGTAAAGTAATCCCTTCCAACTTAGAAATTCCTTACAATAAGAACAACATGTAGGGATGTGATTCTTGACTAAGGCTTAAGAATTTGAAACGGAAAAACAAAGTGTAGGACTAGGTGAAGCGTTTTGACATCTAAGAATAACAACTTAGATACCGACGATTTTAAGGACGAATTGTTCTAAGAAATGAAAACGAGAGATCGTTGTGTGAGTGAGAGATTTTTGGACACAGAGCTCTTGAAATAATTCTTGAGTTTCAGATGCAGAGAGCTTGAATGTTCCTAACTTTCTCACATCTGTTTCCTCATCTTTTACATAGTGTGAAATCAAATTCCTATATGTTGGAGAAATATGATTTTAATCCCTATCGAGGTGGTAGTTGAGATGTCGCTTTCTTCGATTTGTCAGTTTTGACTTCTACTTTCTATGATACCTTGGATCATCTTAAATACATACGCTCTGCCATATTTTTTAAAATGGAAATAATCCAGTCTTCTATCAATAGCTTTTGTTTGTATCCATAGTGGGATCCGTTGAAATTGTTTTTCGAGTCTTCTACTTCCACATGACTTCAAGATTAAATAAATTAATGATAAGACCGTTTGAATATCACGAAAGATTTTCACTCTGCTTATCGATATTTGTTGGCTTGAATTTTTTGAAAATTTTGCTAAGTTTAGAAACTCGGTAACTCAGCTTTATGCGTGTGGTAATGAGCTTGTCGATTTAAGCATATGGACATCCAGTGTAAGATCTATGAGCTTATGAGTTGTTCACTTTTGCGTAACTTTTGCAACATAGCTTGAATGTTTTTGTAACCTTCTCAAATTTGCTTCTTTATCTATTTATAGTGTGAGATCAAATTCTTATCCGATGGAGAGATAGAGTTTAAATCTCCACTCCGAGATATTAGTTGAGATGTCATTTTTTTCGATTTGTTAGTTTGACTTTCATTCGTTCTCTATGATACCTTGGACCATCTCAAATATACGTACTTTGTCATATTTTCCAAAATAAAAAATAAAAAAAAGCAATCCGTAGCTTTTGTTTGTATCCGCAAGGGGATCCGTTGAATTTGTTTTCTAGTTGAAGACATACAATGCTTTGTCGAGTCTTCTATTTCCATGTGGCTTCAAGAAAAAATCAATTAATGATAAGGTCGTTTGTATATGAAGGAAGATTTTCACTCTGCTTATCGATATTTACTGACTTTGAACTTTTCAAAAAAATTGCTATGTATAGAAACTCGGCACTTGGCTCTAAGCGTGTGGTGATAAGCTTGTCGACTTATCAATTGTTCAGCTTTAACGGATAGTGCCATCTACTATAATCTTTGATACTATAATCTTTGATAGACTATTCTTCTTTAGTATATTTGTAAATACACAAAAGATTCAGTTGAGCTTCCTAACACTTAAACTCATCTATTTAGACTCTAAGCTTATGACAATCATACTTAGGATTACAATGAAGGTTTTGTGATCAATGAACTTAAACTTCCTTAAAAGTTGATCCAATCAAATCCTCACTTAACAATATATCCTAACAGTGGGTTAGATTGGGCTAAGTTTTTTCGAGATAAAAATTTTGACCTTTACCCTAGATAGTCAGTGTCATATAGGATTGGCAAAGTAGCGGGCCGGGCTGGCCTGGCCCGAGCCCACCGTACCGTGCTTTTGAAATATATCAGGCCGGGCCAAAATCATTTTGGGCCTACATTTTTAATGTCCAACCCGGCCTGAAAGTATATTTTTAGTACAAAATGATCTGGCCGGGCCAAGTTTGACCGGACTTGTCGGGTCTTTTTACCATTTTTTGGGCTACCCAACTCGAAATTCACTCGGGCCTAATTTTCTGATGCCTGTCCCGGCCTGAAACCGGGCCGGGACAACTTTGTCACCCCTAGTGTCAGGTTAATCATCAGGCCATAAAGTTGACAATTCTTTTTAATGTATTTTTCTATAACCATATTTTTAAATGAACAATTAAGTCATATTCGTATCTAAGACATTTTACCTCGTATTAGATATAAAGATGATTACTATTTCAGTCATATCTTGCATTGTGTGTAGTAAGTAACTAGTATCTGAGATATTTATATATACATATATTATTATTATTATTATTATTATTATTATTATTATTATTATTATTATTATTATTATTTAAAGTACAAAATAGAGAAGGGATTTGGTGAGTAAATTTTGTATAGAAATTTGTGACAATTTTCTTATTTGAATCAAGAACCAACATTAAAAGCAAAATAATGCAGTTCACAATTAAGTAATGAAAAACTTTCAATTGATCTGGTCAACTTACTAATTTTTTGGTTTAGTTTTACTAGGTTGTCCAACTATCCGGTTCGGGATGGGAAAAAAAACATTAAGCTAGAAGTTTTGACTCAAATAGTCTCTTCGTTCAGTTTATTCGAATCAACCGTCAATTTCAATCTAAATTGACATCCTTACTCGCACTTGGCATAACTATGGTGCTCCCGGTTAGTGTGATAATGCACCGGTCTACCATAAATTAAAAACAACATAGTTGGAAGGTTGCATTTGTGATAGTTCATCTTACATCCATTTATATTATTCTTCCCAAATAAATGGTGTCATCAATTAACATTTAATCATAGTCTTTTAATGAAATATGAAGTGCTATATTATTTTAAGTAAATAGCTCACATCAAATGTTAGTATGTATTGTTTTATACTGCATACGCGGAGACGCTGCTTATATAAAATAGAATAGAATAGGAGAGTCAACAAATAAATGAGCAATAAATGATAGGTGTTGCAATTCGAAAAAGATAAGAAAACATGAAACTGCAATTCTAATAGTATTATGCAGGATAAACCCGTGAATTGAAATTCAGAGACCGATTCTCTTAAGACATGAAGTTATCGTGTCTCGAAAGGTCACTCAAATCTCCAAAACCAAAACTAAAAAGTACATGTACACTCAAACAAGGTAGGAGTAGTATTTTTTTTAATTTTTTTTTTTTTTTTTTTTTGGAACTCCCGAGCAAGTTTTATTTTAATTAAATATATATAGAACATTTATATTCTCAAAAAAAATGAATTTGAGAAGAGATGGAGTAGTAATGAAGTACCAAGTAGTATAATGATTGAGATGATAACAGAAAACGAAATCCCATAATGTGCAAAGTCCCTATGCTTCTTCTCTTATTAATTACAATTCACAAAGATAATTAAACATAAGAATAAGGAGATCTGTCTCGAAAAGAAGGGCCACCACGTTAGTTTTTTTGAAGCTTTATTATTGGGGGCATTGGTATTAGTGTAATAAATTGTTAAAGTTGGAATTTTGATGCAAACAAGTTGAACAAAACCAAGTGAAATGTTAATTATCTCCCACGATAAGCGTGTCATAAGGTGTCTTCTTGAAGTAAGAGATGTTGGTCTCTCTCTCATAACTCATAAGGAGTATTGTACATTTTTTTTTTTTCTCATTTTCTTAGTTTATGAGTAAGTTGAAAATGGGAAACAAGAGTAATAGTTTATTTAATAAGATAACTAAAACACTAATTTCCAACAAGATTGAGAAGTTAAAACAGAGTATATATTATGTGGTCCAACTAGCCTAAAATAACATGCGAATGTAATTATCGGTTCAATACATTGAGTCAAATCCCATAAAATACCTAATATGTGCGAATACTTCTTTTTTTTCTTACATCCGAATGGAATATTTGGATTAATTTTGTGTATAAATGGCCTTATCTATGATGATATTCGAATTCAATTACTCCTTCCATCCCACTTATATAGAGATATTTTTCTTTTTGGTATGTCTCATTCATATAGAGACATTACCTAAAATATCAAATTTCAAGTTTCAAACAATTAGTAAAAAAATTAAAAAAAATTAAAAATTAATTAGTGTGAGTTTGAAATATATATTCAAATTAAATTAAAAGAAACAAAAACTAAAAATCAAGTATGAATGAATAAAAAAAATAAGTATAATCTATATGCACAATTTTAACACACTACTAATCACTCGCATCTTAATTCTCGTGCCATCAAAAAATTGTCTATATATAAATCGAACGGAGGGAGTATTATATATATTAAATCTAATAATAGGACTATATTGCTGATAAAAAAAAATGTAGGACTATATTATCTCTACCTATCAGAAACAATTTTATATTCAAGACAAATGTATTCAGAAAAGGCACTTAACCCATTCGTGGCTTTGAGTTGGATTGAAAGTTGTACTCAGAAAAGGCACTATGTATTTATTTTTATTTTTTTTATAGTGGCTATTAAGAGTTAGTACCTTCTACACTGCATAATTCCGCTAGCAAACATCTCTCTCTCTCTCTCTTTCTCTCTTTCATAAGAAGTACGTATGAGATTTGAACTTTATACATACCTCACATTTTCTTTAAGGATATATGTATCCATCACTCGAATGTCCTAATGTCTCCCAAATTTATTTAAATTGATTTTTATGATAGTAATAAACTTTTACGTACTCACGTCTTCCTTTTTTTTCTTCTTTTTTTTTTTCCTTCTAAGGTGGTTAACTTATGATATTCTATCAATTTTTAATCAAATGAGAAGAATTAAAACAGTATAAACAGAAAGGCATCGTATATCTATATTGCATTTGACCGAAAAAAAAAAAAAAAAGTAGAGTATTCCTTTAACAAAAAAAGAAGAGCATCTCTCGAAAAACAAAAAGAAAATGAAAATAAAGTAGGAAGCCTTGAGACTTGGCGAAGGTGGGCCCTATATATACTTTGTTGTGGTGGTCCCCACCTGGAACCTCTCACTTTCCGAGCCACCGTTTCCCCGGCGTCTTCCACGCCCATTCGCTTCACTCCTTAATGCCACGTGTTCGTGTACACGTGGCGCCACGTTCACATAGCTATTAATCTTCTTCTTCTTTTTGCCTTTTAAGAATTTACTTTTATAATAATTACTCTCAATTTCGTGATTAATATATGATTCCACTAGTAATCCGTGTTATGGCCGAAATAGCAATAGCTTAATTTGTGCCTACATTAAAATATCTGCAGCTATTAAGATGCGTCCAACTTTGAACACGGTTTTTTATCGCAATACCTAAGTCGTATTAATCTCTACGAAATAATAGATGGAGATTTCTTTTAGATATTTTCTTAAAGATTAAAAAAAAATTGTTAAAAATTTGCTGCCATTGTTGATTAAATGTTTGATTTATGAATTTATATTGGAATTGTTGAAAAATTGCTCGATTTGTTGAAAATTGCTTGGAAATTTCTTGAAGATTTGGGACAATTGAAACAATTTTATAAAATCGTGACAACAGTATGTGGGATTGGACAATGTTGGGAACCCTTTGAAATTGAGTTTTGATAATGCTATTAGAAACCACACTTAGATATAAATTTTTAAGTGGAACAGACTGGTCTCCGTGTTTGGATCAGTCAAGCTTAACCCGGACAGGTTGCTATGTAAAGGTCAAGGTTGGTAGTGCAACCTTGTACCTAATCTACTCAAACCTGTCATACTGTTCCATTATGTAATCTGTCCATGTAACCTGCTCTTACCATACTCGAAAATTTCACACGAAGGTTACAGAAGACCGAAGACAGTTCGAGGTACAGGAAGGCCGACCTGTGAAGACCAACCTGAGCCGTGGCTGAGGAACCTGTTCTCACCCAACGACAAGAATTGTGTCAGAGTATGGTACTACAAATCCTGACACACTTCCAACGGCTCTATTTCAAATGCTTCTCTATAAATACCTCAACTCATTCCAGATTGAAGTACGGGAAACTCAATATACGAGCAAAAACGCTGCAGAAATCTCAAGCTGAAATTCATTCAATCAACACTCGAAATTACTAGAGCTTTCCCAAGTGTTGATCATTGTAGATTTCTAATCTTTCTGGAATCGGTCTTACTAGAACACATCACACACACTCTCACTACCATCAAAGTTGAAAAACTAGTGTAGTTGATTGAGTTGTATTCCTTACGACGATAGCTATTCACAGCTTTCTAGTTTGGATAGTAGCACTAGTCATTTAGTGTTAGTAAGTTTGCATGAAAAGTTTGTATGTAAGTAAGAAGAGACACGACTCAAGAATCGTGCTAGATTCAGTCTAAGAGAAAG
Organism: Mentha longifolia; assembly: GCA_001642375.2. Classification (NCBI taxonomy): domain Eukaryota; kingdom Viridiplantae; phylum Streptophyta; class Magnoliopsida; order Lamiales; family Lamiaceae; genus Mentha; species Mentha longifolia. Next base: position 24,805,470 of record CM038118.1, read on the forward strand.
ACTTGAATTTGGACTGGACCTCCACCAGTCTTAAAAGGAGCGAAAAATCTCAAGTTAAGGGATTACAGATTCGACGGAATCTGGCGTGGACGTAGGAGCTGTTTACTCCGAACCACGATAAAAACTCCTAGTGTCTCTCTTGTCATTTACTTATTCACTTACACAGTTTGCATGAACACTTGTCTGAACTAAAGTTTCCTTTGAAAACTGTTAGCCAACCTTTCCACCAAACTTCCGCACGCAGGTTAGTTTTGCAAGCTCAGCAGTTTACTGTCTGAGCTGGAAAAACTAAACTGCTCTGATATACTGTAGTGACGACTCAGTGAGATCAAACTGTTTTGTAAAGTCAAAACTGTTGGCTAATTAGTGTATTTCCCCCCCCCCCCCCATACACCAATAAATACTTATCGGGACCTACAGACAATTTGAACGATATTATAAAATAATTCCAGTATTAGGTTTCTACATTTGGAACTAATAGCATTATTTCGTAAATTAGTCCTTATATATATTTCTATAATGTTGGCAAAATCTTGGAATTATATTGTAATAACAAAGTCATGGGACTATTTTGAGCCATGGAAACACAATGTAACTAATGGCAGTATTTTTAAAATTAGTGTTAATAGTTCTATTTTCAAGTCTTTTAAGAGGAAGAAGATGGAGGAGATTGCTTGGAGGGCTGTGGATTTGCTCTACGTGGGTGATTTGGAGGTGGAGAAACGAGGCGGTGTTTAAGGGCAAAGGATTTTGTGTGAAGCGAATGCTTGAAGAAATTAAATGCTGGTTTTGGAGTTGGCTCGTAGTACAAGGCGAGGTCGAGAATAATATTAGCTTTAGGGCTTGAGCGAATTGTTACCTGAGCGAAGCTTTGGCTTAACTCCTTTTTCTTCCCTTCTGTTACTGCTGAAAGTGAGTACTCCTTGTACTGCCTTTCTTCTGTTTTAATATAATTCGTTTTTCCCGTTCAAAAAAAAAAACACAAAAAAAAAAGTTCTATTATGTGAGCTAAATCTCGAAACTATTTTGCAATCATAAAAAAATTAAAAAAAAAAAAATAGTAGACTATTGAAACTATTGATACTATTTTGGGCTAGCCGAGAGAAGAAAATCACATGATACGTAGAGAATCATAACGGATCTTATGCAAAATTCAAAATTCAAAAAAAAATAAAAAAAATAAAAATAAAACACAGATGAATTCGATGCCGAATAATTTTTGGGATCTGTATGCCGGAAATCGAGAAAGAAAGACGGAGAGATGGGGGGAATATGATTTGGAAAAAAAAGAGTTCTGGGAGCGGAAAGAAGTACTCTCTCCGTCCCGCATTTACTGACACTATTACTATATATGGACGTCCTCCATTTACTAAACCTTTCCATTTTGGAGCGTAGTTCACAGAGTCGTTTTAATACTTTATCACTCTACTTTTTAACACTTTAACACTTTAATATGATTAAAAAAAATAGATGGGCCTACAATCATTCCACTTTAACACTTTAATACATTAATTTATTAATACATCATCAAAATGCATAAAATCATGTGCCCAAAATTTTAGTTCACTAAATGGGGGACGAAGGGAATAATAAAAATTAAAATGAATTAGGAATTAAATTAATGAGTCAAAGTTGGTAAAATTCAACTTAATTTTAGCATTTTTTCCTCAAAATATAAAAATTGGTTAAATTTTAAGTTTATTATATTAGTGACTACTCCTTCTGTTCCAATTTAGTAGTCCAATTCATTTTTCATACGGGTTTTTAGTAGAGTGTTTAAAGATAAAATATACTATTGTTTAATTTAATGCAAATTTTATTATTGTAAAACTAGAGCATCATAGATGTATAAAAACATAATGATGTTAGATCTTAAATAAAAGATCGTATCAAGAATTTTAATTTGGTATAAAAATCGTAAAAATTGGAGAACAAACAAGCAAGTTATAATAATTTTAAATTTTACAATTTAAATTATATTGGGATACGTACTGAGAGTTGAGTGGATGATGAGATGATAAATGATCTATTTAATGGACTAATTGTTTCAATTTTTGGAAATAAGACTGTAGTGTGGGACGGCCTGATAAAATATATTGGACTAGTAAATTGAGATGGAGGGAGTATTTGACTAGCCGATACTTTGACTAGCTATAAGGAGTTATTGTCTGAGATCAAATATCTTGAGTTCGAGTTCTCTGTGACACGGTATTTAAATTTCATATTTAATTGTGAAAAAAAATAGTAATTTAACTATATATGTATGTTGACTTGATATAATTTTAACTCAAGCTTATTACACGAAAGGCTAGCTAGTAGCTGTGACTCTTTATTTAGAATTTACTGTCTTCGAATTTGCTATTAAAAGGATCAACGTGTGATGCTTCTAATTTATAAGTTTACTGGGGTGTACAATTAACTTCATTTTTTTTATTACCGCTTCTAATTGTCAAATATGCCGTATCGAACTTGTTTACTAACACTTGATTTGTTAAATGTGGTTTGTAAAACTATTGCAACGAAACATATTAATTTACTTTTAATATATCCAAAATTATAACACTTAACACGAAGATCTGCATATTTATTGTTTTATTATGGTCTTTTTTTTTGTGTGCTTCTGGAGTACTATAGTTTATTTTGTGTTATAATTTATTAGAATCATGTGAGGATTAGGAACCATACTTATATAAATAAAGCAGAAGATATAACGGTAAATTCAATTAAAATAAAATTTGGGTGCATTCAGTACATTTGAATTTGGTAGTTTAGGTTTATGGTGTAGTGGACTTCTGTCTGGAATTCTAAGTGCTGGGAAAATGAGGGAGACATGGAAATTATAAATTAAGAAAATTATTACTTATTATTTCTTGAGTGCCTTAAAATAGGGAGGAAAAGGGAAGCCTTTCTTCCTTAACTTTTTGATTTTGTTGGTCTACCATTTGTATTAATTCTTTTGGCGTGTAATATTTGTTTCATTGGTGGTCTAGGTACTTGTTAGTGTACATTTAAAAAAAAATAGATAGAAAGATTGCAAGTTTGGAATGTATTTGTTTCTTTGGTTTGAAATAATGATAGTATTTACCAACCCATGATCGATCAGTAAATATTTCCTATACCATTATACCATTACATGTCCCTGCATATAGTTCTAGAAATGATAGCTTGTTTATTTAATTTTATCATGAAATCTAATCGGGTGATACTGACGACAAAAAATAGCTTAGCTTAGTTGGTAAGATGCACTATCTTCAGTCAAAAGATCGAAAGTTCGAGTCATCTCCAATTAGCAACAAAAAAAAAAAAAAACAATAAAAATCTTGGCCTCCTTTTTACCGGGTATAGTAATCAATTCTTACCTCCATAGTTCAAGTACATATATCAGACACAAGTTACAACCACATATTCGAAATTTGAAAGTAAAAAAGTTGAACTGTTGCATTTCATGGTGGACTGGAGTATGGTTAGTCTTCAATCAAATTTATTAAATTTTCTTTGAGCACCTAGAATTACAATAAAGTATATATTTGGAATCAAAAAAATTCGTAAGCCAATTTGAGCTAAATGAGACAAATGCGTAAATTTAATTAGTAAACATAACGTTAAAATTCTTCTAATTACCTCGTTTCACGTGATTATATACTAGTACTTTTTAATGGATTAATTACAAGTCGAAAAGTAAGAAGAGAAATCAAAATAGAATTTTGTTATATTTTGGTTAAAACTTAAAAAGTAGGAGTAATATGAAAATAATGAAGTTGATAGCTATCTCATCTGTTCCGACATGCAGTACAGTGAACGCCCAACAATGTAATGTGCCTCCCAACATTAAATGTTTTGAGTATTATTAAAGAAAAAGAAGCCTCTTATTGCAAAATAATTGTAACCAAAAGCACCTCCACCTCACCGCCGCCTTCCTCCGGCAGCTCAACCACCACTAACTCCACCACAAGAGTGGGCGTCAACTTGTCATTCTAATCTTGTCTCCTATCAAGACAAAATCCCACAAGTACAAATGGAAATACTTTAAATTAAACTTTACAACATTTTATAAAATTAAGAAAGTAGGGTTAGGTTAAGAATTAAATGAATTGAAGCAAATTTTCAGGGTCCATGCCTCCACTCGTGGGCACGACCCTTTTGCCGGATTTATATATACTTCCTATCAGATTCTTCCCTAGATATGGAGTCGACACGTGTACTTTTGGCTGATATTTTCTTTAAAATATACGTATAATAGTATAAATAAATATATATACACGACATGGGTCATCATGTACTATACTATACTGTCCATTTAACGGCAGTAGGGGCAAAAAGGGGGATTGAATACATTTAATTTATAGGGAACACAACATTGTTAATTTGTTATGGATTCCTATGCACTATTTCTCTCTACTTACTTTCTGGTCTTTGTTATTTTAATACTATAACAATAACTCATACTCCCGAAAAGAAACTCTTTTTCCTTTTTCTTTTTTTTTTTCTTCCTAATTTGAAGATGATCTTATCGAACACTTATCCTTTCAAACTTCCGAATTTAGAATTAGTTAATCGAGGAGTTAATTACGTTTTTCGATAATTTTCAATATATGTGTAATTTTATATCCACGTAATGCGTACATGATAACCGTTTGATAGTTAGGTTACATTAGTATTTCATTCGTCTGTAAAAAAAAAAACCACCCATTTAATTCCCTTTGCTACCGTCCATCAAAAGCATGCACTTTTACATTTTTGAATATAGACTCCATATATTGAGTGGTGACCAAAATTTACTATCACATTTACTAGATATAATAATTAAAACTCGTAGAAAAAAAATACTTTACACATTTTTTAAGACGAAGAGAGTAATTAAATGCAATTAGTTATGCGCAGTATGGAGATATTTTCCCAAATCAGATTACAGAAATCATTGAATCATATATGGTCCGAGTCCGGCCACCTAAAAGACAAGGAATTTTAGGTAAAAATTATTTCGCTAACTCTTAAGGGGTGCTTGGTATGATGGAATGGGATGAGGTGGAATGGAATGGAGGTAGAAATAATCATATATCATTTCTACATCATTTCTATCTCCATTCCATTCCACCTCATTTCATTTTATCATACCAAGCACCTCCTTATAATTAACTAGGATTCGGGATTCGATAATACTAGTTAATTATTAGTAGTTATGCATGATATATGTGTTTCTTTAATCTAATTATTATCACGGTATTCTACTCGTATGTGTAGAGACAAATCGAGAACTTGGTTGATTTTAAGTAATATTTTGACATAGTCTTATAATATTATAAGACTAGTCTATGATTATATATATATATATATATATATATATATATATATATATATATATATATATTAACATTTTATAACCATAACTCAGAACATTATAATCATAATTTTCATTAATGATTCTGGAAAATAAATCAAAGAAAGCTAGCAAATTCACAAATCACAATAGGAAAAAGACCAAAAATAAATCCTACACAAAAAAATAGGTTGAATATATAAGATCATTTGTTTTTTTTCTAGGGGTGTACATATCCTCCCGCAGCGTCACAACATCAATTAGTTATACTTTATGATTTGTGAGTACGACTCTCTCTCTCTCTCTCTCGATATATATATATATATATATATATATATATAGTCGATTTCGAGGGCATAACACCACTATTCACCAATACTTGCACTCTTTCATGGTACAAATTAAACACGATACCTGACATCAACGAGGGATTGTTTATACCTAAATAAAGCTGATTATGATAAAATCTAAGTAAATCACATGTTTAGAAGAGATTTCAACACAGTTTAGAGGCAATTAGCAGTTTAATTTTATCATAATACTAATACTACTTTATTACGATTATTTTTTACTTATGAAATCGGAGTTGTGACAGTGGCCCTTGATTTTGTTGAATGGCTAGGTAGTCTCCTTTACTGATGAATTTAATGCAGGGGGAGAAATTGACTTTGCCTCTAAAAAAAATTCTGTGTGATTTTTATTTATTCATTATTATATAAATAATGTTATGCATACAGATGTATATATTTAAAGCACGGAAGAAGAATCAAGAAAAATCCTAACCATAAATTACCTCATTGTCAAGATAAAATACCCAGTTTAATGATTTAATTGAGCAATGCATACGATCATGGTGGTGCATGCATGGTACATGCAGTAGTATTTACTAATGAGTACTATTGTACAAATAATTTTAAAGATATCACAACATGATAGTACTATATTACTTACGAAATGAGCGAATTTGTCCATGTAAATTTAAAATCATTGTTCATATATTTAATCAATTATTTTTGCTTTAACTTCCAGAGTACAACCTTCAATAATTATCAGTTCAAGCAACGAGGTTTATAGTTATAAATCTTTAATTTGGGAAGGTTTGTGGAACAATTTTATCATCTTGGCATTATTAAGAACTGATTAAACTGTGATCAAGAAGTAAAAGGCTTCTTATTTCTTTATTGACATTATTTTAACTAACGAAATAATTGAAACTGCCTCTCACTTATAATTATAAGTTATAAATAGGGGACAGCTCAAAAACTTGTATAAATTAATATGCATGATCCATGGTGCACGAGCAATTAATTCAATTAGTTAGTGGATGGAATGAGAATATTGTAAATAATTGGTCAACACATGCATGCATGCATGCAAGTTGCTCTTAATTCGTGATCTCATATTTTTATATAAGATCGAGATTTTTTTTAATTTTTTTTTAAATTTTTTTTTCGGTCCTTTTTGGCCCCAAATTGTTAAATACCAACAGTATTAAGAGTGAAATATAGAGGTTCATTTATGTAATGGTAAGGCTTGTGATAAGTAAGAGTTTTAACTCTTGAGGAGTTGAATAATTATATTGGGTGTGTGGGTATGTGAGTGTATGTGTTGTTAAAAAATAGAATTCGAAATCTAGACAAGAATTTCTTGATCAGTTTGTGTTTGTTTCATATATATATATTTTTTAATACTGAAAATAGCTATATATAATTGAATATAGGCTTTCTACTATTTCGTAATATAGTATTTATTTTGAATTAATATATAGTGCTAGTACGTTATTTCGGAATCCGTGAAAAATAGACCAAAAAGAAAAGAAAAAAGGTAGAGGGTGATTTACTTTGTTGGGCTAAGTGCTCAAATGCAAAGATAGGCCCAAGCCCGTTCTATTGCAATCAGTGGGCCAAGCATGACGCTATTTGAAATTGACTAGCAAATAAATTGACTATGTTCAATTATCTTAATCTCATTTTTTGTGTAATTTGGGTAGATTTTGAAATGTGATCATGATCCTTCCCCGTGAAAATATTTATGACCTTTCTTTCTTATTTATCTGAAATATCTAAATAGTTTTGCAATATTAATCAACTTTTTTTTTTTAATCAGGCAAACACAATACACTCACACACACACGCAACCGAGATGACTCGAACCCCCAACTTCTTAGTTGGAGGGGAAGCATCTTACTAACTGAGTTGTGTTTCGTTATCTATTAATCAACTAATTTAATCATGCCAAAATCTTATATATATATATATATATATATATATATATATATATATATATGAGACCCTATAAAAATTAAATTTAGCTTAAAAAAAAGTAAATATATTTTATGCATAATTATAATGTGTGTCCATCGATCATAATGTATTTCTATACCATAATAATGCATCATTGATCATAATGCATTTTCAGTGCTACTATAATGCACGAGTTAATCTTAGTCTATAAATCATAAAATTATCAACCGTCCAAATTTTTTCTTATTTTTTTTATTTGATCTTTAAAAAGAGCATCCGATGGTAAGAAATTACATCAGAACTCTAATATAAAAGTTGGTGATTAAGCTAGGAATTCATAATCTAAGCTGAAACATGTACAAATTTCGTTTTAACTTTTAAGTAAATAAAATAAATAATAAAATGTGTACGAGGTTTAGAAAAGAGATAGAGTAATTCAAATTATGACGCTATATGATCTCAAAATCCATCACTTGGATGCAATTTCTATAAATCCAACCAATGGTCAAAAATAAGTAAACATAAGCCATTAGTTACTTATTCTCCAAACCAATAATCCTAACTATATACTAAGATACAATACATTAAATGGTGAAATGTACTCACCATCTAAGGTACGTCAACTCAACAAATTAAATAATACTCTAGAAGGAAAACAAAAAAAAGCCTAAAACAATAAAGAGAATAGTTAGAAACTTATTTACAAGTTTCTATCTCTCTCTCTCTCTCTTCTTCATTAGAATATATATAAACACAACAAATGGGCCATTAACCAGCTTCCTCTATTTTGTTGTGTAAAGTAGTTAATTTATGGGGATGAGATGAGTGAAAATAAATCTAATGAATCATATAAGTGAGCACCAAAGCAAGGAACATTAGAACGTAGGCCACACCTTGATCTACTGTTGTACCTATAAAAACATAACACAAATTTAAAATAGTGACAACAATAACAATGTTATATATATGCCACACCCCCATCAGTGTTTATTTATTATTACATATTTTGTAGATTTAACGATTTCAATACTAATTTTTAAGGTGTACTATAATATAAAATAATAAAAAAATCGAACAAAATAATACTAAAGTGAGCAAACAGTGATATAAGTTTAATATAAGTTCACACCAAATAATAGTGAAAATAATCAACTTTCTTAATAAAACACAACTTAAAATATAAGTTTAATCCAACTTTAGGGTGGATGGATAAAATTATATGTTTTCGGTCAAAACAAATTACATACTCGTTGTCCCACAATTTATATAGTCTCATTTGTTAAATCGGATCGTTCTATAAATTTCATACTTAAAATGTTGTCTTTTGATGTATCATTTAGACTCACATATATCTATATTTTTATGTAAATTAACTTTACATGAATGAAATATATTACTACTATTATGCTAGTATTTCGTTATGCCTTATATGTAAAGTATAAACTACTCCGTATATACCATCGTTGGTGGGCGTAGGCGCTGATGCGTATACTGGTTCAGCATTGGCGGTGGTGACGGCGGCAACAACCATCATCACCATAACAATCACCAACAATTTGCAGTTCATCCTCTCCATCATTTCTCTCCCTCGCTCTCTCTAAATATTTGAAAATTTAAAGATGATCGGTCGCTCTCTCTAAATATTTGAAAATTTAAAGATGATCGGAATGAGAAGGGTTTCTTCTCGATCTCCCCCCTGCGAAAAGCGGAGGAAGATGGCAGAATGGAGCCGCAGAGAGAGAATGACAAAATCAAGATCTCCTCTCTTCGTTTCTGCGCACACACCAATTTTCAACTATTCTCTTTGATGTTATCTTTTAATAGGTTGAAGCTTGTTTTTATGTGTGAATGAGGCAGTGAAGAAATTGAGCTACAGTTATTTCGGTTGATAGTTGCATGGATATTATGAATTCTGTTCCTAGATTTAAGATGGGCCTGTGTCTTTTGTTAGCTTTTCTTCTCTCATTAGTTGTATAAAAATTAAAACCTCTTATAGGAATGCTCTGAGACCCTATATTGACGCATTGGAACTATTAAAGCCAAATATTATTGGATCAAAATCATATTATTATTTGTTAGGAATAATAAAAAAATAATTAAAACCAGATTAAAACAAACAATGTAAGCATATACCAATCTATCTAGTCCCTTTTGTATTCTGGAATGATGATTGTGCTAAAGACAACAATATTTCATATGGACCTTTAGAATATCATTCTCATTTCGTTCAGTGGAGAGAGAGAGAGAGAGAGATTTGAAGGTGCACAAAGTTTGATAACTAATCCAAACATGGAGAAAGGGCACCAGTTGCACAAAAACTTAACTGATTTCATCATACCATCAACAGAAAACACTAATAACAAAAAGAACTCAAGTCCCAACAACATACATACATCCCCAGCACTCTCCAACATTCATAAGCAAAAGTAATATATCATAAATCATATGCAACTTTAATGAGGCCAAAGGAAAGCCCCCATGACAAACTTCATTTTCTGATCACCTGTGCCGATAATCAGAAGCCCGTTGTGCTCCAAGAGGAGGCAGTCGAGCTTCCATTCCGGTATCAACTTATAATCCTCCACCGTGTACTTCGGATTGTGCAGGGGCATTACTTTGTTTTGATCAAAGCATTATAATAAATAGCAATTATGCAATTAATAAATTCAGTTGCAGCCATTTAGTATTAGTACTCATTTGGTTTAAGTAAGGGAGTGGAATCATGTGAAGCAGGTGAATGGTAACAATAACTGCTACTTTTACTGAATGTTTGCTACTTTGTGAGGTATTTTGTTTCTCCTCTATTTTTGGGGGTAACAATATGGTTGATTAGGCTACCGTCAACTAAGGAAAATGGATAACCTATTACTTAAACCAAAGCTAGGAGTATTTGTAAGTCTTGATATGCCAATATTAGCAGTCAAAAAATAACAACGCTAATGAAATAAATAAATAAATAAACCAGAACGAGTAACAGGCTTGACAAGTCTCTTACTTCTGGGGAACCATGTAACATTCAAAAATGGTCGATCAACATAAACTAAACAGGAAGAGAATGCAAATTCACAACCCGCAACAAAAGCCTATAGTCCAAAAACAAAATGCAACATAGACTAAATCCTTATCACTTGTAATGCATAATGAACTTGCGTCATATAGGATTACTCCATTGGAAAGTTAAGACACATAGTTCCTTCCACAAGGCCCCAAATTATTAACAACTCCTCACAATTCAATTGAATACACAATACAACCAAAGTATCTGCAACTTCTACAACACATTTTTTGGTACCAACAAATCCAAGATCTCTCAAAAACTTACAAATAAGCAACCATATGTGGCAGACTTTCAGCCTAATAGAAATAAGTAGAGATGTAAAGCAAACCTAAGAAACAAAGAACAAAAATAAGACCATCCCAACCCATACACTAGCACTAGAAGTATTGCCAGAATCTTTTCTTTAGATTGATATAGTGCTGGTTCCACCCAACTCTCAACTATTAAGTATTAACAGACAAATCCAAATCCAAATTAAAATCAAATTGCAGGAGCTTGCTTTATGCTTAGTAGGTTTGCCCTAGCAGTTCTTAATACAACCAGCCAATACCTCAACTAAGCATGATAAAAATCAACAAGAACAATAACTTAATAAATAAAAGGAGTTAACATTACAGAAGACTAGTGCATTTTCCATAACACGTCCACAGCAAAAGATATCAAAGGAGACCACAAAAATAAGAAAATAGATAAGAGAAATAACCTAAGATCGAACTTTGTATAGCATTCATAAAACCGAACGGAAGTCTCACATCATAAATAATCATCCTTACACTACATCTACAACGTAATTTCAGCAACAAAGAGTCATCGGCTCCTAAGGGAAAGGAAACAAGATATAATGAAGTAGAAAAAGAAGCCGACCGCGTTTAGAATCCGAGCTTGGTGCGGCGCCAGTGGCGGCGCTTGGCGTTGTAGCGGATGGTGTTATCGGTGCGCATGCGGATCCAGTAGGGGATAGGCCTGTTCTGCCTCTGTTTCTTCGCCAGCTTCTTCTTTATCATGAATGTCTTGTGCGACGGCTGCAAATTGAATAATCATACATACATTTAGAGAGAGAGAGAGAGAGCGTTTTCAATCGGAAAAATTGAACGGAAAGTACGGAGGTAAAGAGAAAGAGAGGGATCCGAACCATGGCTGTAGTTACGACGGCGGCTGCGAGCTCTGTTCTTCTAGGGTTTGCAGCGGCGGCTGTGGGCGTCCTGTGTAGAGCGGCAACGATATGGAAGCCCTTGTTTCTATTCTATTTATATGGACCGCTAAAAATTTGTTTTTTTCTTTCTTTTTATTGTTTTATTACTGATTTGTAAATTGAAGGCAATCTGCAAATAAACCTTCACTTTTTTTTTTCTTTTTTTTAAAATTGTAGTGGTTACTGGGCAAAAACTTGGGTGAGGCGGCCACATAGTGTGGCTGGAAATATCAATCGTTATGCAGAAAAATGTTAATCTATATGAATAAAAGTGTCAATCTTTAACATAATTATTTTACAAATAAAAGTGTCAATTTTTAAAAGTATTAATCTTTATACAGAACATTGTTAATTTATATGAATAAAAGTGTCAATCTTTTAGCCGGCCTCACAGTGAGCCCGGACTGACCCAAGTATGCCCAAAAAAAAAATTAAGTTCAAGTTATCCGTAGCTTAGTCTTTAAATTTTATAATTAAAAAAATTATTACTATTATTTTGTCCTCTAAATTAATATGATTAGTGGATGATAAAGTGATTGGAAAATGATAAAAGGTAAAATTGTTGAATAAATTTGTTAAGAAAGGGATAAAATGGTGGGTTCGATCAGATCAGGTAATATCGTGTGAAAGTTAAAAATTTTAAAAGAGTATTTCTATTTTACATCACTAATAAAGGTGTGAAAAGTAGTGTGATTCCCAAGAAGGCTTATGATGGAACAACATTGAGAGATAAGTGTCCTCTGATCGAGTATACAGATCAATATGGCTCTAATAGGTAGAAAGGAATGAAATTGAGGTATGATCTTCTACTTCAACTAGATTAGTTTTTTCATGTTATTGTTTATTTTTAGTGAACTCACATTTGTGCAACATCCTCCTATGCCCTTCTTGTGTAGGTATCATTCATTTTTTTATTTTATTTTTTTCATTTTTCTTGGTATTAATTTCCAATTTCTGTATACCTTGATGAGCTGGTCATCATAGCTAATGGGATTATTTTTGAAAAAAAAAAAAACTCTCAGATCTCATGGTGAATTTCACAAAACAGTTTTCCAAATGTAATCATTAGCCACTATTTTTGCAAATCAAGATTACAACTTGCTAACTGAGCTCCAAAACCTCTTAATGTATATGGAAAGCCACAGACAAGTATTGTTGTCAATACGGAGATTTGGTGAAGAAGATCACAAATAAAATCACTTGGTGTTTCGACTAGGCAGGGTATGATTATGATATCACCTAGCAAATTAAAAAAAAAAAACGAGTTCTTATTTCATGCTATAAAAGGATAGCTGGTCTCCAAGTTGTGCCTTCCGGGTTGTCCATGAATGCAATGCCTACACTTGCTAAATCTTGACGAACTGCATCAGATTTTTCGTTTTCTTTGATTTTTTCTTGCAAGGTTCCTTTCTTCTATTTTCTGTAAGACATGATCTTCAGTCAACTTTGCACGCCACAGAGCAAAATCCTTAAGCTGCTCCAGTGCCTACATGTAAATCACAAGATAAATAATCCAAGAAATCTCATAAATAGATCACGTTTAATAGGATATAGACTAATTGGTCCTTGAGTTTGTTGTTCACTTGTTTATGCCATAAGGCTTCAACCAATAGCAGTTCACGATTTTTTTGTACCTTTTGCTACTTTCTCTGACCAAATTTACAAAATTCTGATAAAAAAACAAAGAGTCCCATATGCAATCAAATTATTTAAAATTATCATACCTCAGAGTAACTACCCAAGATTGCAAGAATATTTCTAACTGTCTTTTCTAAAACAGCAAGTGACACTACTCTCAATTGTTGCTTCTTTCCCTGCATGAAGGAGTACGAGGTTCAGACATTAACTCGAAATAGGAAGACATGATCATGATGCATAACTCAAAGGGAGATCCACGAGTAAATTGGAAAGACCAAAATAATGCGGAGCTCTGCTGAAAGTGATGGCGAGGCACTAGAATTGCAATCACGAGTATAATTGCTTGCTTAGACTGCAGCTAAAAGTACCTTTCGGGTATGTAAAAGATCATTCATGGTTTTCAGTGGCTCAGAAATTGCACCCACAGCTACATTAGTATGTAGATCATCTGTCATTGATAGCAGACATTCATCCCGAAAGTTGTTGATGCAAGTCACAATTTCTGATGGAATTGAATCCTTCACAATTGCCTCATCATGCTTCGTTATGATACTCTTGCAATCATGTAGGGTCTGCATCCAGCTAAACTCATATTAACAAAAATCGGACCTAAGAAAACCATTTAGTGCTCGTTTGGTTCAAGTTGGGTAACGGAAACGGAATGGAATCAAGTCAAGTAAGGGAATGAAAACAATAAGGGTTATTTTTATTGAGTGTTTGGTTCAATAGTAGAAAGGGAGTCACTTGTGAGGGGTTCCATTTCTCCTTGTTTCCCCTCCTTCTTGAGGGGTAACAATGTAATGGATTGGGTTACCCCCAAGTAAGGGAAATAAATAACCTATTACTCAAACCAAACAAAATGTAATGAAATCAATTACTTGATTCCCTTTCCATACCTAAAAAAACTTGAACCAAACATGGGCTTAAAGTATAACAATACACCGACAGAACATCTAGAGCAGACAACATACATAATTGCTGGTGATCAGAACAAATATCATATCAATAATTTCCGGAATATGATCAGAGACACGAGGGGTCCACGGAAGGAGGAAGGCAGTTGAGATATGCCATGTCATGATGAAATTCTTCACAATATCTTCTGCTCAAACTAATTGGATCTTTACCCAACTCCTTTGTGAGAAGTAGATGGTATTTATAAGTGACAGTATTAACCTCACAAGATCTATAAATGAAACTGATATGTTTCGGTGAAACAGTCATACTGTTTGATTGTGTATAGCTGAAAGCATAAAAGACTTCAGATTTTTAATGAACTAGAATTTCTCACATTGTACAAACCACTTCGCAAGTATTTTGAGAAACCATTTCCCAGCTTTATATTTCAGAGAGACTAACTGCTGTCACTGATCTAAAACTATCTAAGCATCTTTTAATATGCATACTTTGAGTACTCCAAGTTATATGTTATAGTTTAGATCGTTTACGATGTCGATGTGGGATAAAGGGAGACTTCAACAAAGCATGTCAAAAGCAACATAGACGCGGGCATGACCGATGTGGCTGAGATCGTAAGCGGTGACGCCACACACGTACATTCCGACTCTGCCTTCCACCTTAGGCTTAAACAACTCTCTTTGCCTGCTCATCGTATTGTATAGCCATAGTTATTTCTTTATCTCCCGCGAATTATTGTTATTATCATCATCAGTCATCACTGACCAAATTCTTCCCCCCTAGTTTCCTCGCGCTTGTAGCTGCAATTGATTGCAGAGTAATTGCGAAACCGGAATTTAATCTTGAAATGAAAAGATTTTGAGGCGAATGCGAAAGTTTTGGTGTGGCGGAATGGCGACAAGGGCTTGTACCACTTCAATATCATCACCATAGATTAGACCGCTCTCTTTGTTGGATTCAGACGCTCCGCGGTTTAGTGTAGACTGTAGAGAGAGAAAATCTATATCTTTTGATTTTCTCACTATTTTATTTTATAACAAATTTACTAAGATTTTATTTTTATTATTATTATTATTATTATTATTATTATTATTAAACATTTATAACTAAAGTACTAGCTAGAATATTTCTAACACAATTATTTCATAGTAATTTCATCGTATTGTGAATAAAGAGATCGCAAAAAAAAAAAAAAAAGGCCAATCCTTGTAACATTCAAAATTAGATAACCATGCTATCTAAATAGCCGGATCAACTTAAACAAAAAGAATTATTTAATTTATTGCTTAAGTTATATTACATGCTAAATTTATCACATAGTTGCTATATTGGCATACGAAATGAGAATTAGTATGGTAAAATTAATAACAAATGTATAATATGCATGTCACGTGCCACAAATCTTATGGTTTATTAAAGTACGTATTTTGAAAAATTGTACTATGTATAATTTTATTAATTTATTTTTTTAGAACCACTCATATATATATACGTATAATAAATGTGTAATTTTATAAAATAACTAAAAATAGTTTTAAGTAATTGGATGAAAAATAACGAGCTAGTCTTTAGTAATTTGGTAAAACTTAATTTGGAGTTGTAATAAGATAAGGACCTAAATGTTAAGAATTAGAAACATTAAAGGTTTATTTGTACCAGAAAATACTTGAGGGGTTTATTTAATCCTTGGAGTAAACATTAGAGGTGTATTTGACCCTTTTTTCCTTTTTTAAAATCATACTGGTACTATAATGCACGAATTCTTCGAAAAATACAACAATGCAGTATCGGATACGCCGGGGATACGGGTGCGGGTGCGATTCGCCACCTGGCGAATCCTACACACAAAAAATAAATAAATTAGGATACGCGTATCCGGTAGGTAGGATACGCGTATCCGGTAAGAATCCGGCAAGAATTCGGATATTTTTGGGTTTTTTTTTTTTAATAATTTTATATTTTGGGTTTTTTTATATTTTTTTAAAAATGTATTGTCCTAAAATTTAAATTCACTACAAAATCAATATAGTATTTAATTTATGTGGTTTAATTGAAATCTTCATTTTAATTGAGTAGTATTTAATTTATGATTTTTATTTTTATAAAATGGGTGATATATATAATAAAATATAAATATATAGACGTATCATCAACGAATCGCACCTTAAAATTTTTAAAAATTTGTATCCGCGTATCCGAATCGTATCGCCCCCGCACCCATACAACATAGTACTGGTATGTTATTAAAAAATGGCGTAGAATGCACCAATAACTGTTTTTTTTACTTAATTTGTTGTGTTTTGATGAATAGAGAATGTGTTCACTGTCATTGTTAATTTCATTTTCATTTTTTTTTCTAAATTTAATTTAAGTTTAAGTGCAAAAATTAGATCAATGTATTTAACTTAAAAAAATAATTTAAGTTGGAATTTATTACTAATAAGTTTGACATTTCATTCAGGGGGGAGAGAGATTTGATTGAAGGGCCCAGTTACCCACACAAAAACTTCTCTGATCTTATAACACCATGAACATAATAAAACACTAAAACAACAAGAACTCAACCCAACAACATATATACATCCGCAGCACTCTCTTCCACATTCATAAGCAAAAATAATAAATCATATGCAACTTTAATGAGGTCAAAGGAAAGCCCCCATGGCAAACTTCCTTTTCTGATCACCTGTGCTGATAATCGGAAGCCCGTACTCCAAGAGAAGGCAGTCGAGCTTCCATTCCGGCATCGACTTATAATCCTCCGCCGTGTACTTGGGGTAGTGCAGGGGCATCTGAAACCACCCACCATTTACATGAAGCTCCGCCCCTATTGAACACTCCATTTTCTCTCAAGCCTACTCTAAGTAAAAATCTGATGCTGCCCTTTTATATACAAGATTTTAAGTACAGAGGATGATTTCTTGAATATTTTCCTCAATATAAATGAGGTGCAGGCCCTATCTTATGAGATTAATTAGTCAAATAAAAATGGTTAAAGTCTACAAATCTAGTATATATGAGGCTGACAAACATAATTTAAGGAAATAATCAAGTGTTAGGTGGGATTACACGACTATATCTCGACACTTCTACAACGACTGTGCCTTAATAAACTATTCAAAAACATGGATCCCAAGATAGCACGACACTTGGCTGCTCCTAAAACTAAGATGAAATATAACAGAAGTCAAATATATCATTGAAAACGAAATTAAATTCAAATTCCACATCATGTCATATAGAAAGGTCATTTTCCTGCACTAATACAATGATCCAAGTATCGGTTTCAAGCATGTTATATTAGTCAAAATAAACTAGTTCAGAAACTAAATTTGCAGAAACAAAAGAGGCCTAGCAAATTAGATTAATTCGGGGGCATAATAATCCTAAAGGCCAATGGCGTGGCAAACATCCGTGACCATCCAACTAATTTGGCAACGTAGATAACCAAAAACATTAAAAGAGACATATCTACATTGAGGAGTGATAATAAGTAACTAGAACTATTTACACGTAAAACCTGAGTTTCCATATGGGTTGATGCAACCGCTTACTTCATTCTATGCAAGCCAGTCAATGTATCAAGGATGAAAGAAGGGATCCTCTTCATTCTTATAAATTTCAAATAACTGTTTCGAGTAGTGAGTTGCCAATTTTCGGCACTGCTCAACACCCTTGGGATTGAAATTCTGCAGCTGTTCCACTGTTTTAATCGTTTCAGTGTAAGGATCGCCATCAGTAAGAAATTCAGCCAAGGCACTGCCACTGTGATGGTAAGTAAAACAGTTATTAGGTCGTAGTTTTACCAACAGAAGACAATAAAAGCAAAAGATAATCTTGATTTGGGAGTCGAACAACTCTTATTAATTAGGCGAAGTAACCCTCTTAAAGATGAATACCGTTTCAAATTTTCCTAGCAATTTGCAACAGAGACACAATATGGTAATAACATATGAACAAACATTATTTGTCTAATAAAAACATTATTGTAATAATACACTGAATCATGTCCCAATGTTCAGTGGGCAGCATAACAAACAACAGTGCAAGTACCAAACATAACTATATAGAAAGTACCATATGCATTAAATTACCCGAATATCATTATGTATTTTTATGAAGAATATGATAAAATATAATACTGCATAAGTGTATTGTAACTTGTAAGAAGACAGTAACTACAAATGACAC
Organism: Mentha longifolia; assembly: GCA_001642375.2. NCBI lineage: Eukaryota > Viridiplantae > Streptophyta > Magnoliopsida > Lamiales > Lamiaceae > Mentha > Mentha longifolia. Next base: position 24,824,027 of record CM038118.1, read on the forward strand.
GGAACAGTCAGCAAGACCTTACCTAAATGCATGAGTCTGGTTGAAACCTCGTCCATTGCGATGTAAAGTTGCTTTATGAGATTTCTCCTCAGATGTTTGCTGGCGATAGAGAGCACATATTGCCTTCATACATAGTTCGGCTGACTTGCCAAAATCAGCAAGCATATCTGATTCATACTCCCACTTCAATTTGTCTTTTCTCTCCCTCCGGAGACTAGACATGATTTTATCATATCCTATACATTCTGATGAACTCTCAGATTCGTCTGAACAATCCCCAGGTAATGAGCCATCATGTTCAGACTTGTTGTTGCAGTTGGACTCAGAGTCACCATCTGATTCATCTGTACTTTCAACAATAAAACCACCCAAACTTTCACCTTCAGAGCTTGACTCATCCCCTTCGATCTCATCTTCAAGTAGAGAGTCGTTCATATTCTCTGATACTCTTGAATTCATTTTCTCTGAAACACTATTATCTTCAATGTCTCCCACCTTTCTCAAGCGTCGTCTGGGCGTGAGTCTTTTGGGCTTATCCCCAGAACAAGAATCATCAACAGATCTTCTCATCAACTCAGAATCAAGACTATGTTTCGACTGATTTGTTCTCCTTAGTCTAGAAATTGGAATATCATCATCCCCTTCACTCTCACTGCTAACAATTTGAGCAACTCCCCTCCCAACTTTCCTCCTCTTAGGCCTCTGAAATGGTTGAGTAGTTTCCTCTTCATCGCTCTCATGCTCAACAATTTTCAAGGGTGACTTCACTACATCGACCTTTCCCTGTTCCTTATGATCAAAATCAGGTAAAGGTACACTGACAGTGCCAAGATCATCATCGCTGTCACCAATGTAAATAGCTTCAAGAGGAGGCCTAATACTAGAGTTCGAAGGAACTTTTTTTTTAGGCGAAGTCTTTTCCACAGCAAAGTCCAGGCATTTTCTAGCTCTTGATTTAATTTCACATTTCTGGCCTCCATCAAAAGCATCTATTTCTGCATAATGCTTAGAAGGGGTGCTAATCGGAGGCGTGCCTGCAAAAGAGAAGCAACCATGAAATCCGTACTATACAACTAAATGGAAAAATAACAACTATTATAATTTAGTTTTGCATTAATCTCAGCAGTGATAAGGAAGACACAGTCCTACCCATAATGATCATTTCCTACCCATATAATATCTCCACAATACAGTACTTGCCTATGACTTTTCACTTCAATACATCATTGATCCACAACATAACAAAGAAACATCATAATACATACAATGAATTGATAAAACATTTTCATAATCTCAAAAAAAAGCCCGCGGCTTACCAGAACACATCTCATTAAAGTCTAGTCCTGCCTTCGTTGTTCGAACAGCTAGTCTCTTCTCCAACAACTCCAGTACCTGAACCTCCAGTTCCTTACATTTCGACTTCCAAAATTCAAGGTCGCTTTCAGCCTTTTTCTTCTCACAATTCAAGACTTCATTCTCAATCATCAAGATAGTAAACTTTTCAGGCTCCTCCTCGCTATCTTGAATGCTCTTTTCAAGCTCTTTATTCCTCAGCCTCAACTTTCTAACCTCATCCGTGAATTCGAGCTTTTCCTGTTCCAAAAAGCTAACCTTGCGCTCTAGAGATTCAATCACAGAATCTTTCTTTCCAATATCTATTTCCAGATATGCACATTTGTCGTTAGCCATTTTAATTTGATCTTGCAATTTAAAACATCCAATGCAATCGCCGCATTCTTCCTTCACCTTTATTCCATTACTAAAAAAGTTCTCGATTCCCTTCTCCTCCAATTTTATCCCCTTGTCGATTTCCATACCCGCATCTAAACCCTAAAAACCCAATTTCAAATTACAAAAATAGAAAGAAAGAGAAGATCAGAATGAATATCAATATTCCACATTGAACACAGGAAAATACCGAACCGCAGCAAGAAGACGCAGAGAAAGCAAGTTTTCCAAAAAAAAAAAAAAAAAATTTGGCAGCGTTTAAACAATGTTGAGCGGAAATTCTGGTTGTACCGAAAAGAAAATTCAGGGAAAAGCAAAAAAATTAAAAATTCAAGATAATCCTTAGTGAAGAATGGAATGAAACTTACAAGAAGTAGCGAGAGGAAAGGACGCCGCCGACGAACTGCTGTTTACGCCGTTTGTTCTAAGTTCCTTTTTTTCTTTTTTTCTCTTTTACGAGAACCGTTTGTTTTAAATTCTACTAATAGTTGCGAACTTGCGATTTGCTATGTTTGCAAAGGACATCGCTATGTACTTAATAATGACTTCTTATTTTTATTTTTTTAAACACATAATTAGCATTATTCTTATTAGATTAAAAAAAAAAAAAAAAAAACTTGTGTCAGCCGGAGGCACCGTGTGGCCGGGCCCAAAGTGTCAATCTTTATACAGTAAAATATCAATCTATATGAATAAAAGTGTCAATCTTTAACATAATTATTTTACGAATGAAATGACAATTTTTAAAAGTGTCAATCTTTATACAAAAAAGTGTCAATCTATATAAATAAAAGTGTCATTATTTTAGTCCGGCCGCACGTTGCCTCCGGCTGACCCAAGTGTGTCCCAAAAAAAAATATAGCATTATTTTTTTAAGTGAATCTGTCTTGTTTTTTCTTTTTAACTAACGTAAAACTCTTAGCAGCAGTGACAAAATTTTGTTCGGGCCTCAATATTCTAAGCCCAACCCAACCCTATTTCTGGTTACCCCAGGTCGGCCCATTAGGTTGACTGATTTTTACCGGCCCTACTTTTTGTGAACTTAACTGAAGTTGGACGAAGGAACGAGGAATCATCTTCTATTGATTAGGAAGATCGAGAATGATGAATGATGATAATTAAATAAACAAAAATATGAAGATCTTTCTTTTTCCGTTCGAATCACCAGGCAATTAAAAAAAATCAAATTTCATCATTACATGCAGCTTATAAAAACAATATTCAAATTGTTTACCCTAGAAATAAATAATAATAATAATAATAATAACACTGTTTTACATTCGTAATTTGTAATACGAATTGTAAATATTCTTTCAGAGTGATATTTTTATTTTTATTGTTACACATTAAATCAAAATTAATTAGAGCATAGTGAAAAATGTCACAATTTAATTCAAAATTTCAAGTTATTAACTACAATAATCTCTTATATTGCACGATTTATATGTTTATTATGAATTTATAATGTAATACTATTAAAGATTAAACATACATCAATTATTGTATAAAACTTAATACCCGCATGGAACCGCCGACCCTTCAGAACCGAAACTGAACCACCGACCCTGGCCAGTATGAGTTCAAAGACTCTAAACCCAAATTGCCAGTTCTTGTTCCGATTTCAAAACTGTTAGTCCCAATTTCGGCGGCGGTTCAGATCGGCGGTTTCGGTTTTTTAAGGTCACCTCTAAGGGCAACCGATGAAATAAGGAGATTGTCAATTTGAAATGGTATCATTTCCAAGGGATTGGTCCACATAATATTTAGGAATGTATGTTCTTTTAATTGGTCCCTTCGAATCTTCAGGTGATTGAGATATATATAACACCTTATAATAAATTATATAACATTAATCTGATTTAATATCCTAGGATAAACGTATAATCTTGAGAGTGATACATTGGCAATAGATTGAGTTCTTTTTTCGCTTTGCACCCTTGATATTGGAGAATTTTCAAAAGTTACCAAATTATCATCAGGAATGTTATGTTAAGTTTATTTTTGTTCCGCCTTTTTTTTTCCTTGCAATATTTAATATGTCATTTTCTCAATATATATCATCCATATTTTCCTCCCTTTTCTACTTCGTGGCATTTTTCACTTTTAATTTCTCTTCTTTATATATATATATAGGTAGTAAATCATATGAAAACTAATTATTACGTGAAACTTGCAACCCATCATAAATGTTGCATTTTATGCATAAAATGATGCATTTTGTGCATAAAATGTTGCATAATAAAATATATTATTTTATATTATTTTTATGCATACAATGCATCATCATGAGAATGCAACATTTTATGATAAAAATGCAACACTTTTATGCATAAAATACAACATTTTATGATAAGTTGCAGGTTTCACGTAATAATTAATTTTCACCATAACCTATCCATATATATATATATATATATATATAGGGTTATTGGCGATGATTAATCAATCTTCTTGGAATTTGATGTTCGCCGCATATTCTACTATCTGAATTTGCTTCCAAATATTGCGTAAAAATCGGCAATTTAATCAAAACATTGTGATTTCGTAAATGTATAACGTATATTTATTTTAGCAAGCCGCATAATTTAATTACAACTTTGATAAATTTTTGCGAGGTTGATTGTATCTTATTATTATTATTATTATTATTATTATGTAGAGTGCTCAATGTCCGAGTTTACATCTATGAGATATGTTTTTGCACAGATTGATTGCCTTACATTACATTATTAAGTTGTGACCTACACAATAATCCAATCATTTAACACCTAGCCCAATGCAACTAACTATACTACTATAAGATTCAAAATCTAAGCTCTACTCACTTTAATAGTATACATAAAACCTCTTTCAAAAAAAATAAAATAATAAATACTAGTATATACGGAGTATAAAATAATAATATATGTTTGATGGATGAAATGCAAATGAATTAATTAATTCCACTATTTAAGAACTATGAACAAATTTATAATTACTCAATGCCTATCAAGTATCAAGACATCATCATGTAAGATAATTTAAAGCTTAATAGTTTAAGAGTGAAAAGCGTGTGTCTATATTTGAAATTTAAAAAAAAAATAAATCGTAACTCTAAAATAGAAAAAATAAAATCTCCAACTATAGAAATGCTCCCCTACCCACGATGGACACACTTAATATGTCCACCGGTGATGTGGCAGTGTCACGTCTGCAATTTTTTCTCTCAAACCAATATCACATTATTCCCTCCCTCCCTCTCTCAAACTAATACATTTAGGCGAGGAAAAAAGGGAAGAAAAAGAAGGAACCTCGTAGGCAGGTAGAGTGTGCTAATTAATGGAGTTATGTTGTGCAATTGTATTTTCATGCACCTTGCACGTGACTTTTCCCTTGAACAAAAGTTCAAATTAATTGAGTGCTCTAAATTTTGGAGTGGACCATCTCTTAAATGTTAATAGATCTGCAAAAGTCATTAATTGTTTGTCCTATTCCACCAATTTAAATACAAACAAAACGAACATTTAGCAATCAAGTGGCACTAGTGTGAAGATTACCAATAGTTAGTACAGCCAAAAATGAAGAGCAATTTGCACCATTTTCAATTAGTGCCATATTTACTTTTTTTTCTTTTTTTTTTAAATTTATTATTATTATTATTTCTTTTTCCTTTTTTTAATCAAAGGGACTACTTGTATGTTATGTTGCTTTCGATGGGCCTATAATATTGCTGCCTGCATTTGGTAGTTGCAACAATCAATCGCTATGGCATTTAAGATGGGTTTGAATTTGATTACTTTGTTTATGCATCAACATCTAATTAGGTTTACTTGATTTGGAATAGAAAGTGATGGAAATAACTAAATAATTAGAATGAGTAATCTTTGACAGAAAGAAAAATGTTGTCTCATAATATAGTCCTTACTTTTATTTTTATTTTTACCATGTATAACTTCTAAGGTAGATAATAGTATTATTGCTGTAAATTGGTAGAAAAATATAATTATGATTTGAAATGAAAAGGTGAAAAAAGACTGCCCTAAACATGGGAAAATCATACATACTCCCTCCATTTCATATATATTGACACCTTTCTTTTTGGCTTTTCTGGCACGCTTTTCCACGCTTCTCGATGATGGGTTTTAAAATGGATTTTTGAAGAATTCTTTCTTTTACGGGATACTAAGACTGTCGTAGTATCCCGTTAAAGAAAGAATTCTTTAAAAATCTATTTTAAAATCCATCATCGAGAAGCGTGAAAAAGCGTGTCAGAAAAGCCAAAAAGAAAGGTGTCAATATATATGAAATGGAGGGAGTATGTAATATCGAGAACAAGTAAAATGAAAAAACAGTGGAATTTTTTTTTTTTTTTCCAATTTTCCATCCAATAGAACACACCCTAATTCTCTTGTTGAAATTTAAATACTAGTATCTTCACCTTGAGTCTTAGTCGGAGATAGGTGGGTTATCAATCTACGTTTGTCAATTTGATAGAGAGACGGTTTGATGATTAGTTAGGAGTTTCTCCATATGTCTTGGATTAAAATTGGGTTAGTCAAGCTAATGATTCAAATTGATGGTCAAGATTATTATTGAAATACAATTGGAATCATTTTTCCTTAATTCATACTTTGTTATTACTTCTATTTGTTATTTTTGTACTTCACTTTGAGTTTTGCTTGCTTCTTCTAGTTTAATAAGTGAAAATCAACAAATCAAAGTGACAATTGAGCTTGAATATGGCTAGTGTGTTAATGTGATATTACTCAAAAATATTTTCATGATGATTGATGACAATCATTGTGGATACTAAATGATTAGCATTGCTACAAAAATACTATTTTCTTGGTGGTGTATTCACTATTTGAAAATTTTATGACTTTCGATAGAACGCTAGCGCAAGCCGTGGATGAAAAATTGGTAAGAACTTGCGACAACGGTGTCTGAAAGTGAGCTCAATGGTACTGCTCCTCCGCCGATCCATTAACATCCAAATACGGTATGCAAGATCATATGGATTATGATATCTGAGAGCATTTATAATGGGCCAAAATCTAGAGCAGTGCGCGCTACTGGGGATGGGCGCTACCGCTACTCAGCATTGGAGGTGGAGTGAGTAGTACACCCGGGTGTGCAATTGCGATACTAGGTGCACACTCTAATTTTCTAATTTCTTTTTTCTTCAATTTTTTTATAATTCAGCCTAAAAAATAAAAATAAAAAAATTCTTATTTTACCGTTGGCATCAAACGATCACCCCTCATTTCTCCACCTTTATATACCACTCACACTCCCAACCATATTATTCACAATTATTTCTATGATCTTTGGATTAGGCACACTTTTTCAGTGTTGCTAGTTTGAACAATAACATCAACGTGTTGAATCAGTCGCTCGTGTTTAGTGGCACCCTCAAGGGGACCGCACCACCAATTGAATTCAAAGCAAACGGATGGCGACACAATATGAGCTTCTGCCTTGCTGACAAGATTTATCCTAAAATGGCCAACATTCGTATCGAGCCCTCTACACGGAATTGATCTCAGATTCTGTTAGGATATTTGTTAAGGAAGAACTTTGGAATCAAAGTTCTTTAACTTTTTGATTTTGATTAGATTCCAAAACCCTCAATAGAACATTCCTTTATTATGTTTTGATGATTTAGATAAGTTATAATTTATGCTTTTAGTATATAACAAAACTTGTTTGTTACGAAGCTTTCATTTTAAGTTGTAACTTTGAAGCAGTTCTGAAGACGGAAAGCGTTTGAGATCAAAAGGAGCTTTAGTCTCGCAGTTTTAGTCAGAGACACTTTCAGTATATCAAGCTTAAAGGGAGCTAGTTTTTTTGAAAGCAAAGGAAACACTTTCAAGTTTACTTACTTGGAAAATAACTCCATCATGAAGCCACTCAAAACGTCTGTATCGAGCAACAAAGTCAAAGCGATAAGGTTGACCGTGACTTTGAAATTCAAATTTGAATTGATACGAAGCATGGCTCATCTGTACGTATCATTAAATGCTCTACGGTGTCAGAATGTGTCAACACGAGATTGCTCAACGGAAAGTAAATGCATAGGAGTTGGAGGAAATTTGCTAGAAGACAAGTTAACCAACTATCGCTGCAATTAGGGTTCCTCTTTCGGAAAGGAAACAAAACCGCCCTGCTGAAAACCTACAAAAGCACTGCTACAGTGCAGAAGATCGGCCGGGAAGGTAAAACACATGGGCCGCTTCTCTCTAACGAGAAGTGGGGTTTCTCCCTCTATAAATAGAGGATGTTGTTCACACTCAAGACTACAATCGATCAAACTCTCTGCAATAGCTCAAGCATTCGAAATTCTTAAGTTCTTCAAGTTTTCAGTTATTGTGTCCTTAAGAAAACTTAGTTTTTCTTAAGTATAGTAGCAAATCTTCCTTCATCTAGGTTAAACTGAGTTCTATCCAAAACTTAGATCGAAAATCTTTAATTTTTTACGTGTTATTCACTGTAAAAGGATTCTCAACTTAAAACTTTTTAAAACCAAACCTAAACTAAGTCTACTGTTGTTAGATCGAGGTGTAAGTTTGTTAGTTTGTCAAGTTTGTTAATCGTGATTGTGAAACTTAAGTTTGCGTGCTTAAGTGAAAGGTCGTCGATTGTTTAGAAGGTTATTTGTTTGTTAGGCTTCTCGAGAGCCTGTAATCTCTAGAGGTTTAAAAGCACAATCTGTTATTGGCTGTGGAACACTTTCCCTTTGAAGTACTATAAAACAAGGGATATTGTGCGAAGGTATCCATTCCGTCGAGGACAGAGTGGACGTAGGAGTGTTGACTCCGAACCACTATAAATGCTTTGGTGTACTTTGTCTTTACTTTACTTATCATTGCATTTAAGCTTTGATTATTTCATATTGCACACCACGCTTTAAACAAACAAAACTTTTTGCAAGATAACTTAACACGAGTTTAAGCTCACCATATTCCGTACGGCACTCACACAAAGCGTGAAGCTTTGAAAGCGTCTACTTTGAAAAGAGGCCAAAAATCAAAAAGATGTTAAATACTTCTTAACAAACATTCATCCCCTCTACGTGTGTAACTCGCACAGATTCACATGGTTTAACGCGATGCAAGAGTCCACTCTCAAGGATGTTGAGCAAGCCTTTGGAGTTCTTCAGATGCGATGTGCAATAATCTGCGGTCCATCTCGACTTTGGTTCTGGGATAACATGCGAGATGTCATGTATGCATGCATAATTCTGCATAACATGATAATCAAAGATGAAGCTTGAGGTTACTAGGGGTCCTACCATTTCGTTTCGGGACTACATGAAACGCATTGCGGAGTTACATCATTCGAGCGCCCCACAGCCGACTCCAAAGCGATTTGATCGAAGAACATGTTATAGTCGAATGTACAAAATTTATAATTATACATTGTACTAATATTTAATTTCAGTAATTTTTCATTTTATGTAATTTTCTTTTTTTAGTAATGAAATAAAAAATAATATTCCGTATAATAAATTCAAAATAAAATAGGAGAGCTCCTAAGAGATCATCCCACCAGGCGGGTTGATTTCTGGATAGAGAGCTCTCCCCATGGGGCCCACCAGAAAAGGAAAGAGATCCTCAATATTGTCGATGTTCTGAGACGGTTGACACATGACTCTCCCAGCTAATACAAAAGCTAATTCCCCCAAGAGTTTGCAGCATAGGTACATACCATACATTAAGTTAGAATAATAATAAAATAAAATTTGTAATAAAGAAAATCAAACCATAATTAACAATTAAATAGACGAACTAAGGTCGGCCTTCTCGGCTAGTGTTGGACTTAGATGTGGACTTGACACCAACACTAAAAAACAGGAAATAAAATTCTGATACTAAACCAACGAACCATTTCTTTCCGGTCCGCCCGGAAATCCTGTGCAGCTCAGCTCATGTGTGTGTGTTAGTTACATTATGTATATATATATATGAATGGCTAGAAACAAAAATTTAATTAAGCTGAAAGTCATGTATATATATACTTACAACAAATTAAATGTATATACATAATGTTACGAAGTGCGAAATTAATGAAGTTAGGGAAGGAAGGAGAGGTCCCTTCTTATGTAGCTAGTGTGCGCATGCAATTTTGTTTACAAATTTTGTCTCAATCATACTACGATAGTGGGCGCTGAATAGATTAATTGAATTTAATATCAACTGACCAAAAAAAAAAACAAAAAAAGAAAAGAAAAAGTGAACAATTAATTTGTTCAGTGTGAACTCATGCTACCTTATAGTAAAGGTCCAAAGGAGATCCCTAGACCTTTTTTTTTTTTTTAAATTTATCTCTACGACTTCCAATTATTGAGAATGACATCCTGCATACCAACTACTCCTTCATTCTCTCAATAAGTGTTCCAACCTTTTAAAATTTTTGTTCCCAAATAAATGTTCTATCACAATTTTCTAGATAAAAATTAGCTTAAACTACCAATTTTACCCTCATAATCAATATACATTTTCTACATTTTTGAGATTTCTATACAATCATTAGGGGTAAATTAAGTAATTTCTCATAGTTTTTTTGGTTTGTATGTGGTGGTGGCTTGTGACATTTATTAGGGGACAAAGGGAGTATTGTGTTCCAATTGTGTACCAAATATTAAAATTTATTAGTTTTATAATATTTTTTATAAAAATAAAAAATTATTATATTATAATAAATCATAATACCTGACCAAAAATAAAAATAAATCATAATAAACATTTATAACTAAAAAATAGAATTTTTAAAAATAATATACCCTAATTTTGGATTTATTAATCCTTTTTTAGCTAATAAAATTGAAATTAAATGTTAAAAAATAACTATAAACCTTAATTTGGATGAGTGAATCTTAGAAAATAATTATAAAATTAAACTAAATCATTATAAATTAAAATTATTAAATAAAAATATATAAAACTAGTAGAAATTAAAATTTGGTACACAATTGGAACACCAAAATAGGTGTAGAGGATCCTAATTGCAATTATTATTTACTTTACTCACAAATAATTAAACTGCACATCAATGATGTAAATTGACTTATTATTATTATTATTATTATTATTATTATTATTATTATTATTATTATTATTATTATTATTATTATTATTATTATTATTATTATTAGGAGTACTCATTATATATTATTCTCTCTGTCCTATATGTATGACTAGAAAGAAAACTTTAAGTTATAACTGAAATTTTGTACTACCTCCGTCTCACTATCTTTGACACTTTTTCCTTTTTGGGTCGTTTCACTATGTTTGACACATTTCTTTTTTTTGGGAAATAATTAACACTCCCTTATTACACTTAACTTTCTATAATTAAATCTCACCATCCACTCACTTTTCACTTTTCAGCACATATCCCAATATAAATTAAATTCTAAAACTTTAAATTGTCATAACTTGATCGTTTGTTCTCGGATTTTTATAATTTTTATACCAAATTAAAGGTCTCGATACGATCTTTCATTTAAGATCAAACATGAATATATTTTTATGCATCCATGATGCTCTTGTTTTAAAAATATGTATAAATACATAAACAACACCATATCCCTACACACATTACACTTTACACACTAATAACTTTCGTCTTAATTCCCATGTCGAAAAGAAAAGTGTCAAACATAGCAAGACGGAGATAGTATATAATGCCATATGATATATGTTAATGTTTGATTCTTTCTTTATTTTAATTATGCTATTCAACGGTGCCGGAGCTTGAAACAACCGTTCGCTCAAGTTCAAAATTCGAGACATGCTTTTCTATCACATATCGCATAAAATGATAGTAATATTTACATAATAATTTAGAAGAATATTCCGTCTGTTCATGAAATATAATCTTCAACTTTAATAACATCGGTTTTGATATTTTTGATGATTGGAAGTTAGTAAAAAAAAGAACTCACAATGTAAAGTTATTATGTGAGTGATAATGGTAGACCCAACTATATTTTTGGGTAAATAAAGTATACATTTAGGGTAAAATTAGTAAGTTGGGGTCATGTCCAAAAAAGGAAAGATGAAGTTTTTTTTATAAACGTACCGAAACGGAATTAAAGGAACGAAATTTATAACTGAGAGAATATTAATTTACAAAGCAACCCCGTGACAAAACTTCCGATTATTGAAGAGTAGCATGTTCATTTTCTTTTATAAATACTCCTTCCGTTTTTTTTAGATGTCCCATTTGCTATTTTTGTTGTTTATTTTTAAGTGTTCTATTTTAAAATTTGATGGTAAAATAGCTAAAGTTTTCCCATTTACCTCTATAATTAATGTTATATATAAGTTAATGCTCAGAAAAATAGAATAACGAATAAGGTTGATATATAAATTTACATATTTCTTTAGCATGTGTAATTTGATGATAGGGACATTTAAAAAAACAGAGAAAGTATACTTCATTTTTTTTGTTTGAGGGAAGAGAAAGTATACTTCATTACTCCCTCTTAATCAATTTATAAGTTAGTTTGTGTTGTTTCGTCATTTGTATTTTACTTGACGTTTTGAGATTGTATTCCATATTTGACCTTTATTTATTTATTTATTAATTACTTCAAAGACTTTGATTATCATTTCCTCTACTCGACAAGGAAGCCGGCCCAAAACTTTTTCTCCTATTATCCTCCAAATAATAATATAATTAATGATAAGTATAATTAAATGAGGCAAATTTGGGTAAAAAACTTCCTATTTCAAAACATAAATGAATGGGAGTACTACTCCACTAATGAATAATGACGATGTGAAAGTATTCAATTAGTTAGTATAGAGAGAGAAGGTACGGTACATGAAATTACTTAAATTAAATATTCAAAAGTTCAAACTTTTTTTTTTTAGGGAACAAACGTTTGAAGTAGATAAGAGAGAAATTAGGTGCAACACACAACTACTTATAGTTTCGAATACTAGTGGTGAAGATCCCAAGAGTATTTATGTTGTTGAATTGAATAAGGGAAATCCATACTCTCATAATTAAATGTCATTCCTGATGTGTCCTTTTTCAAGTTTATTTTTGAATCTTTCTATGTCGGATTTTGCTATAACTCGTAAATATTTAGATTTACATATACATTTATAATCGTCACATCGACCTCGAAAATCTTGTATTGAGCCCAATTTGTATAATTGATTGTCCATTCTTTACCTACAAATAGTACCGTCGAACCAACGAAAGTCACCACATGTTGAGCCGGGCTAGCCGATGATATATACTATTTACGAAATAAAATCAGTAAGTTGTATTCTCTTTAATAGAAAAGAAAATAGAGGATAAAAAATGATGTAATTTTTTATCTTATAATAATGTAATCCCCACTTTGTTTATCCTATGTCTTTTAAGGTGGAAAAATAGTTTAACATGAGAGAAAATATTATTCTTCCAAATGGATGAGAAAATATTATCATTATTTAGAGTGAAAATGCGAGGAAATGGCTGCACAAGGAATTTTTTTCCTTCTATTCGGAAAAAAATATTCGTCATGGAGAATAAACGGAAATGAAGAACAGTGTTAAAAAATTATCCTTTTTCCTCATTTTTTTTTTGTCAAAGGGAACGCATCCTTAAAGTATATTGAAAAAAAAGAAAAATACTTCTGATTACAATTTGTCGAAGAATTTTAATTATTGAAAGTTTCTAATCATGTTCTATTTCACTATTAATCTACGTTGTACGGGTGTGGGGGAGCGGGTACAGGGCCGATACGATTCGAATACGGGGATACGAATTTTAAAAAAAATTAGGGTATGATTCGTCAGAGATACGTCTATTTATTTTTATTTTTATTTTTATTATATAATAATACATATACAATACATAATTTTTTTTTTATAAAAAAGATCATAACTAAAACTTTTTTTTTTCGCTGTTCTGCTTATGCATTCTAAGTTCTATTCTTTTTTGTTTCAATAAAAAATGTTTAAGTTTTGCAAAAAGATCCCTCAAAAATTTAAGTTATAGTAAATATAACCCCATCAACTATGGATACGCTAATCCTTCTCACGAGATACGTGAATCCTCCTCACGGGATTCGCGTATTTGTTATTATTTATATTATATTAAATTAGGATACGCCAGGTGGTGTATCAGGTGTGAATCCGTCGCGAATCGCACCCCCACCCGCATCCTGGGCGTATCCGATACTGCAATGTCTCATTTTTTTGAAGAATCCGTGTATCAGAGCTATTAATAGAACATGTATATATTAATTCATTCATTACTATACAATCCTAAGAAATCAAAATAACAAATGATGTATATAATATGCAAAATGCTGATGTGACAGTGTCATATTGATATTTTTTTTAAAGTATATACTTTTGATAGTTTTAATTTTTTTAATATGTATTATTATCGATCATGTCAGCGATTGACACATTAAATATAAATATAATGAGTAAATTTCAATTTTATCACATATTACAAGTAATGACTGTACGTACATGGCAATTGGTACATTAATACTTCAACAACATACTATAATTTTTTTTTTCCTTTTATTTTATGAAATAAAATTTGTTAAAGAAATGATGATCACACAATGATGGCGAGTCACTTAGTCTTGGCGAAAGAGGGTGGGGTCGGGTTGGTGAAGTGGTAGTAAATTCATAGGATAGGGTTATCGTAATTTTGGGAAATTCCATGCTATATACTCCGTACTTTAATTTCTACTAGCTAGATTCATACATCTAAATAAGTTTGTTAATATTGAAAAAAATAAAAACATAGCATGCATCGTGTAATGAATATGTAGCTAACTTGGAATTTATTTTTTTACCGTTATTAAGAAAAGACGTTACATTCGACTAAGTAGTACGTCCGAGCATAGTATATTTATAGTACACTAGCAATTTATTTTCAAGAATTTACCAACCATATATCCTCTTTATATATAATCCTTTTCTCGCAGAATTAAACTCTCACTTAGCTTATTCCCAAGAATTACACTACATGTACACTACTCATTTATACATTACCCTCTCTCTCTCTCTCTCAAAAGAAACCCCAACTTTCTCTCTCATAGTATTGAGGAACAATCTTCAAAGCTTCCGATCTGGGGTTTCCCCACTGTCCACTCTCTCTTTCTCTCGCACTTCCATGCTCCCAAAACTCCAACGGTTTAATTCTCCAAAATATATTCAAAGACCAAAAAGCAAACCCCCACACCCCATCTGAATTCTGAAATGGTTATTGATGGTGATAGTTTAGTCCCTTTCAAATAACATATTTTTCGATCTGGGTCCATTTTAGTAATCGATTAGCACAAGAGTCTTTTCTTCTTTTTTCTTCAACCTGTTTTGCATCATTCTTTAAGTGAGTTGTTTTTCTCCACCTCCTTTTTTTATTAGGGTTTTTTTTTTCCTTAAAAAAAAAAGAAAAAGAAAAAAATGGGCAATGAGGATTTGTCCGATTTTTTCAAAGAATCCGAGTTGACGGATGATATTTTCAGTGTTCTTGAAGCTTTTGATAATCCTACACGGTTCCAAGAATCTGTTTCGAGATTTGGAGAATTTTCAAACGACGAAAGCTTTGAGTTCCAAAACTCGGCTTATAATTCTCCGTTAAGCGCTTTTCTTGAATCTGAGGTGGAGGCTGAAGCTGCTTCCCCCAACCCCAAGAGACAGAAGCTGAGCGCCGCCTCCGCCACCGCCGCCTCGGTGGAAGATGGGCCGGCGAGAACGTCGTCGGCTCACATAACGGTAGAGAGAAACAGAAGAAAGCAAATGAATGAGCATATATCCGTGCTTCGTTCTTTGATGCCTTGCTTCTACGTTAAAAGGGTATGTATGTATGTACCTTCATCGAATTCTAATTAAACTAAGTAATTACTTATACTCTTGCTAGCATAATTATTGGAGTGAAATTTTTGTGTGGAATAATTCAAGAACACCATGCAAGTACATATGTATATGACACATAACTTCATAGATTTAGTGATTTTTTCATCAATTTCTTCCCACTTCATCAAAATTTGAAAAGAATTGATATTGAATTTATCTTCTTCACTTCTTAACTAAAGTGTCTTTTATTTTAGCTTCAAGTTCTAGATATGGCTACACCCTTCTTTATCACTAAGACCTAGCTGGGTCATTGCTTTTGTAGAGTACTTCAATTTCTTCCTTTTTAATATAATTTTCTTTTCCTCATGAAAAGAAAGAAAAAACTAAATGATTAATGCATATATTCATATTTAATTTTTGTTAGGGTGACCAAGCATCCATAATTGGAGGAGTAGTGAACTACATCAAAGAGCTACAACAAATTCTTCAATCAATGGAAGGCAAGAAGC
Source organism: Mentha longifolia (assembly GCA_001642375.2). Classification (NCBI taxonomy): domain Eukaryota; kingdom Viridiplantae; phylum Streptophyta; class Magnoliopsida; order Lamiales; family Lamiaceae; genus Mentha; species Mentha longifolia. The sequence goes on from CM038118.1 coordinate 24,840,063, forward strand.
AAAGGAAAGCCTACTCCGACGTTCTAAGCCCGAGGCCAGCACCATTGAGCCCGATGAAGCCGCCGTTGAGCCCGATACTTAGCCTGCCTATAAGCCCGAGAACACCCCAATCAAGCAGCCCGTACAAGCCTAGACTGCAGGGCTTCCTGAATTCGCCTTCGCTTCCGAGCCCGGGCCCGGGCCCGGTCGACCTCTCTCCTTGCAACTCATCTTCCACATCCTCCATCAACGACACCGTGAATGAGCTCGTGGCATGCTCCAGATCGGCCATGGCGGAGGTAGAGGTCAAATTCTGCGGCCCAAATTTGCTGCTCAAAACGGTGTCGCATCGGATCCCGGGCCAGGTTGCGAAGATAGTCTCAGCCATTGAAGATCTTGCGCTCGAGATTCTTCAAGTCAACGTCAACAAGCTTGATGACAGAATGCTCAATTGCTTCACTATTAAGGTAATTAAACAACTCTCTAATTATATATTTTATGCATTTTTTATTTCAATTTGTTTCTTAAAATCTAATCACTCTATCATAAAAACTACGTGCATTTTTTTTTTGGAAAAGCTTTTGGTAAATTGAATTAGCCATGGTTTTTCTGATTAAGTTGGTAATTAATCACCCTAATGAAAGAAATATATGCATCAATGGACTTAAATATATAACCTTTTCATTTGTACTTTCTTATGTAATTTATGGGTGTACGTTTTGCTCAAATCCCTAGACTGCGTTGTGTCAGCCAGCTCAAATTTGTTTCATCTCACCCTAATATTTAATTTTCTTTTATTTTTTGTTTCTTTTTTACTGCTAAATACATATAGTATATTATACTCCTTCCGTCCCATTTCATTAGTTACAGTTGACTTTTGACTTTTTCGGCATGCGTTTTTACTGAAATTTAGTACGGGTTTTAAAATATAATTTTGAAGTATCTTTTTTTTACAGGATACTACAACCTTCGTAGTATCCCGTAAAAAAAAAGAATACTTTAAAATTATACTACCTCCAACCCAATTAAGTATTCCCATTTACTTTATTGACTTTTCCGGCACGCATTTTCACCGAAATCTAGTACGGGTTTTAAAATATAATTTTGAAGTATCGTTTCTTTTACGTGATACTACAGTGTTATAGTATCCCGTAAAAGAAACGATACTTCAAAATTATATTTTAAAACCCGTACTAGATTTCGGTGGAAATGCGTCCTGAAAAAGTCAATAAAGCAAATGGAAATACTTAATTGGGTTGGAGGTAGTATTTTAAAACTCGTACTAGGTTTCAATAGAAACGTGTGCCGAAAAAGTCAAAAGTCAAACTGTAACTAATGAAATGAGACGGAGGTAGTATATACAGATCAGTGATTACTTTCTCGACACTTCATAAAAGAAAAAATATGAGAGCATGTTAAATTTGGAAAGAATACTATTTCACCAATCTGTATATTTCGACCATATATATTTTTTTCTTTGTTTTTTTTTTTGGCATATAATACATTGTATTTATTCTTATTATTTTTTGCCTTCTTTTTTTTTGATTGATAGATCGGAATTGAGTGCCAGCTTAGTGCACAAGAATTGGCTCAGCATATTCAACAAACATTCTGCTAATAAAAGTTTACCAAACCCTAACTCTTTGAGTTTCTACCAAAGCCTCTTTACGGTGACGTGGCGATAATTATCAACTACTATTGCATCTTCCTCTTTAACATTTGACCATGTCTATTATCTATTCATGATTAATAACTTGTAATTGTTGTGACTTTTGCCCTTAATTTGACATAATTACGTTTAAAGTTGAATCTTTGATTTGATGAGAAAATGTGTTTTATCCAGATTTTTTTTTCGTTGTATATATATGTATATGTCTTACTTGTAAGAATTAGCATGTACATGTTGATAAATTAAAAGAAATATTAGAGGAAAAATAAGGCTGCTCTATATTTACGTTTTTCTTTTTTTCTTTTTTTTTTTGACAATAAGGCTGCTCTATATTTACGTATTTTCATATTTGTTAATGCATGATAAGACTCCACCATCTTCTCTTTAATTGCATTATTTCTTTTCAATTTTTTTTAAAATAAATTGCGGGCAAGTAGAAATCGAAGTGCCTGATAGTATTATATATACTAGTTCGTTCTACTTTTCATGAATCAATATATATATGGTTTTTAATTAAATTATATTTTGTCCTTTGCGTGCATGAGGGAATAAAAATAAAAACGATTAAAAATAGGAAAACCTTCTTTCCAAAGAAAAAGAAATTAAAAAGGGGGAGAGGAAATTAACCTCATGTATAAAAGAGGAAAAAACATCTTAAATGAAACCCTAGATTCGTTTGCTGGTCCAAACATGGAAATAACGATGTTTCCTTTCACAATATTTGTTTCTCTATGCACGACACGACATCCAATTAATTTCAATTCTAAATTATAGTTTCAAAACTTCGATCTGCCACTTCGAAATGCATTCCCTAGTTCAGTAATTAGTGAATTGTGTTCATGCCTTAATTAATATGATATATAATAATGAACTCTAGTTAACATTTGATGTTTAAAACCCTAATTTTAGAAATTAAAAGACAACAATAATAACCAATTATTACCTAAAGCATAGATATTAAATATTAGAAATTATTAAAATCCCTAATTAAGTAATCCTAATCAATACTTAGATCTCATATTCCGTTTATGTGTTGCATTTCACATTGTATGAATGGATGATCGTTAAGAACATTTCTAAAATCAAACATTGTGTTTATGGTGATCTTTAATTATTGCCAGTTTTTAAAATGTTCTTAACACTTACCCGATTATCTGTCGGTGCAATACAAAAATACAATAAAAAAAAAAAAAATCTAGGTTGCAAGAAAAAAGTGGGAAAAAAAATTCAGGCGGGAAACCAAAAATTAAGTGGGACTGGACTTCAATTGATATTTTAGCAAGGAAGGAATAACATATCAATACCCTTTTTACACACACACACACGCACACACACACAAAAAAAAAACCATTTGCCATACATGATGAAGCGATATGTTTGCAGGAATTGCAACTAGTAGAGCACAAAAAATTATGTGTAATAGGTAAAACAAAAAAAACACAGTTGTATAGTGTTGCTTTCAATGGGCCAATACCTATCGAACTTCTATTATTACTCTCTGTCTTTGGTAGTTACAAAAGTTAACAAGGCATTTAAGGGGAGCATGCATTTGCCTTCCATGTATCCTTTTCTTTTGTTTTGTATAAGTCCCTTTCTTTTCATTTTTTTTAACTTTAGAAAAAGTACTTATGACTCTTAATTAATTTTGCACTAATATCAATACATACACTTTTTGGATGAAAATTAAGTTATGTTATTCTATTTTTTAGGTGATGATGTATGGAGATTATTCAAGTAAATGACGAATTGTGGAACATATATAGCACTTCAAAATTAGTAATGATGTAGGTTTTTTATTTATTTTTATTTTTTTTATTGCTCTAATTAAGAGCATGTGTTAAACGATGTTAGCGATCGCTTGTTCTCATGGCTCATATAATTAACTAAAACTCCGAGCTTGGTTAAATATGATGACATTAATAAGTTGTAACATTAAATTCTTTTTTTTTTTTTGGAGAAAAATAGGATAAATATTTTGAGTTCTTGTATGAATAGATGGGTTTTGTGAAGAGATAATGATAAACTATAATTCAATTATTTGATGTCTATATTTCGATATATCATGTAGGCCCCCAAGTGTGATACTTGCTTTGATTAGGCTCTTTTCGACTCTGCTTGATGCTGCCCAACATAATTAAGTTTTTTTTTTTTTTTTTTACGTTACATCTTTTCCTGCATGTCTATAATTTTTCTTAAAAATATATGTGCAATGTTGCAATGCAATGTTGTGAGGTGTGCGATTTGTGGAGAAAAGGAAGAATGTGCCACTCACGTTTTCATCGAATGCTCCATAGTGTGCGATGCCGGGTTAGCAATTTATAAATGGTGCAATGTTTCAATGATCCTTAATAATAGGTTAAGAGATCATTTTTCACAAAATGCGGAAATATTGTGATATGTTGGGGGAAATTTATTTGATAATAGTGTGTGGATTTGTGTGGTTTGAGTTATTTCGAAATGGAAAAATAAACTGATATTTTGAAAATATTAGCCGGAACAAAAATATGATTGTAATAAAAAATACGAGAAGAGGTTATGGAGCTGGTGTTTAACGAGAAATGTTTTTTTTATTATATGCTCCCATTTAGGATTTGGCAGGTGAATCCTAGTAATATTTTTATGTGATTTTGTAGTCCCTAAACTTTGTAATTACGTATTCCACGTACTAGATTTTAGTTTAATATTATTTCTCTTTTTCGATTAAAAAAAATTAACTAGGTTTCATTAATACAATTATTTTTCATAATTTAATTTCATGTTTTAATTACTCAAATTGAAATAACATGTTACAAAAATAAATCTAGAAATTGAAGAAGTCACAAATTGGAAGAAAGAAAGAAAGAAAGAAAGAGAGAGATTATGACACATGTCATAATGGGGGGGATAGTGCTCTTTAGCATGGAGAAAAGTGCTGGTTCAAAAGTTTGTATATATGTTAACTTGGAGAAATTTAGGTGGAATCAACATTAATTAATGCAAGTTACACTTTGAATGGTGTGAGTATCAATTAATGTTGCGGAAGCATAGAATTCATATTTATTAATATCATATCATTTAATTTCCGAAGTGTCGTCAGTTTTCAAGTTTATTTTTGAATATTTGAATGTCAGATGTCGCTCACTATAATTTGTCATTCCGCACCCAGAATAAATATCCAGCTCCTATGTATTTCTATCATATACAAACAACCTCCATAATTATTATTAATTAAATAAATGTAACTGTCCAATACACATTCTAGTAGATATTTCTTTATACATAAAATAGGTTGAATAGGAATCAATCAATCAATATATATTCGGAACACCACGTTAATCATATACTTACGTGGCACCACCTACGGTCTTCATTCTTATTTATTTAAAATTTACATATTTATAGGTATTAGTTATTTATACATATTATTATTAATTAATTATTACTATAATTTTTTGAATTTAAAAATTTAATTATGAGGATTGGAGGATTCGAACTCATGATCTTCCACATGATAGACCATGTCTAATACCACTACACCACGCATAATTTACTTATTTTAATCCTAATATAATATGGAAATATAAGATATGTATAAATTTTCATTAATATATGGAGATATATTATAATATTGGTATATATTGATTAAATCATTGATTAATAGACAAAATTATGAGAATTAAATATATATATATATATATATATATATATATATTCGAAACAACTTTTAAGTGTTAATTAATTCATAATTTAATTTATTTATTCGAAACATTTGTCACAATATATGATATATCTCAAGTTTTTGGATTCTAAATTGTTTTTTAGTAAAAAAAATATTTTGGCCATAAAACTATTTCGGTATTGAAGTGGCCCGTTGGCCAAGAAATTTTTGATTTTTTTAGCTCTGACATTATTCGATTTTGAGGTGATCCGTTGCATAATAAGTTTTTGATTTTTTTTGCTCTAATACTATTTCGATTTTGAGGTGACCCGCTGGCTAGAAAGTTTTTCAAATGCTCTTAGTATGTATTGATAACCATGATATTTTTAATTATTAGACACAAATTCAATTTTGAGGTGGCTCGTTGGCCAATGTATTTTTGAAATTCTTTTAGTACGTAACGATAGCTGTAATTGTCAATTATTTGTAACAAAAAGTATATTTATAAGTTAAAACACTTGACAACATATTAAACACAAAATCGAGATTTTGAGATGACCTGTTAGCCAATAAATTTTTGGATTTTTTTTAATATACTAGTATGTATCGATAGCTATAATTGTTAAATGTTTGTAACAAAAGTGTATATTTTCAATTTAAGACATTTCACAATAAATTAGACATAAAATGAGATTCATATCAAATTTTCCCTTCATGCTATTTTTGATTTTAATAGGTTAAGCAGAGTAAGGCGTTGACATGGTCTACATGGCCATGAGTGATGATGAAGCGGAAGAGGTAACACTTAGTCAACTCCCTCTTCTACTTACCAACACTCCACACGAACACTGTGAGGACTCACGCATTGGAAGTGAGCTTCTTGAGGACCATCTAAAGTTATTCAAGAACCACAAATGATTTTAATATGATCTATGATTATTAAAATACAATTTTAAGCATCAAATTGTATTTAAATAAGTATGATTATAAATTAAGTATAACAATATGTATATGGCGTGATCGTGTAAAGATATACGTAGGTATTTTCCTCATGCTGTTACACTGGAATATAATTGGGAAAATTAAACTTTATATCCTAAACTATTGTCTATTTAACAAAAATCCTTAACTATTGATAATTGTAAAAAAATTCCAGAAACTATCATTAAAGTTAACATTTGTACCCCGTGTCTGATTTCTGGCCACTAAATGCTGACATGTCCACCGGAGGTTGATGTGTAATTTTACTTCATTATTAATTTAAAAAAATGACATGGCTTAGGAAAAAAAAGGAAACAAAGCCGCACCAGCGCCTGGTAGCCTCCCTCTCGCCTCATTTCTCCCTACATCACCTCCGACCTCTCTTTCTCTCTGTTTAATTAACAACCAATGTTCGAATTCTGCTCTTTTGTTTGGGTAATCAGGCCGTCGGCGCCGATGCCGATGCAGGAGTCGACCGGAATCACGCCCTCCATGTGGCAATACCCCTCTTCAAGTAGTGTTAATTTATGCGTAATCTTTGGGGGGGGGGGGCTTCGACGGCGATGAGGTGGTTTTTCCGTAGCATACGGGGCCCGTGGTGCCGGTTTTCAAATGAGGTTTCTTACACTCGAACTCGCCGGAGATGGAAAGGAGGCGCGCAGGTGATGGTGGGTTGCAGGAAAAGGGTGGTGGACTGGTTGTGGAGAGGGGGGAGTGAAGGAGGAGAAGAACACTATTTAGGTAGGATTGAGGAAGTGAGAAAGGCAGACGATGGTAGTGGTGGCGGTGGCGGAAGCCAAGACGGAGGAGATAGAGGAGAGGGACTGTAGACTGTAGATGCAAGAAGAGGAATAAACATATGCGAACTTTTTATTTTATTTTATTAGATAATGCCTGATAGGATATGGCCCAGCACCTAGGCCCAAAGCATCAGACCCAATATAATTGGGCCCCGACAGTTAACCTCGGCCCAACTGAAGATAAGAGACTTTATCATCAAGGCAACCAAGACTCCTACATCGACTATAACTCAAGCTCTAAGAGAGATATAGAAGCTCGATGTTTATCCATAAAGTAAGAGATCAAGCCAAAGAGTCCAAATAGGAGAAGAATTCGTATTATAATCGAACTCCATTTAACTATCTATAAATAGGGGCTTAGAATAGATTGAGAGAAGAGAGAACAATCTTGTAATCACTACTCATACAAGCAATAGAGATCCATACTCTTTCCGCCCGTGGACGTAGATCTATAGATCGAACCACGTAAATCCCTTCGTATCCTTTTATTTTCGTGTTCATTAATTCCTTGTCTACGTGCATTAATTACCTTACGAAAACAAGATCGATTACTGGCGCCGTCTGTGGGAATTGTAAATTTGTGAATTTCGATCAAAGTTTTCAAGGCAACGCATCACGATGACAGGGAGACCTACACGATCTGCCGCTGCCACCAATAAGAAAAAGGAGAATCAGCAAACTGGACAAGAAATTCCGGCAGCCGAGATAAGCCAAGTGAAAGATCATAATCTTGCAGTGAACCAACGACCCGGGAAGGAACATGTGAGAGACCGAACCCCAGAAGGCCACGTCGAGCATGTTCATTTGGACAAGTCTGGAAATCCGATCCACCGCGACGGAGAGGCCTACGACAACAGCAAAGAAGACGACCTTGCCAACTTCCAACAAGAATTCGACGACGCTGTAAAAGCGTATCTGGCAAAGAAAATAGTAAGATTTCCTGAAGTTCGTCCAGCAGCAGAGGGCTCATAGCCGAGGAGGAGAGCACGAAGCTGCGTCTGTATCGAATCACCGGCAAGAGTCCCCAAGCGTCAGGTTCCTAGACGCACGGGACGCCAGGATTCCTCCCAGGCGATTTACTGATGATCGCCAAAGGAACTATAATCGTGTCTCACCTTGGCGAGATGCAATTTCACCTTGTCGCCACGCTGACTCACCTCGGCGAAGCGAGGACAACTACCGAGGAGGGAGGTTCGGCGTATATGGGAGAATCTCTACGCCTTTCACTAACCGGATACTCTACGCACCTCTCCCTTCTTCGTACAACGTGCCACCGGTGAAGCCGTACAACGGATCATGCGACCCGTAGAATTTTTTGTTACAGTACCAGTACAACATGGTTAATCAGGGGCTCAGCGATGATATCTACATGTGCAAGGTATTCCCGGAGCTGTTGATTGATAATGCCCGCATGTGGTTCGACAGTCTACCACCTCGCAGTATCGGGTCGTATGACGAGCTGATGAAGGCCTTCGAGCGGAGATTCTTTCAAAAAGCCGAGGTTAAAACCACCGCGGCGCATCTACTCACTATAAGGCAGAGGCGAGACGAGTCCATTAGTGACTTTATGACTAGATTCAATGAAGAAAGTCTAAAAGTCGATCGCCTAACTGATGAGGTCCTTATCTCGGCTTTCCAAAACGATATCCAATCGGGCACCCTATACAAGGAGCTCGTAAGGAGCGAGCCCCGCACTGCGAGGTAATTATGGAACATAGCTGATCAGTTCGCAAGAGCCGACGAAGCTGACAGGCGCAAACGCGAAGCAGATAAGGCCGAACCGTCAGATCGGAAGAAGGAATATCGCAATGACCGAGGCCAAGGTCGGCGAAGCGCCCTCGACAGACTCTAGCAGGGACCAATTGAATCCAGGCTTGGACCTCGGCAGAACCAGGAAAAGAGCCAGTTCACCCCACTGATGAAGCCGAGGACAGAAATCTATGAGCTCAACACTAACATGTTCGAAAAGCCTCAGCCCATGTCACAAGGAGGGTCAAAATGCCGATCCAGGGACAAGTATTGCTGATTTCATGAGGATTACGGCCATGACACGGAGGACTGCAGGAACCTAGTTGAAGATATCGAGCACTTGGTGGGCGACGGTACCCTTAAAAAGTACCAAAGTCGCAGCCAATACGAAGCCCGACCTTAGGACAAGGTAAAGCGCAAGAACAGGGGGGGAGGGGAATAACTGTGGCCCCCATATGGATAAGAAGCAGAAGCGCGAGGATGAAGACGAAGACGATGATCAACCTCAGTTCGACGGCATCATCACAGCCATCACCAGGCTCCCTCAAGGAGCCACACAGTCATCACTTAAGGCCGAGGCCCGGAGTCCCCAGACTGACGAACCTTCACAAAAAAGGTTCAAAAAGGACGAGGCCATTACATTTTCTGAGAAAGATCCGGCGTCGTCAACCATGCCTCACCAAGATGCCATTGTGATCGAGGCCGGGGTGGCCAATAAGCTCGTTCAATGAGTATTCATCGACAGTGGAGCCTCGGTGAGTGTACTCTTCAAGGATTGCTTCGAGAAGCTAGGGATCGAAGATGCACATCTCACGCCGGCGCCGATCCCCCTAAAAAGCTTCGTCCAGCAAGAGACGCAAACAGAGGGAATCATTCAACTCCGCGTTACAGTGGGGAAACATCCATTGTCGTCCACCAAAGTGATCAACTTCTTCTTCATGAAGGCCAGCTCTCCCTACAACATCATTCTAGGAAGAGATTGGTTGGTGGCGGTGAAAGCAATCTGCTCGGCATACCACTTGACGATCAAAATTCCGTCGAGGCACGGGGTGATCGTAATTTGAGGTGATTAGAAACGAGCCAAATAGTGCATGCATATCGCCTTATGAGGTGTCGGAACACCTCAACACCCCAAAGCATAGCAACCATAGAAACCCGATGAGTTAGAGCTGGAGAAGGCATCTGTATCTGACGAGCCAGTAGAAGACGTTACACTCTACGAAGACGACCTGTCTAAGGTCGTCAAAGTAGGTTTTGCGAGTGGAGCCGAACTCCGAAAGCAGATCGTCAAACTTCTTCAGGAATACCGAGATGTCTGTGCTTGGTCGCCCCTTGATATGACCGGGGTAGCACCAAGTATCATCACACACCGGCTGAACATCGACCCAGGGGTAAAACCAGTTTCGTAAAAGCAGCGAGTGTTCACAGCAGAGCGGAACCAGGTTATCTATGATGAAGTGCGTCAACTTTTGAAGGTGCAGATACTGTTCGAGGTCAAGTATCGGACGTGGATAGCAAATCCGGTGATGGTCAAGAAGCAAGGAGGAGGGTGGCGGATGTGTATCGACTACACCGATCTCAACAAATACTGCCCTAAGGACTGCTATCCCCTCCCCAACATCGACAAGAAAGTCGAAGCCCTTGTCAGCCATAAAGTCTTCAGCTTCCTAAATCTGTACAAAGGGTACCACCAAGTCCTCATGAGTGACGAGGACGCACCAAAAACAGCTTTCATTACAGACTTCGGTGTTTATGCGTACAAGAAGATGCCCTTCGGACTCAAGAATGCTGGAGCAACCTATCAAAGAATGGTCGACAAAATATTCAAGCCTCATATCGGCAAGAACGTAGAGGTGTATGTAGACGACATCGTCGTCAAAAGTAAAGAGCCGACTACTTGTGTTGACGACCTCAAGCTCATTTTCGGCCTCCTTCGCAAGGTGAACCTTAAGCTAAACCCTGAGAAGTGTACCTTCATGGTTCGATCAGGAAAATTTCTGGGGTGCTGGGTTTCTCAAGAGGGGTTGAAAGCCAATCCATCCAAAGTCCGAGCCATCCAAGAGATGAAAGTGCCAAAAACCATTCATGATGTACACAAATTGACAGGTTGTTTGGCAGCGCTAAGTCATTTCTTGTCTAAAGCCGCCGAAAAATAGCTCCATTTCTTCAAGATTTTGAATAAGGCGCCAGACTTCGAATGGAAAGATGAGCACAGGTCGGCATTCGAGGAGCTCAAGAAGTACTTAGCTAATCTCCCGACCGTATCCGTTCCAAAGGAGGGAGAAGTTTTTTCCCTATACCTCGCAACCTCGGACGAGGCCATAAGCGCAGTGCTAGTTCGGGAGGAAGGACGTCATCAGCTGCCAGTCTACTTCATCAGCCGAGCACTGAAAGGGCCGGAGACGAGGTACCAACCACTTGAGAAAGTTGCCCTCGCATTGGTAAATGCTGAAAGGAGATTGTGTCCTTACTTTCATGCACACTCCATACAAGTCCTGACCGACCTGCCACTTCGACAAGTGCTGACCAAACCAGAAGCGTCGGGAAGGATTGCAAAGTGGGCAGTCGAGCTCGGCGAGCACACCATCTCTTTTTGCCCATGTCAAGCTATAAAAGGTCAAGCCTTAGCGGATTTTCTAGTGGAAGCAAAATTTACAGAAGTGCTAAAGCCGACCGAATCCTCCCCAAGCAAAACCGATGCCGAAGTTCTGACCGAACCACCAAATGATTGCTGGAAAGTCTACATGGATGGGGCTTCGGGACATTCGGGAAGCGGAGCAGGTGTCATACTCCTCAGCCCAGAAGGACAAGAGACCACTTATGCACTTCGGTTCGACTTCGGAAGTGGAGTACGAAAAGCTCTAATCGCCGGACTTCGTCTAGCTCAGGCCTTCCAGATATGAGCTGTTCAAGTCCACAACGACTCTCAAGTCATAGTGAGCCATATGCTAGGAAAGTACGAGGCCAAAGGCGAAAGGATGAAAAAGTACCTCCACAAAACCAAAAGTTTGCAACAAGGCTTCTCATATTTCGAGTTGGTTCGAATTCCAAGGGGGGAAAATAACCGAGCCGATGCTTTAAGCAAATTAGCATCATCATCTACAAGCTCTCCCGTGGAAGAAGTTAAGTGCCGAAGCATAGACGAAGCCGAGGTCAACCAAGTAATTGAGGACGAGCCAAACTGGATGACCCCCTTTCGAGCATATTTGGAGAAGGACGAACTACCCAGTGATAAGCTCGAAGCTAGGAAGATCTTAAGCAAGTCTTCGAAGTATACTCTAGAGCAAGGAGTGTTGTACATAATATCATATCTTCAGCCTCTCCTAAGATGCGTTGGGCCGAACCAAGCGGACTACGCATTGCGAGAAGTGCACGAGGGATCGTGTGGAAGTCACATAAGAGCTCGAGCATTGTTAAAGAAGGTAATGAGATGGGGATACTATTGGCCCACTATGTTCCAAGATACAGTCGACCTCGTCAGGAAGTGTCCGAAATGCCAAATTCATGGGACAGTGCTGAGGCAACCCCAAACCAACCTCATAAGCATGCAAAGCCCTTGGCAGTTCATGCAATGGGGGATAGACATCGTCGGCCCATTCGACAAAGCTCCCAGACAGTTCCAGTTCCTCATCGTAGCCATCGACTATTTCACTAAGTGGGTCGAGGCTAAACCCTTGGCAAAAATCACAAGCAAGAATGCCCTCAACTTAATCTGGAAGAACGTGGTTTGCCGTTTCGGTGTACCTCACATCTTAGTCTCGGATAATAGGACGCAGTTCACGGACAGAACATTCAGAGAATGGTGTGTAGGGCTTCATATTCAACAGAAGTTCACTTCGGTAGCTCATCCTCAAGCCAATGGCCAAACTGAAGTCACGAACCGAACCATTGTCAAGGGACTCAAAACCCGCCTTGATAAAGCCAAAGGAGATTGGGCAGCAAACTTACCCCAAGTCCTATGGTCGTACCGAACAACTCCCCGGACCTCGAACGGAGAAACACCTTACAGTTTGGTGTATGGAACCGAAGCAGTGATCCCGGTAGAGATCGGTCTTCCGAGCCCCCGCACTATTAACTTCTCAGCCGAAGACAATGAAGAAGGCCTCCGAACTAATCTGGATTTATTAGAAGAGAAGCGAGAGCTCGCCTACATAAAGGAAGCTAAGTACAAGCAACAAGTAGCTCGGTACTACAACTAAAGAGTGAAGTATCAGCAATTCCAAGTAGGCGACCTCGTACTTCGAAATAACGAGGTCAGTAAAGCGGAAAGGCTCGGCAAGTTGGAAGCCACATGGGAAGGACCTTACCGAGATAAAGAAGTCCTCGGCAAAGGGTCGTACAAGCTCGCCTACTTATCCGGTGAGCCAATACCCCGTACATGGCACATTACTCATTTGAAGAGATATTTTGCATAACTGGGAATGATGTTCACGTCATTTAGTTCATCTAGGTCATGAGTCAGGTCGTCCTGTTCTTTTTATCATATTTTAACTTCAGTTTTTCTATTAATAAATTCTTTATTTCTCCGTTAATTTGTTTGGTCTTGCATACTTCATCTTGCACGTTTTCTTTCCACTTATGCAAATTATATCGCCCTTTTACTCGAAAAACCCTAACGAGGGTAATTTAATATCCTTTTAAGGATAAATAAACTCCATAGCTGGAGTAGCATTCAAAGGTGTGTAAGGGGACCACCCCTATCAATAAATTCGACAAATAAGGAACTACAAGCCTACCTTAGTTAAAAACAAGGACGAACTAACTTTGTTTAAAACGAGGAGGCATTACCTTCGTTAAAGGCAAGGATGATTTACCTGTGTTTAAAACGAAGACGAGCCTAAACCTCGTCTTATGACGAGGTCGTGCTATCTAAAGCCTAAACCTCGTCTTATGACGAGGTAGTGCTATCTAAAGCCAAACTTCGTCTTATGACGAAGTGAGCTATCTAAAGTCAAACCTCATCTAAAGACGAGGTCGAGCTATTTAAAGCCATCCTCATCTTATGACGAGGACAAGCTACCTAAAGCTTGCCTTCATTCAAAACAAGGAAAACTACCTTAGTTAAAAACGAGGATGAAAAGCTTACATATCAGTACATAAATTTCCATTTTATTTCATAAAAAGGAAAAAGTACAATTATATCAAGAAGACGAAGAGCCCGGAGGCTTAGGCTTGCTAAAGCTGAGCCGATCTCTAGCAAAATCTCTACTAGTGTTCAGATTCAAGATATTATCTATATTAATTCTACCTCCGCCTCTACTCCGTCCAGCAGCTCGGCAACCCTGACTTCGGGAATTTTGGCTCGATCAACCTCGGCCTCATCCAGACGCCGACGTTGACTGCCGTTCTCGGTTCATAAAATTCTGTAGAATGGCGCTTGACAATCCTAGAATCAGGATTCGTCGACCTTGAAGGTCCATCTTCCAAAAATTCCCTAGAAGTGCGGTCAAGAAGTTCCAGGTTTGGACCAGGGTTGGCTAAAGGAGAAGACCGGGCTTCGGACAAGATACGACGCTCCAACTTTAGGTGACGAGCCAAAACTGTCTTGTACGTGCTCGCCACTCGCATAAGCTCGCTCACTTGATCCCGAAGTTCCCAGGAGTCATCTCTGTATTGCTCCCTGTAACTCCGACACCGAGCCTTGAGCTCTTTGACTTTCTTATTGGTCTCAGAAATAGTAGACCCCCCAGCTTGGTGAATTATAGCCTCGTACTCAGCATGCTCCTGAGAAATTACTTCGGCCTTCTTAGCCTCATCCTCCGCAATCTCCAGCTTCTCTTCGAGATCAAGAAACTGAGCCTGTAGCTCGTCATATTTGAGCTGAGCAGCAGTAAGCTTGACATCGGCCTCATCTTGAACATGTCCAGCCTGGTCTTTCCAACGTAAGACTTCAACCTCTTTCAAGGATCTAAAAAGAAAATAAAAAAGAAATAAAAAAGAAAATAAAAGAAAGAGAAGACAAAAAGGGATCAACTGACCCCTCCAAGATTATCTTCTTCTTGCTGAGGCTCAGCTTCGGCATTCTTCGGCTCCTCTTTGGCCTGCCTCACCGGTTCTTACTCTTGCATTTCGACCTCCACAGCCAAGCTCGCGATTGCGGCTTCGACCGTCGGATCTTTGTCAATCCGGCAGGAGCGGATGCTTTCAGCGGTAAGGACAGTCGACAGTGAAGAAAGCTTCTTCACTATCGGGAAGTCCCCTATGAACTCCGACAACACCGCCGCGTACTCGCGAAGCAGTTTGTTGGACGATGTCACCTCATAACCATACTTGGACTTATCCAAGTCTGGAAAATCATTGGCGATCTCATCAATAACTTCCGCTTTCACGACGGTGTTCAGGATGGCCGCCAGCTCGGTTGCTAGTTCGAAAAACTTCCTCGAGAGGAAGATCCTATTAGCAAAGGCGCGAAGTAATTCCCCTTGTGAGGACGCCACTTCGGCCTTAATGATGGCCGCCTTTGCCTGTTCTGAGGCCACTTCTACTTTCAGTATGGCCACCTCGGCCCGAGCCGCCTCGGTCACGGCTACCGATGCAGCCTCCCTCTTCTCGGCCTCTCTGGCCCTCTCCTCGGCAGCAGCAGCCTTATTAGCCAAGTCCTCTTTGGCCGCCTTCATCTGCTCCAACTCCCGAGCTAATTTTCGGTGCTTGGATGCCAGGTCAGCGACTACCACCTCGGCCCATTGCAAAAATACGAAGCGTTAGGTCACGCAATAAATACATTCAAATTAGGGATGAAAACGGATCGGATACGGATGGATAATGCCCATACCGTATTCTAAACCATATTTTTTTCTCGGATTCGGAATCGGATACGGAAAAGCCGGATTCGGATACGAATTCGGAATATTCGGGATACGGATACGGAACGGATATCGGACGAATCCGGGACGGATCCGAATAAATATAATCGGATAATATATTTCATATGAAAATCATCTGAATATTATAGAAACACATGAGAAAAATTACCTACGCAAATTTCATATGTTTATTTATCAAGTATGGCTTATTCGTTTGTTCAAATGAATAAAGAAGAATCAATTCAATGGAACGTGTGAAATGAAAGCACTCATTTTCCCTTTGGTAAATCACAAATATACTAGAAAATAACTCCATCGAAGCAAAGTAACATAAACAAGCAGCTAGCATGATAACTTGCTTGGCAGTTGGCAGTAAGAATACCACATAAGCTGATAGTTCTCTTCAAGAAACAAAAGATCATAGTTCACTACTTTCAAAGACACAAGGACTAGACGAATGACACTTAAGTCTTCATAACAAACATCAAACAAAGAACGACCATTAACTACAAAGATCAGCGATACATGGGTACTGAAACAGCCTCAAGGAAAATCTTTTCTCCATCAGCTACACGAACAAGCACTGACAAAGAGATCGAATGAGTGTGTTAGCCTCCACAAGTGAAATGAACAATTAGTAAAAAGAAAACACAATGTATATAAACCAACAATCTTCAACGTCAATGGAACTAAAGAGCAAGAGAAAACCCATTTCATAGAAGATGAAGACGAGAAGGACTAGAGTCCTTGGAAGACCAAGTCAAGATAGTAAAAGAAAGAAAACAATCTAAACCTTGTCAACATATACAACAGACAAAAGATGCAAGATGAGACTCATCAATCCTCATCACTGTCCATTTCTTCTTCACCTACATTTTTTTTGTATAAGCAGTTAGTATTTCAAGTTTGTAACTAACTTAGAAACCAATTATAATTTAAGAAGTAATAATGATAAACCTCATCCACCATATTTGCAGCAAGTGTTTCCAAAACCTCAAGATCAGCAACAATTGATGCAATATTTTTTTGAGAACCTGAAATTTTTACAAGAAAATGCTTAAGATGATTATAAATATATAATTATAATATGAAATGTCAAGAAGTTAAAAAAAATAACCTTGTTTGGATGCAGCTATCCAATCCTTAGAACAAACTAGTGCTTCTACCGCATCAGGATCCAAACGACTACGATGTGGATCTATGACACGACCACCGGCACTGAATGCAGATTCGGAAGCAACAGTTGACACTTGCATGGCTAACACATCATGAGCAAGTCGTGAGAGAATGGGGTATTCCTCTTGATGATCCTTCCACCAAGTCAAAATATTAAATTTTTCAGGATTAAGCACCTTTAATGGAGGTTCTGCTGTGTATTTCTCCAACTCATTTGCTGTTGTGTCAGCCATCTCACTGTCGTACATGAAACTCTCAAATTCAACGTTATCTTTTTCCATAAATATAGTACAAGTTTCACCATGACTAGCAACAATAGAAGAGCTCTTTGTGACATTCGATGCATCACTAGCATAATGTTGATATAGTTCTCTTACAACCTTCATTATCTTTTCTGTTTCAGCTTCATGTGCGATCTCACCATGAAACTTTCTCATGAAATATTCTATGATCCTTTTCTTGAATCTAGGATCAAGAAAACTAGCCACAGCAAGAGCAATATTTGTCTTCTTCCAGTACTTGTGAAACTTGGCACTCATAGGCATTGCCATTGTCCTAATGGTGATATCCTCACTAACAAGCCACTCCCCTAGCAAAAGCTTAATCTCACAAAAGTTACGATAAAATAGATTTGCAGTTGGATACAACGTGCCAGACAAAAGCTCAGTAATATCATTGAATTTCTTCAAACATTTGCAAAGAGATAAAGCATTGGCCCATTCTTCATTTGATGGTGCAATCTTCTCATACCTTTGGCGCTCCATGAGAAGAAGCCTCTGAAAAGCATTCTTGTAATATAAAGCATCCCTCAACATGAGATAGGTTGAGTTCCACCTCGTAGTTACATCTCGAGCAATACCTTTCTTTGTATCTAGTTGGCATTCGGCTGCACACTTCATAAAGTCCTCCCACTGTGATGGAGAGTTCTTTAGAGCTATAACAAAAGCATGAATTTTCTTGATTGCACTTACAATAACAGCAAGACCATCTCTAGCAACAAGATTGAGTATGTGATTAGCACATCTCACATGAAAGAACACACCATCACAAATGAGAGGACATATTTTTCCAAGCCCAGAAACTACATCTCTAACACAAATGTCATTTGCAGCTGCGTTGTCAAGAGTTAGAGAAAACAACTTCTTCTCAATAAACCATCTCACAACACTAGCAACGAATGTTTCCGACAACTTAGCACCTGTATGTCGTCCTCCTACATGCATGAATTTAATGATTCTCTTCTGAATGTGCCAGTCTTCATCAATCCAATGCACAGTGATACACATATAGCCTTTGTTTTGATTTGATGTCCACATGTCCATAGTTGTGCTAAAGCGACATTTCACGGTTTTGAAATGTTCATAGAGCTTTTCCTTTTCTTGTGTATAGATTTCCATTATTTCTTTCCTAACGGTAATGCGGCTCTTCATTGGAAAACTTGGACGCAAAGACTTGATGAACTCAACAAAATATTCATGCTCAACTATATTGAAAGGATACTCATGCATGATTATTGCTATATTAAGTTTTTTCAAGCTAGCTTCTTGATCGTACCTATAAGCTTCAACACTTGTGGCACCGCTGTCTTTCTTTTCCACTTTCAGTAGTTGTTGACCCGGAAGAATATTGTGTTTGCTCTTCAAGTGGTTCCATAATGCCGTTGTTCCATTTGAACTCTCACCTCTAGCTTTATGTTTGCAGCTGTTGCACTTTGCCCATATTATCTCAATCTTCTTGCCATTCTCCTCAATGATTTCCTTGACCCTATCATAGTGCTTCCAAACCTCCGATATAGTCCTCTTTTGTTTCTTTGCTTGAGGCTCGTCATGTGCTTCTTTATCAGTCGCATCACACGCATCAATTTCAATAGGATTTTCTGTTGTGGATGATACAACCATACTTGCACTCTCCCTAGATAAAAAAATCATTTTCAAAGAATGTAATAGAATGTAAAAAAGTTAAAAAAATATCACAAAATATCCAATAAAAAACACATGAGAGAAAAATTAACATCAGCTTGATAGGGAAAGTGGCAGCAGATCACAGCCAAAAATGGATCCACAAAGAACCTAATGATCAAGAAATCAACTTCCTTTCTGCATGGCACAACTCTGCTGATTCTGTAATGATTCATTCATTCATTCATTATTTCACTAAATCATATATAGTCCTATATTTTTCTTTATAATAAAATGAAAAGAATTAATGAATTATGATTGGAAACAAACAGCACCCTAGGACTTGGGAAGCTCAATTCCAGTCCGGTATCAAGGTACAACCAATATAATGAACCTCACCCCCCTCAATCATATTATATACCTCTGTGTCCAATCTAAACGAACACATATGAACATCAATTCAAGTGTCGTTAATGCTTAGACCAAGAGCTGATATAATCATGTTTAATTCAAATCAAGTTCATGTTTAATTCAAACAAATTCCTTAAATCAACAACCAAAAGAAGTAAAATCGAAGTAAAATCAACAACCAAAAGAAGTAAAATCACTGAATGTCGAACAAATCGAAATAAAATCGTACATATTACAACTAATTTAAAATACGCAAATGTATTGCTAACCTAATTTCTTGAATGGTTGTGTTGGGTTTGGGAAAGAGATTCGAAGGCTGTGAATTAGCGGCATCAGGCATCGGCGACGACGGTGGGTCTTCCATTTACGACGGCCAGCGACGGTGAAGAATGGAAGAAAACGAAAAGAAGAAGAAGAAGGTGAGGACTGAGGACTGGGTGCGTGCAGCGGCGCTGATAATATGAGTTGTATAAGTTTTTCTTTTTTCTCAATATTCACTTTTCAATTTTCTTAACATAAATATTAAATAATAGTTGTTTACTAATATTATATTAACATTTTAATATATATATATATATATATATATATAATATTAAATTAAAATATCCGGATATCCGAATTCGTTATCCGGATAATATCCGATAAAATATGGTAAAATTCGGATACGGTCGGATAATATGTAATCCGTATCCGAATCCGTATTCGAATGCAACTATCCGTATCCGCCCGGATACTAGTTTTTTATACCGAATTCGATACCGACCGGATACGGTTCCGGATCGGTCGGGAAATATCCGATCCGTTTTCATCTCTAATTCAAGTATTCCGAAGTAAAGTACGCTACCTCGGCAAGAGACCTCGGCGACCCTAATACTTGATCAGAGGGGCCGCCGCTCCCTATCCCGATGATAATTACGTCAGACCCAACGCGCGGTTCCTTACTCCACCGTGGGACAACTCGAACCGGTGAACCCATATCTTATGAGCCCATCGGAGGGGACTGAACCACCTCCATCGTTTTCTCTGAGGAGGCAGTAGGTTTCGGGGCATCCACAGTGGGCCTCAGCCTCTTCCTGGACTTCTTAGGTTTTAATTCAAAGTTCACTGCAAAATAGAAAAGAGCAAGTTAGAACATATAAAGAAAACAAAATAAAAAGACGCGCACGACGGAGTGGGACCTCACCCTCAGCCGGATCCGACATCGAAGTTGGATCGTAAGGGCTCAATCCTAAAAAGGCGAGCTCGGCCTCACCATAATTTTTGTCGACAGCGCCGAGCTCTACTAGATTTTTCTCAAGATCACCGAATCCTTCTTCGGTGCCTTGGTCATCTAGCTTATCTGTCTTCCACATGAAGTGGGGGACCTCTTCGGATCGGCAGAAGAAAATTTTCTTCTTCCAGTTCGCAATTTTGGACTTCATTACTATTCGAAAGCCGCAAGAAGGGGAGAGATAAAACCACCCCGTCGGACTCGGCTTAAACTGGAAAAACCTAAGAACTAACCCTAAGGTAAGCTGATGGCCGAAGTGACCAACTTCGGAAGCAAGACCAACAACTGCTTGAACGAATTCGGCATAATTTGCCCTAAAGGGATGCCGAACTTCCGTAGCAGACCAGCAAAAACCGGGGGAAGAGGAAGACAAAGACCACAGTTCAAGCAATCCTCGTAAACGGTAAAAAATCCATACGGGGGCGCACAAGCCCTATCTTCCGGACGGGGAGCGACAAGAAGCGCAGGGGGTCAGTAAAAGAAAGAATACTTCAAAAAATCATTTTAAAACCCATCAACGAAAAACGTGGAAACGCTTGCCGAAAAAAGAGGGTCGGTAAATAGAGGACAAAAGGAATATATAAGAATAATTATTTTAAATTTTCATGTTATAAGCTGAACGGACAGGTCAACAATAGGTAGCCGGAATATAAGCACGGGGTACAAATGTTAACTTTAAAGATAGTTTATGGATATATATATATATATATATATATTTTTAATAATTATCAATAGTTTAGGATATTTTTGTTAAATAGATAATAGTTTAGGATATAAAGTGTAATTTTCCCAATATAATTTTATACAATGAACTAAACAAACTCACTCTCTATATATCAATAGTTGCAATTTTCTTTTATGAAGAACAGGATAGTTCCTTAGTAGTTTCTTATATTTAAATTAATATGTACGGAGTACTTTGTTTTTGTACATTTTAATTTTTTATGTTTGAAGGCTTATTATTTTTATAATCTCTCTTTCTCATTATGACCAAAATGATCACTTATCGCATTTGCGAGCCAGTATACATCTTGCATGTCACACACTTGTAAATTTTCATGTATATATTATATACTCCCTCCGTCCCGTCGAAATGACCTGATTTATTAAATATATGTGAGGTATAAAATATAGAAACAAGGCTATTTCGACGGGACAGAGGGAGTATTATATGTCATGTCACATTATTTTCTTTGTTGTTTAAATACTACGTATAGTTCATGATCTGATCTATATGAAAGAAATGATGACAAAATGATCGCCACTTTCACTTGACAAAATTTGCTGGAAGCTAATGTGGTCGGGAGCCGGGAGGGAGAGGATAGGGAGGTCAATGCAATTAAAGAATATAGGTAAACATCGTAATAAAAATTACTATATTTAATCACAAAATTAAAAAAATATACTATATATAAATTCTAGCAATTAATTTTTCACTTAATGAATTCGATCGAGCTTGATTGGTTCGATCAAGCTCGATTGATTTAATGGAGCCCGTTCAAGCTCATGCACTCTCAATAGTCGATACAATAAGGCACAAAAACGCCCAAAATATTGCGATGGTGGCGACGGCGGTGATGACGGTGGGAAGGGGGCAGTGCGACGATGACAATAGGCGCGGCAGCGGAGTTGATGAGAAGGGTAGTGAGGTAATGTGAAAGAAATGAGATAAAAGAGAGAGAGAGAGATAGAAATGAGGTACAGATGGGGAGAGAGACAAAAAGTTGGGGAGTGGGTAGGGTTGTAAACGAACCGAATCGAATCGAATATTACACTATTCGAATCGAATTTGTTAAATTTTTTGCGAATTCGAATTCGAATTCGAATATTATGCGAATTTGAAATCTGATTTGTATTTGAATTTCTCGAATAATTTAACGAATCCGAATCGAATATCGAATCACTTAGATTTTGTATATTCGTTTAAAAAATGGCTCGTATTTGAAATTATTCGATTGGATAATAACTTAAATTAATAGGTTGAGTTTGGAGCTATGGAGTATACAAGCATTTAAGAACTAAACTCCTAAATAGACTTATAGAAATTACCAATAAAAGTACTCCTTCCGTCTCACTTCGTTAGTTACATAGATCAAAATTAAGAAAATAAAAGATGCTAGAGTGATACCCGGTTAATCTGTTAAGTTAATTGAATTTTCATGTATTGTCATTTTATTTTATTTCATTTCATTTTAATATGATTAATAAAAATATAAATGTCTAGACTTGAGTTATGGGCTTTTAAAATACTTAAGAAATCAGTTTTTAATTGGAGTTGATAAATTATCATATACTACTATAATATAATATATATATATATATATATATATATATTTATTTATTTATTTATTTATTTATCTAAACGAATATTTACGAATATCGAATCGAATATCATAATTTGTTATTTGTATTTGATAAGTAATCGAATCATAAAAATTATTTGATTTCGAATTCGAATCGTAAAATATCGAATATGAATACGTCTAATCGAATACGAATCTTGAATCGAATCAAAATTATTTGATTTGTTTACAAGCCTAGGAGTGGGTGAGATTTTGATGTAATGAAAAACAGGGGAGAGAAAGAAAGTGGGGATGAAGAGAGAGTTGCAGTAGAAAGAAAGAGAGAAAGAGAAAGTAGGGAAATGGCGAGGACGAAGACGGGAATTTGCTTCCCACACCAATGTATCCGTATCCATGCCTAATCGCCGTATACGTGGCAAATTTTAATTTATCTCTTTATTAATTAATTAATCTGATTATTACGTACCTTCCTCATATTAGTGTGGTTATCCAAAATATGATTTTCACCTACCTACCTTTTCCTACTTTTATCTACTATTTTTTACTTTTATCTACTTTTATTTATTTATTTTTCCTTAAAAACTATACCACTCATCTCGCCACATTAATTAATATGGGGGACAAAGTGAGTATTTTACGCATATATATATTAATAGTATTTGTAATTTCTTCTTTTATT
This sequence comes from Mentha longifolia, assembly GCA_001642375.2. Taxonomy (NCBI): domain Eukaryota; kingdom Viridiplantae; phylum Streptophyta; class Magnoliopsida; order Lamiales; family Lamiaceae; genus Mentha; species Mentha longifolia. The sequence continues at coordinate 24,863,418 of CM038118.1, forward strand.
ACCCTTATTTACCAACTGCAGTTCGTCAAATACACGTAGGGGTATTGTAATTTGATATGATGCTTGAATTGATGTTGTTGTGTGTGCCTGCCTATGAGTTTGGATTCATGCATCAACTTCATATATTTATTGGTTGCATTTTGAGTATTGTTAAAACGGCCAAATGTAGAAAATATTAGGGAGTAAGGGAGTAAGGGAGTATAGAGTATAGAGTGATATAAGTGAATTAGGGAAAATGATCGAAGAGAGAAAGAAAAGTAGGAGTCCTCAAAGTCTAAAAGCAAAAGTAAATTAAATGTGAGGAAAAAAATACATAGACAAGTTGATGTCATGCAGTAATATTTATTCAGAACGCACTCACATGCAGCATTTAATTAGTTTTACAATTTATTATTACCCACAACCACCCTACGTACTCTCCCTCTCTCTCTCTCTCTCTCAGCATAACGCAGCCGTGTACTCTGAGAAATATTATAGAGTTAGCACATTAAAAACGAATGAATTGAAGTAGTACTTTATCGTCCCGCTCCATTTATCATGTCTGTTCAATATACGTGAGGCATAAAATATACAAATAAGATAAATGGAGCGAGAGACACGGAGAAGGCGTGTGTTGTGTTGTGTAGGCATTGAAAGCCATATATATCTTCTTCAAGCTCCATGTTGCAGACATTGCTCACTGCCCCATCCTCATCCTCATTTACTTCCCATATATTTCCGTGCCTCTCTCTCTCTCTACATATTCTTACATTCTGTCATTTCAATCAATTATTCATCATGTACTACATCATATTTATTTGAATTTGAATGTTATCTTCAGGAATTGAGAGTCTCTAGTTGAAAATATATCAATATACATAAAATTAGTATATATATATATATATATATATATATATATATATATATAGTGTGATTTTGATAATCCTTATTAAAGAGTAGTTATGCTCTTTACTCTTTAGGTAGGCTAGGGAAACGCATGCAGTAAAATTAATAAGTCTGGAAAAATAGACGCCAACAAGCTATTTGTAGCCATGTCCCATATTTTAGACCTTAATTAATTTATGTAGAGCGTAGCTCAAGATATATATAATAAAAAAGAAAGAAAGATTGGATTACCACTTCTTTTAGTGACTTAATAGTTTTCAAGACTATACCTTATGATGTAGCTGCAATTATTGCCAAATGACTAGATCTATCTACTACCTCTGTCCATAATAAACGGGTACACTTTTTGTTTTCGTTCGTCCACAAAAAATAAGCACATTTTTCATTTTAGGAATCTAAGTGGGACTCAAACTACATTTTAATTTATATACACTATTTTAAGCGAGATTTTAATTCGACTTCAATATAATATACTCGATCCCTTCATCTCATTCATTGTAGCACGTTTTTATTCAAGATAAATCTATTATAATAATAGAATGTGTCAAGATGAATGAGATGGAGAAAATACAACTTTAAATACCGAAGCAAGCCACCAGCCTTGAGATAATTTCAAGCCAAGCTTGGCCGGTCTAAAATTTGATGCCGGCTTGAAATTTGATCGGACCGATATCAAAAGCTCTACTACAAGAATAAAAGTGCCCAATATTTGAAATGATTCATTATTTACTTTTGGGCCATCACGATATGGGAGGATTATGTTTATCTGTCTTGCAGGAATTAAGGGGTCGTTTGGTATCGATATACTAGTATATCAGATATCAAATAGAGGTATGAGTATCAAATGTGAGGTATGGGTATGAGATTGATATCTAAACAAAGAAAATAAGAATGGGTTGGGAAATAAACAAAGTGGTAGTCGAGAAAGGGACATGGGCGATGTCCTGCCATTCGGGATCGGCGGAGGTGCAGCCACGGCGGCGCTGTAGCACCAGAAAAACTAATGAAGACAAAGACAGTGTCAACGGCGACTCGAGAGCAAGAGGGAGACTGGGCAGAGGCTGCTCTTTGCCTCTTGGAAGAAAAAGAAAATAAGAAAAGGAAAAGAAAGCTATGAACAATCTAGAGCATAGTGTTTAATATTGGTAGTGAGAAACGGTGAAGAGAAGCAGACAAATCGCATTCACTACCATTTTGTGCATAGGGGGAACACAAACTTGGATATTAGAGCAAGTGAGATTGAATAAAATCTTGAAATACTTGGGGGGTGTTTGGTTAGTGAGACTAAATCTTACATTTATGTTTGGTTTAATGGACAATGTCCAAGACTTAATCTCATGACATTGTCACATAGGATTAGTCATGGCTTATCTTCCATTTTAAGTCTTGGCATACCCCCTAGGACTAATTTAGTCTTGGATGATTCAATCTTGAGCTATCCTAGATTGAATCTAATCCTATAAACCAAACACCCCCTTGAATGACTGCTGCTTTTTGTACGCCCCCTTTTGTATTTTCTCTTCTTTAACCAGCGGCAATGGCTTCGGGAGGCACGGCGACGGCGGTGGCTTTCGTGGTCGGCCGAAGCGAGAGGAGGACGAGGGCAAAGGAGGTGCCTCTGCCCTACAGCTATGGTGCGACGGCGGGAAGCTGCGGCGCCGGCGACGTAACAACAACGACGGCGCCGGAAGAAAGGAGAAGAAATCAATTTCGTGGTGGGGTTTTTGAATTACCCTGATCTTCTGTCGATTCCGGAAGAAAGAAGAAGAAATTGATTCTGGAAGGAAGGAGAAGAAATATGCGGCTGTTCCCTTCCATTCTCAAGCAAATCAACGATACCGGCACTAATATTAGGATATGAAAGATGTTAGAATTGGAGAATGAGTATATCAAATATATCATTTTGATATCCATATACTAATATACCAAACACATGGTATGAGTATCAGCTAATTTGATACCCATAGCTGATATACGTATATAGATACCAAACGGACCCTAAAAGATACTTGTATGATTGTATCTTAGTTTTGTACCAATTTTGATATTTGAAATCGTGTTTCAAATTTTAATTTTTATTAATTTTATATTTTTTCATAATTTATATTTAAAATAATTTAATTTAATTTTATATTATTTTTAAAGCTCACTCATCTAATTTGGGTCTATAATTATTTTTCAGTATTTAATTTCACTTTTATTAGCTATATTGGGGCCGATAATCCAAAACTAGAGTATATAATTATTAAAATTTCGAATTTTAGTTATAAATGTCTATTATGATGTAATATATTATACTCTCTCCGTCCCCCATATTATGTGATTATTACCCGTTTGGGATGTCCCCTATATTAGAGTAGTTATCCAAATTAGAAATATTTTCTTACCATTTTTATCTACTTATTTTTTTTCCTACTTTTACCTACTGTCTCTTACTTTTACCAACTTCTACTTACTTTTTTCTTAAAACATGTATCATGTTCTCTCCACTCTAATATGATGGACGAAGGGTGTTGTATATTTATTTTTATTAACACTAACTAGAATTGTACACCCGCGATGCATGAGTTTGATCTATAAATAACCATGATAACTATCTAATATTTACTTTTTATTTCAATTAATAATTTCTACTTTATTTCATAAAATGACGAAAGAAAAAATTATTTCTATATACATGTGTACTCTCGTATGTTGTGTTATATTTGATTATATATATACACACATTTTATATGCACGTGTAAATTTATAGCGCATTTTCAGAGATTGTTTGATTAAACATTTAAATATGGATCAATTTAATAATTATAATTTTATAAGACTCCTGACATAATTAATTGAGTTACCTAAGTTCACTTGCGTGTGCGTAATATATTTTCAATTTTCATAGTCAAAGAACAAAAATTACATTTAAAAGAAACAAATGAGAAAAATTAGTTGGTCAAAATTAATATTTACACTTGAAATTTAATTAATGTGTTGAACTTTAATAAATAAAAATGAGTTTTCATAGAATAAATGCATTAATTAAGGAATTGTATAGAAAATAACATAATATATTTTAAAATACGCATAATTAAGTTAATTAAAAAAATTAAATAAGTCTCAAAACACAAAAAAAAACAAAATTGGAGGGAAACTATCCTATTTTAGTATTATTAATATAGATAAAAAAAAAAAGATTTAGTTTGGAACACGGTCGAGTATCTAATGAAAGAGTCCAGGCCATGTAGCTATAATAGAAACTCTCTTCAACAAAGTTATCATGAATCAATATGTAAAAAAACATTAAAGAAAAGTTTCATTAAACTGAAACACATTTACTTGACACTTTCACTACTCTCTCTCTCTCTCTCTCTAAATAAATTTTAAAAAAAAAAAAAAAGAAGAAAAAGAAGAAATGAAATAGCAAAGTACTTAGGCTGCGTTTGGTAATCAACTCAAGATGAGGAAGGATGATTCATCTCAAGATGACTCATATGAATAGTATCAAGATGAATCATTCATCTCTCATTTGGTAGCAAAAATTCAGACTCGGATGATATCATATTGTGTTGGTACAAATTGCAAAACTCTAGATTAAAATTTAGATTGACCAAATTACCCTTATTAAATACCCCTACCGATTTACTTTTTATCGTTGGGATTAAATAGTACCTTTATTATTTATTATTTATTACTATGTATTATTATTATTATTATTATCATTATTATTATTGTTGAGTTATTATTTTTATTATTCTTGTTATTATTATAATTATTACTATTATTGTTATTTATTATTATTATTATTATTATTATTATTATTATTATTATTATTATTATTATTATTCTTGTTATTATTATAATTATTACTATTTTTATTTTTTTATTATTATTATTATTACTATTATTGTTATTATTATTATTATTTTATTACATTATTATTATTACGATTATTATAATTATTACTATTACTATTACTATTATTATTATTATTATTATTATTTTACATTATTATTAATTATTATTATTATTGAGTTATTATTTTTATTATTATTATTATTATTATTACTATTATTGTTATTATTTATTTATTATTATTATGATTATTTTATTACATTATTATTATTATTATTATTATTATTATTTGAAATCGTATAAATACATAAGGGTAAAATGGTAAGAGAGAGAAAATGTTGTGTTACTGTTTCAATGAGTTCAACTCATCCAACCAAAAACGTGAGATGACTAAACAAGGCGGAACAGTGAAATATCAACGGGCCTTGTATTCATCTCGGACCCTTCAGTTTATTTTAGTTGGTTACCAAACAGTGAGATGAACCAAGATGATATCTCTCATCTTGGTTCATCTTGGTTCATCTTATTCACCAAACACACCCTTAATACTAACAAAACTTGAAGATTGCAGTAAACAAATTAGAAATTCAAGAACTTAAACTCTAAGCCTAACTTAATTTGTGGTTGCCTAAGATAACTGAAGCATTATTTAATTATTTTTCCTGATACAAGATACAAATGAAAATTGCTCAACTATGGAAAATGGGCCGAGTCGCCAAAGTCGAAACCCGACCCAAATTCGGCCGGCCCAAATGGGAAGTCGGGCCCAATAGTAGCGGAATTGGGAGCAGAAGTAATGGCTGCAACGATCGGGCCAAGTTCGGAGTCCAAATTAGGAATCAATTCTCCATAATTATCATTCAAATCATCGGTCAAAATCGGGTAATAATTTCTCAAAACATCATTATTATCTGAGAAAAAATTGTTATTTAGGGGTGATAATGAAGAGAAATTGAATGGGTTTGCACTAGTGTCCAAATCTTGGGCTGTAAAGGGCGGGTTATTTAGTGGGTATTGGGTTAATGGATTCGGGTCTTGGCTTTGCGGGTCGGATGTGGGTACGGGCGGGTTATTAGTGGCATGTGCGAGATTGCACGTGTGCTTTCGTCGGTAGGTGATTTCAAAAACAGTGGGATCTTCATCGGATTTTTGAACTTGTTTTGTAGCCAAACACCCCTTCGCATGTCTATACGTGCATCTATAGTAACCTCTGCAAAACATTAATTCATTAATTAATTATAATAAAATAAAATAGAAATAGAAATATATTTGATCTTTATAATCCATATTGTTATTGAAGTAAACATAGTAATAATATGTTTATTGAGTATTTGTAATCATGCTTACTTCAGTAATAATTTTAAAATCATATTAAAATCAATCAGTCATTACTTATTTCTACATAAACCATTCTCTCTATATATAATTGTTATGATATAAAATGTATGATAATTTATCCCATTTTCATAAGAAAAAAATGTTAAATTGGAATTAGACTGCTAAAAAATAACTTATCTAATGCGTGTAGAAATTTATGTAATATTGTGCAATATTATTGTTATATTTATTATATAAATATATTAAAAAAATTATCATTACATACATACGTATATCTAATCTACCAATATCAAATATATGTCGAAGAAAAATATTACTAAATCACCGATAATTTTGACTAGTAGTACAATAGAAGATTAAATTGATTAGGTCAACTTGGTCAACCATATATCGCTGTGTGATTTTAGGTAAATCGTGCTTCTTAACTACTTTGACTTCGGAGGCAGTGATAAATATGTGACTGAGTAAGCTTATGACTAAATTTATGCTACAAGTTCAAACCCCATGTAATTTTTATAGTATAAATAATGCCATTTTTTTTTGCTTTACTTAATTGTATTAAATTGGATTCATGCTTATGCTACATCTAATTAATTAGTTGAACTCAACTTAAAGCAAATGTATGCAACTAAAAATATATATATTAATTATCATATTATTGCATACTATTATAGTTTTTTTTTTCTTCCTGAAAACATTGTATATTTCGTTATTATCTATAGATTAAACATTATCAAAAACTAATAATAGCATGAAAACGACAGCCCACACGGGAATGAAGCGAACGTCGTTGAGCTACGTATTTAAGTACTATTCATCAACACGCTTCAAGAAAAATTCAACAATGAGGAAATATTTAGGAGAGATCTAAATATCTCACTATAAATATTAATTTAATGAATATTACTAGTATAGTACGTGGCCAATTCTCTACTCAAAGAAAAAGAAAACATTTAATGGGAAAAAAGGTCTCTCACTAATTATTCAAACATGAATTCTCCATAGGTTTCGACTTTATATATATATATATATATATATATATATATATATATATATATATATACTTAGGGTCTCACTCATGTGTGTACACATTTGCAAGACCGATTACCCTTACTTTAATACGTCATTTTTATGACATACGGAGTATAAGTTATAGAGCCCTCGATAACTTATTTTCTTTTTATTGGTCCATATTAAATAAGGTATAAAGTAATAAATAAACTTTTATATTCTATTATACCTCCTTTTATGTCATTTTATGTCAAAGTAAACGGAGTCATATATTACAACATGCATTCAGAATAATTCAAACTCTCGACATATTGATTGGATGGAATCATAGAAAATACCAACTGAGATGCTTGATTGGGAGGATTACTTATCTTGAGGACTAAATAACTCATTACTCATGCAAACTCATAATTAAAACATTCTCACAATACCGATGTCATAACTAATTTATTGATGGGAAGAAAGGATATCGAAATATGTGGCATCATGAATGAGATGCATGTTTTGAGATAAATTGGATGCTACTATGTAAAATAATTATTAAAAAAAAATGTGATTATAATATAATATAAAGGTACCTGGGATGTTTAGCCCCTAGGATTTCTTTTTGGCCATACTTCCTCCAACCGTAGCCATCATCAAGTTGTCCTTCAACTCCTGCCCTCACTTTCACCTTCTCACTCCACCTTCCACTATTATTGCTCTTTCTGCATATGCATGCATGCATCTTAATTAATTTTACATTACTATTTAACGCTAAATTAATTTATTAGTTCCATTGTATTCTACTTCAATTTGTAGCGTACGTTACAAGAAATAATTAAAAGGGGTGTATATATATTTTTAGTTGATTCCAAGCTAGCTAGCTATCAATTTATATTGCACATACTCCCTCCATCCATTTAATTAGCTACGTTTGTCATTTTAGTCCGTCCCATTTATTAGCTACGTTTCCTTTTTTGACAAAGAATATGTGGCTACAATTAACTCTCTCTTCTTAGAATTGATTATAGCCGCATATTCTCTCCTTTCTTAATATTTGTGCATTCTGAAATGTAGCTAATTATATGGGACAGAGCGAGTATTTAATTTATAAAAAAATATTATATTTCTACCCGTGCTGCAATTCAAGTACAACATTCACAATACCCACAAACAACAAGCTAAGCTAGTGCATGTACGAATAAATATAACCAACACATTTCACCTAGTCCTTTTCCAAAACACAGACAAATTAAATTACTTGCATGTTGGGATTTAAATAAATCAAGTAGAATAAAATTAGCTAACCTTTTCCTAGAAGCTTGGTCAGTGAAATCCTGATCGGAGTCGTCACTTTGAGAGCTTCCAGCAACTAACCAAGGAGCCGGAGACGGAGCCAGAGACGGAGCCGGAGCTTCTTCCCCACCGCCGCCGACGGCAGCAGCAGCTGGAGGCTCGTTGTGAGTGAGCATGGAGAGGGCCTGATCGTAGGAATACATAATTCTCTGAAGCAAAATCTCGCGATTTTCATGCGAAGAAGAAGATGATTGCAAATTCAGTTGATTTTGGAGCTGCTTGGCCAGCTCTTTCCCTTGAGAAAGCTCTCTCACTAGATTTTTGAGGTCGGAATCCGGCGGAAAATTCTCCATTCCCACACCGGAGATCGAATTAAAGGACCGTACTGATGATGAAACAAGTTATTGATTTCGAGGATTATGCTACAAGAAATCAAAGCATTGGATATTGAGATTGAGCAGAACTTGCAAGAGACAAGTTCAGCAGCTTTGTTTGTGGAATCATGCAAGTGAATTATATTTTGATTTTCTTCTTGCATAAGTAAATAAAAAAATTTAAGATTGTGTTGAGGGTTTCAACTTAACTCGATATATATATATATATATATACGTAGATAGGAGGAAGAGTCATAGTAGGAATGAGGAAGTGTTGGGTCGTTTGAAAAATATAATGGGAAAACCGAGGGAATTGAAAGGCACTACGTGTAAAGAAAATTAGTAGAAATATTGACTGAAGAATTTTCTTTTATTTATTTATTTATTATTTTTCTTTATAATTTGAGATGAGCGAGTGATTGTTATTTGGGTAGAAAGACCGGTCTCCGGTCATACCAAATATATTTCAACACGATCGAAGTCAACTGTTGACCAATTCAAACCTTCCCCATCATTACACTTCCCCACTCGTACTCTTAACAATAATAATAATAATAATAATAATTATACTTTTAATTACAATAATAATAGTTACTCCCTCTGTTTTTTTTAAGTGTCTCGGCCAACAAATCGCAAATAACAAGAAAATATGTAAATTTACATTTTAAGCTCATTTATTATTCTCTTTTTCTGCACACCACCATATATATAACATTAATTATAGGGGTAAAATTGGAAAAATATAGTAGTTATTATGTCATCAAATTCTGAAATATGACATTTAAAAACAAACAACAAAAATAGTAACTTGGACACTTAAAAAAAACGGAGGGAGTATTAAACATTAAACAATTTTATTTATTGTTACTATATATAGTAATCATTATAAAAGGAATTGATGTGCAGTGGCGTTGTGAAATCGAATGTGTGATATATGGTAGGTCCCTTTGTTCCAAGGGTATGGCTACTAAAATTACTCTAATTTAATTGAATGGCGATGCTTAGTTATCTATTTATACACTAGTAACCCGTGCAATGCAACAAAAAAATAAGGATGAAATCTCTTTTCTTTTTCTTTTCTTTTTTTCTTTTTTTTCTTTCTTTTAGGAGTTGATCGACTTTCTTTTTAAATGACTTATTTGACCCGCCACAAGTGATAATGAAATGAGTTAAGAAAAACGACAAATATTAAGTTGAGAAATATATCAATATTTTACTCTTAAATTTTACTTATTTGATATGTATGGTTCCAATATATTTTATTACACGGTAATAGATTTAATGAAATTGATTGTTTCATTATGGGATGACATTTACTCGCAATGAAAATGGAATTACACGCATGTACGTATGTATTTCATGATATATATGCATTTTCCATATATATATATATATATTGAGAAAACGTAAAAAAAAATAGTTCGGTACAGTGCAGCGCGCGGAGAACTATTATCTCATCATTTTCTCAATTGTCTATTAATTGTGTTTATTGGAGTCTCATATAATATGTCAAAGAATATTTTATATATATATATGCTACGATTTGTTTCAAGAATAATATATCCAACATATAATTAATTGTTTCAAAATAAATCTTACATGCTTAAAGCTCCGCGTGAACAGTCACATATACAGGGAAAATATATAGATTAATACAACAATATTAATAAATATATAAAAATATTATATATGTTGCTAATAAAACTTTAGGTCAATGGAAAGGGACCAAAACTGTACGTACACTTTGTTGTACACTCGCAAGATCTTGAATTAAATGATTATATACCCTCTCTGTTTTTTTTAAGTGTCCCAGTCAACAAATCACAAATAACAAGAAAATGTGTAAATTTACATTTTAACCTCATTTATTATTCTATTTTTATGTACACCACCTAGTATATAACATTAATTATAAGAGTAAAGTTGGAAAACTATAACTATTATGTTATCAAATTTTGAAATGTGACACTTAAAAACAAACAACAAAAATAGTAATTAGGACACTTAAAAAAACGTGAGGAAATAAAAGATATCGTCTCTTCAATTTTGGGTTCACATGATGATGATTTCGTTCTATATAGACTGTATTTCATGAAGATATAACGTTGACTGGAACAGGTAATTAAATTAATCTAGAGAGGGAGAGAGAGATATCAAAGAAACGTACGATTCTATTTGAATACCAAAAAAGAGAGACGAAGGAATCTTCAAACCTCGTTACGCGTAGCAAACGTACTCCTCAGCTTACGCCATATCTTGCTATTAAAACACAGGTAGAATTAAGCTAGGACTGATTTTAATTATATTTTAATTAAATTCGAAAGATTTGAGATGCATGAATGTGCATTAAATATATATGAAACTGTTTTTAAAGTTATAGCGGAAGACTTTATAGTAGTAATATTTAAATATCAAAAGTAGGCAATTAATCAAAGTCAATATGCGAGTGGAATGTGAATGGGGTTTTGATGATAATTACTTATTTATTAGGTTTTAGGTGGACAAAGTTTATAATAATAATAAAAATATACTCAAATCCACAAGGAATTGGGAGTGTTCCTAATTAATAGAGCTAGACATTAATTGGATGTTCGGATTGTAGGTCTATTGATCTATAATTAAAGAAATACTAATACTCCATCCGTTTTTTTTACGTGTCCCGATCAACAAATCGCAAATAATAAGGAAATGTGTAAATTTACATTTTAACCCCATTTATTATTCTCTTTTTCTGCACACCACCTTATATATAACATTAATTATAGGGGTAAAGTTGGAAAAATATAGCTATTATGTCATCAAATTTTGAAATGGGACACTTAAAAACAAACAACAAAAATAATAACTAGGACACTTAGATAAAAATGGAAGGAGTACATAGTATTTCGTAGCTTGATTTAAAAGTAGAAAGGCGTGCATAGCGATGGCATGTAACTGTAAGTGAAGTGTGAATCCTTCTCATATTAGAATGCAGGACAAATTAATTGCAATGAACCGCGCGTTATATTCTTCTTAAAAAATTGTGGGTGTGGTTGACTACATATATATGTTCATTTAATTTTAATATGTTTTTTTTGTTCCAAATTTAGTACGGAGTATTACAATTATGTTTCAAATTTATTTACAAATTTTAAATTTTTATGCATTTTTTTCTTCAATTTCAATATATTGTGATTCTGTTTAATTTTATAATTATTAATTAGGGTTCACTCATCAAAATTAGAGTTTATAATTTTTTTTAACATATAATTTTAGTTTTATTAGTTAAAATAAGATCGATAAATTCAAAACTAAGGTATAATTATGATCCATAAATTTGTACTAATTATTTTTATGAAAAATATCATAAAATTATGAAGTAAGTTATTTGAGAGAAGGTTGAAATACTGAAAATGGGACAGAGGAAAATAGCAAAATAAAATAATTCTCATATGCAAATTAGAAACTAATATGGACCATTGATCTTTTGTTGATTTACGGATGTCATTGAAAGATGCATCATTATATAGATAAAAATGCAAGTTCACAAAAATGTACTCCCTATGTCCAAGAAGAATCTGATACTCTTTTCATTTTGGGCGTCTACAAAAATTGCGATATTTCCATTTCAGTATATGCCCCCTGCAACCCCCAATATTATAAGCCTATATATTTTCATTATTTACGAAAAAAATCACAACTTTATTACTTAACTTTCTCTCTAATGGAGCCTCGTACCCTCACTTAATAAAATTACCAAACATTTATCAACATTTTATTAAAAATCGTGCCATAAAGAGCGCATCACACTCTTTATGAAGTTATAGAGGCAAACCACAAAATACTCATTTCAAAATAAGGAAATCAAAATGTACCCACCTTTTTTAATTTACACACTATTGTAGGCACCGAAATTTTAAGGAAAAAAAGAAGAAAAATATCTTCTATTAATTTTATATATTTGATTTGGAATTTTCTAAAATCCAAATTAAATCATATAATTATTAATAAAGATATTGGAGATTTCTTTGGCAACAATTCAAATCTTTTATTAATATATATCAATATTTAATAGCCAATAGAATTGTGAAACCTCATCATCAAAACCCATCATGGAGCCCAAAAGCCCACCAAGCCTACTCCTTCTACACCTATAAAATAAGGCTCTCAATTCACTTCAAAAATCACACCAGAAAATATATTAGAGAGCTCAAAAGAGAAGAATACAAATTCTCTATTATTTTTGAATATATTGGAGAGCTCAAAAGAGAAGAATAAAAATTCTCTACGAATTCTCCATAATATTCAAGGTGTCCTTCGTGCGTTCTTTATGAAAGCATCGCGTTCTTCGCCGGCGTTGTCTCAAATCTGCATTCAATCCGGAAGTCTTCCAAATCAGTGCGTTTCTCGCCGAAGTCTTCTTAAATCGACGTTTGATCCGGAAACAAGGCCAAAGCCCTTTGGATTAACGTTACGAAATCCAAAGAGATTAAGGAGTACCAAATTCTCTGTAAATCTCGGAATCTGCTCAAAGCCGCTCAAAAAACAAATTGGAGAGAGAATCAGCGGAACCTTAGAGATCGTAACTCGCATCTACTCAAGTCTTCAAATATTTATGTGTACATTTATTTATATTTATTGAATTAAAAAATAAATATATAAAATTTGTGTTTACAAATTTTGGCATGCCCGGTGGGACAATCTCTACCTCTAATCTCTACTATTCACCAAATCAATTAAGCAACAAGATGTCTGCTATATTGGAAGAGCAAATAGCAAATTTGACAAAGCTTGTCGAAGGACTTGCCAAACAAGTTCACGAGCGAGACATCAAAATTGCAAAGTTGGAGAAAGAAATGATTGTTGATGCAAATGTCGAGCAACTTGAGCAAGAACATGTCATCTCAAACCCCCAAACGATGGAAAGTGAAAAACCTTCGACCACAAAGCTTGAAGTTCATTCTGATGGTTCGATCCATGCTGATCAACAAAGAATTCATCGTCGTATCAATCAAAGATAAAATTGAAGGCAACTCCAAACCATCATGAGTATATAGCAAGCCATATACCCCAAGGATAGATCTCTTGAAGATGCCAGTCGGCTACCAACCACCAAAATTTCTACAATTTGATGGTCAAGGCAATCCAAAGCAACATGTGGCTCATTTTATCAAGACTTACAATGATGCAGAGACATATGGAGATCACATGGTGAAACAGTTCGTGCGCTCCTTGAGAGACAATGTATTTGATTGGTATGCTAATTTGGAGCCAAATTCAATTGATAGTTGGGGGCAATAAGAGAACGAATTCTTCAATCGCTTCTACAACACTCGAAGAACGGTGAACATGGTCAAGATCACAAAAACAAGTCAATTCAAAGGAGAGTCTGTCATCGACTATATCAATCGTTGGAGGAACTTGAGTTTAAATTGCAAAGATCGACTATCTGAAACCTCTGCAAGTGAGATGTGCATCCAAGGCATGCGTTGGAGTCTGCAATACATCTTAAAGGGAATTCAACCAAAGACCTTTGAGGAAATGGCTACTAGAGCTCACGACATGGAGTTGAGCATGATTCTAAATGAAGTTGAAGAAATCTCAACACAAAAGCCCCACGAATTTCAAGAAAGACAAGAAATAACATATGGGGGCAAATCTTTTGAAGAAACTTCAAGTGAAGATGAAGAAGAGACTAGCAATTTAGTCACGATTCAATCTTCCAATGTATGTGGCGATCCATGAAAAGGAATGTACTCCTAGACAAGAGTTTAAACTGTCCATAAAACTCCTATATGCGAGTCAAAACCATCTAAACTCTCCAAATGAGATTCAAGTGCTCCTTGATAAGAACATAAACTATCAACAAAGCTCCTAGACATGAGCCAAAACTATCTAATCAAACTCTTTGAAGAAGAAATCAAGTGAATACTCCTTGACACGAGTATAAAATGTCTACACATTCAAATCAAGTTGAAGACTCCTTGACACGAGTATAAAATGTCTACAAATTCAAATCAAATGAATACTCATTGACACGAGTATAAAATGCCTACAAATTCAAATCAAGTGAAGACTCCTTGACACGAGTATAAAAATGTCTACAAATCCAAATCAAATGACGACTTCTTAACACGAGTATAAAAGGTTTACAAATCAATGTTCCTTGATATGAGCATAAACTATCTAACTCCAAATCCAAGTTCAACAAAGCTCCTTGATACGAGCATAAACTATCTAACTCCAAATCAAGTTCGTGAATGCTCCTTGATATGAGCATAAACTATCTAATTCCAAATCCAAGTCCAACAAAGCTCCTTGATACGAGCATAAACTATCTAACTCCACAAGAAACTCCTAAATACGAGTATAAACTATTTATAAATCCAAGTTCAAGTTCAAGAACTCCTAAATATGAGTATAAACTATTTAGAAATTCAAATCCAAGTTCAAATTGAAGAACTCCTTGAAACGAGTATAAACTTTCTAACAAATTGAAGAACTCCTTGGAATGAGTATAAACTTTCTAACAAATTAAAGATTCGAGACTCGTCCATTTCC
Source organism: Mentha longifolia (assembly GCA_001642375.2). Taxonomy (NCBI): domain Eukaryota; kingdom Viridiplantae; phylum Streptophyta; class Magnoliopsida; order Lamiales; family Lamiaceae; genus Mentha; species Mentha longifolia. Next base: position 24,878,684 of record CM038118.1, read on the forward strand.
ACGACAAGTCGTTCATGAACAAGTCTCGAGGGGGCATTTGTAGGCACCAAAATTTTAAGGAAAAAAAGAAGAAAAATATCTTCTATTAATTTTATATATTTGATTTGGAATCTTCTAAAATCCAAATTAAATCATGTATTTATTAATAAAGATATTGGAGATTTCTTTGGCAACAAGTCAATTCTTTTATTGATATATATCAATATTTGAGAGCCAATAGAATTGTAACACCTCATCATCAAAGCCCATCATGGAGCCCAAAAGTCCACCAAGCCTACTCCTTCTACACATATAAATAAGGCTATCAATTCACTTCAAAAATTACACCAGAAAATATATTAGAGAGCTCAATAGAGAAGAATATAAATTCTCTACGAATTCTCTATTATTTTCGAATATACTGGAGAACTCAAAAGAGAAGAATATAAATTCTCTACGAATTCTCCATAATATTCAAAGTGTCCTTCGTGCATTCTTCGTGGAAAGCATCGCGTTCTTCACCGGCATCGTCTCAAATCTACATTCAATCCGGAAGTCTTCCAAATTAGCGCGTTTCTCACCGAAGTCTTCTCAAATCAACATTTGATCCGGAAACAAGGCCAATGCCCTTTGGATTAACGTTATGAAATCCAAAGAGATTAAGGAGTACCAAATTCTCCGCAAATCTCGGAATCTGCTCAAAGCCGCTCAAGAAACAAATTGGAGAGAGAATCAGAGGAACCTTAGAGATCGCAACCTGCATCTACTCAAGTTTTTAAATATTTATTTGTACACATTTATTTATATTTATTGGATTAAAAAATAAATATATAAAATTTGTGTTTACCACTATTTACCCAAATTTTGTCGTTTTGTGCACAAAGGCATGGCCTTTTTACATAATTACCCTTCTTTTGTTTTTTCCTCCTCTCTCTCTTTCCTCTTCTTTTCTTCCCCCCCTTTTTCTTCCTGTTTTCTTTTTTTTATTCACTTTTTTATTTTCGTTTTCCCCATTTTTTCTTGTTTTTGTTTTCGTTTATTTTTTCTTGTTTTGATTTTAATTTTTTTTATTTGTTTTTTTTTCAGTTTGTTTAGTTTCTTTAGCCTTTTTGTCGTTTTTTCAATCTTTTTTTTTTGTGTTTTTCTTTTTCTTTTTTTCTTTTTTTTTTCTTTTTCTTTCCATTTTTTTCTCACTTTTGAGTCTTTTTTTTTTTCATTTTTTGTGGTTTTTTTTTCGTGTTTTTTTCCTTCTTTTTTTTAGTCTTTTTTTTTTTGTTTTTTCAGTTTTTTTAATTTTTGTTTTGTTTTGTAGTCTTTTTCCTTCTTTTGGTACGAATAAGGAAAATGTACGAAATGTGAAATTCGTACCTAAAAGAGGTACGAAATGTTAAATTCGTTTTGAAAATATTCTCTTTGGCTGCCCTGAAAAAGTACGAAATGTTTAATTCGTACCAAAAATCGGGTAATAATTTCATAATTCATTATAGATTCAAATGCACAAAACAAAATCGATTGTGGTAGAAACAAGAATGAGGTACGAAATGTCAAATCCGTACCAAAAATCGGGTAAGAATTTCATTACTATATAAGTATGTATATAGTTATTGGTACGAATATGAGTCAATCCGTGCCAATTACCTATAATATAATACGAATTACATAAGTATGAAGTTATTGGTACTAATGATGGAACTGCTGCTTGAAAGCATTCATTTTTCCCACTAGATCTTCGAATTGGATGTGATAATTTAAATGCAACTAAATCATATAATCGAGTTTAGAACATTATACCTCAGATTTGTGCTGACAGAGTAATCTAGAGGTCTAGATTACTAAGGTGTGATCCCTTTCCTCGAAGTTCTTTGACTGTGTGGGCGTCTAGGAACTTTGGAACCGGAACTCTCCCTCTGTAGAATGGCGTCTCTACCTCTGCTTCAGCTTAGGTTTTGAGAATCTCCTTCTCCTTATTTATAATGAGGAGGAGGCGCCACTTTCCTTGTCCACTAAGTCACGGGTTTTAATTTAATTAAAGCCCGGTTTAGTTAATAATTACTGGAACAAATTCTAATTAAATATAATTAGAATTAATCCTAATTATTATAAGGAGAATAATATATAATTATTAAATTAATTATCTAAATCCTTGATTAAGAATAAATCTTAATTAATTAGATATTAATTTATTCTATAATTATATAATTAACCAGAGTGCAATTATTGAGATCAGATAGACACCAGAAGAGAAAAATTGGCGTCCCCTACACTACAGTAGGCGCCACATTACTGGGCTCAGGCCCATAATGCCTCTTTTCTGTCCAAAACTGATATCCCTCAATAATACCTTGAATTCCTTTCCTGAAGAGCTCTTGGGCCACCCCAGGGATCTATGTACCAGACAGAGTTTAGCCTTACCTAATGAAATAACCATGATCATCCCAGAACATTTATTTCATTAGAGCTGTGACGCATTCCACTAAAGAATCACAACTGAATCACCGCTTTGTCCCAATTTGTAGATTGGGGCTGATACTTTATTTAGAGCTATCCCCGTGTTTAATGACTCTGATATCCATTAATTAATTAGAGCTCCTCTGACTGCTCATAATTAATTAATATCTTATTTTCCTCAAGTAGTACCCGTTCATCCCTTATTATTATACCTGAACTTAAATAGCATGCATGACTTGGTATAATAAACCTTGTGAACTCCCTGAGGGGATATCTCTCAACCTGATGAGGACACGGTGTCTCGATATAATTAATTAGACATACTATGTGCCCTCATGTTACCCAAGATGCAAGTCATCAGGGATGCTGTGATAGACCCTTAGCTATACAAGTCAAAGTAACAGTGAACAACACATATATCTCTAATAGCATATTTAGATTAAGATCATTTCTCTAAATCCCGAGATCTCTAGTTCTTCACCTATTGTTAGGGTCAGTATTAGAAGAACATTATCTCACTCGATCCTGTCAATACGTTCCACCGTACCAACATAACTAGCGACTGAGACCCGTCAATACCGTTATGTTGCAGTCTAAACCGAGCTATCTCGACTGTGACACCGTTTATATCTCATAATTATTATCGAACGCTGCTTGATCTCCCTGACACCCGAGCCGTCCACGTGTTCTAAAACATGAGATATAGGGCTTATTCTCATTAATATATTTATTCAGATAGATGATTGTTACCAGTGGAATACATGTCGTATATACTAAAACACGTTTTTTCTTTAGCTATTCTCAACAACCCCAACAACTAATATGATTAATTCGTACTGATTACCTACAATATACTACCTCCATCCCATATATTTAGACCTCTTTACTATTTGGCACGTATTTCCACCGAAACCTAGTACGGGTTTTAAAATATAATTTTGTAGTATCGTTTCTTTTACGGGATATTATGACACTCATAGTATCCCGTAAAAAAAACAATACTACAAAATTATATTTTAAAACCCGTACTAGGTTTCGGTGGAAATACGTGCATAAAATAAAGAGGTCTAAATATATGGGATGGAGGTAGTAATACAAATTACAAAAGTAAGTATGAAGTTATTGGTACGAATATGATCAATTCGTACCGATTACCTATAATATAATACAAATTACAAAAGTACGAATGAAGTTATTGGTACGAATATGATCAATTCATACCATGTACCTATGATATATTACGAATTACACAAGGAAATATGAAGTTATTGGTATGAATATGAGCCAATTTATACCGTTTACCTATGATATAGTACGAATTATACAAGTTATTATATTGTTATTGGTACGAATATAATTCAATTCGTACCGATTACCCAACAACATCAACTAAAGAGCTAGTTCATAAGCTACAATCTATGTCAGCTCAACTAAAGTGCTTTCTTATGCCTACCAAAATCAAGCAGTAACAATGTTAGGAAAATGACCACTCAAACTCAATCATTGAATTAAGAGATAGTAAAATGAATCGGAAAATACAATGCAAAAAAAATAAGTTTGAGGAATACAAGGAACAAAATGAAACTATCTAAAATAATCACAGCCCGTAAGAGCCCTAGCGTGTCGGAAAGAAAATGACCATTATAAATTAAATTGCACGAAATAAGTAATCAATTAATGCAACTCATGAAAGTTACAAACACCAACCAACTTGCAACACAGCATAAGCTCTTACTCAACTATCCAAGTTGAAGCCAATAGATCTTTATCAAACACCAATAATTTTGAAATTAATAGTTGTTGAATTATATTTATAATTTATCATTCAACTTTAACTATAAATACAGAACATAAGCTCTTACCCAACTCACAACAACAATGGCCAACCTCTTTACTTCCTATCTTCTCCAATTCTTCTTCTCTCCTTCACTTTCATCACCTCATCATTTTCCGACAAACTTCCATCAATGACATTCGCTACCTCACAAACAAAGAAAGTTTGGTGGAGATGGATAGGAGCCCGACATTCGCTACTTCAGCTCCATCACCTCATAATTTTCAGACGCGTATAGATCTGGTGGGGGGCGAAACACTTCATCACCACCGTCTGGTAAATTTTCTCAGTTGTCGGAGATCTTGCTCTTCGGAGTCTGATCCGCATCAGGCTTCGTATCTCCGATTGACGATACATATTTAGGTTTTGATATGGGGAAGGTGAATTTTAGAGACCGAAAGAGAGAGAGAGAGAGAGAGAGAGAGAGAGACCGAGAGGGGGAAGAGGAGAAATAGGGTAGAGAAAAGGGAATAAAGGAATAAGGGTAACTTAGTCCCATTTTAAAAATTTGGGTATTTGGGTAGTAAATTAAAAGGGGTGGGTGGGAATTGATTTTGTTATCTAGGAGTTGGTAGAACATCCTATTACTTCAAAGTTATACTAGCTAAACATAGAAACAACCGAAGTTGTAGCTATTTTTTCCTTAAAGTATTATATTGTGTGCTTTTATTTTGCTAGATCTAAGTCTTGTTATTTTCAATTCTATTTATATGGATAATTCATGTAATATTTTCTTATGCTATGTTTAAAAAAAAAACTTAAGAAAATAAATAAATCCAAAGTGTCAATTAAACATCCATCGAATGTAAGTAAGTGGTTAATTGCAACAACTTTTTGACATTTGGGAGTATTTCCACAAAATCATACGATAAGGTTGTATTGACCCGACTTCAGGATTGACGGCTGACCCCATAGATCAATACGACTCTTTTCAGTGTGTTTTGTCCTTACTCGCGCACTTCCTGAGAAACGTCTTAGGTATCACTCATCCCACAATTGCCCCAGGTCAAGCACATTTTACTTTGTAGTTTCATGAGTATGATGCACCTCGTTGGTGTGAGTAGGCAGTATCATCAATCGAATTCTTGAAACTCATCTCGAATATGCAGTCTCATTCCCGCATACTATCGGAATCTCTCTCATTCTAGCATGTCTCGTTTCTTCATGTCTCTCTTTGCTTTGAAGCTCTTATACGAGACGCTCTTTGTATGTGCCTCTCTGCACCAATAATAAGTGATAACTCCATACTTTTGCCTTGGGAAAGTCACATGCCTACCACTTAGATGGATGATTAGCTCGAGTTGGAAGATCCATCCGGACCCTTGTGCTTATGAGCATTGATATCAGTGCAGACAATTTTTGCAAATTTTGACATTAATTAATATCAACTCCTGCCATGTTTCCTTGTATTTGAAATTTTGTTTGTTGGTGGAGTAATACCCCCTCCGTCCCATTGAAGATGTTCCATTTTCTTTTGGGCACAAAGACCAATACAGGTGGAGGGAAAAGGGGAAAGAAAGTTGTTAAGTGGGTTAATTGTTGTCAAAAAAAATAAAAATAAGACATGTTCTATGAAACATACCAAAAAGGAAAATGGGACAGATGGAGTACATGGAAAGGTGTTTGTCTTGTTGTAGATATCCTCGTCGTTGGCTCCGTTTTGCCAGTTCTTCTTGCTTTGAACAAAGTAGCCGTGGAATTTCTTTACCTTCTTCATCAATCTATTAACTCAGTTCACATCTACTATAGCACTGTTATATGTTATTGTAATATCCCAACTTTTCAGAAACAGGGAAATTTAGAATTTTTGAATATTACTCCCTCCATTTCACTTAACTTGGCTCAAAACTTTTTGGCTTGTGTTGGCACGGTTTTCCACGCTTCTTGATAATGAGTTTTAAAATAGATTTTTGAAGAATTATTTTTTTACGGGATACTACGACAGTCGTAGTATCCCGTAAAAAAAATAATTCTTCAAAAATTCATTTTAAAACCCATCATCAAGAAGCGTGGAAAAGCGTGCTAAAAAAGCCACTATTCAAATGAGCCAAGTTAAGCGAAATGGAGGGAGTACTTAAGAATTCTTATATTGACAAGACTTTTAGAATTCAAACCAATTTCACTACAATCAACTACTACAATAATTAGGATTAATAATATCAATCCTAAATAATCCTTCCTCATAGAAAACTTATGTCACGACCGCGCTTCGCTAATGATAGCTTAGCTCGGTAATTCGTGACTTAAGGAAATGAAATGAAGATTTAAAGAATAATTGAAGAAAAGATGGTCTAATGACTCGACTCAATCATATCAAAAGAAGTCCAAATTCCAAACATCGAATCACAAAAACGGAGGAATTGTTCAAAGTACGATGGTGACATCGCCAAGCTGTCTTAGATTACAACCAAATTGAAATAAGGCATGAAATAGTTGAGTGTGCACAGCGGAAACGGATGCATGTATGAAGACATGCACCACTAAGAGACTTCAACTTTAAACGATTGACACAAGCTCCACCGGCCACTTCACTCCATTTCACTCAACCTGCACATGAGAAATATGTACAGGGCTGAGTACTAGGTACCCGGTGGACACGTTGCCAAAATATTTTCTTTAATTGTCAGCCATGCAAGAGTAACACACATGGTTTTATTGAAAAGGCCTATGCGTACTTAAAACACTTGATACTTAAGAGCGATTGCAGTCTATGTTCTTTAGTATTTAGCCATATCTGAGCTAATTGCACCCGGGAAGTTGTACACCTTCCACGGATACAGGACCGGCACACCCAAAAAGGGTGCCCTGCCACTGCGTGCACGTAATCCAGGTAAGACCGCCGCCTTACAAGGACCCGAATTCGATTCTATAAATTGGCAAAGCCAATACAGATAGGCATCATACAAAAATTTAAAAACTTTATGGCATGACAATTCTTTAAAAAGAGCTAACATCAGCTAATAAAACTTGCTTTATTTTAGAAAGCCCACCTCGATAGCTTATCTTCCTGTCACTCAGCTGAAACGCTTCATCCGCTACGTTCTCCCTTCGCTTGACCTTAATTCAAAGAATCGAAATGAGATTCTTGATTCGATCGATAAATCGACTTAAGTGAAGCGCTACTACTGCGCTTTAAATTATTAGAATCTTCTTAATAATTATTATTATTAAGGTTTATCTTAATTAATTGAGAGGTTTCTCAATTCTTGACTATAATTGACTATCTTAATCAATTACCTTGGGATATAATTTAATTTTTGATTAAATTATAAAATTTAATTAATTACTCGGGTGAGTAATCTCGACATAAACTATAATTTAATTAATGGTAATTGGTTCTATTTAATTAGTTGTTAGGTTATGAGAAATAATTAAACAAACTAGGCCCGAAATTAATTAATCCTCGGCCCACTGGATATCATTCCCGGCCCAGCTCTTTTGGCCCAAGCTCCAACCTAGTTATTCAGCCCGGCCTGCGACCCGTATCCGACCCGACCCGGACCCGAGTCAAACAAAAGTCAGCCAGACCCCCCCTTCTCTCACTTCACGCACGATCCTTTCCCTCTCTCTCGCAATTCACGATCTCTCTTCTCCTCTCTGTATTCTTCTTCGCCGATCGCTCATCTCCACCGTTGCTTGCTTCCGATTCACCGGCGGCCGGTGCTGTCAATCGCCGGTGCGCCAGCTCCCTCTCTTTCCATCCACGATTTTGCCCCTGCGGTTTTACTCCAAATCGGAGCCCTAACTTCGAAATTGGGGCGATTCGATTTCAGCCTCTAGCCGTCGATCTCTGATGCAATTTCTCCCGATTTTCCGGCGATAATCCTTTCGATTGGGGCTGCTCTCGTCGTTGGTTCGGATTCCGGCCATTGGTGCCGAACCTGCGCCTGCTGTTCCTTGGTGGTGAGACGGTGCCGGTGGCTGCGCTTCCGCCGGCGCAACTCCCGTGATCGACGGCTTCATCCGCCCAAAATTAAAATCCCAACTCTCTAAAGAATTTGGGGACATTTTACTGTAGCGCTGATTGTCGTCTTCTCCCTTCTTATTTCAGTGATGGCGAGAATGCCGCCGCCGTCGGCGGTGTTCCGTTGATCGCTTCTTCTTTTGATTTATTTTGTTAACTTATCTATTTATTTATTTTCATTACTAATTTTAACTATTTCTTTTGCTTATTCGCGCAAGTTTCCGGCGTGATGAAGATGCGCTTGCCGCCGCCCCGTTGCTCTGCCAGGCTCGCTGCTGCGTTCGATACAACGAGGGAAAAATCCCTCGTTTCGGTAACCTCCTCGATTTCTTTTCTATGAATTGGAGCTTTTGGATATAAGTGTTTGTCTTGGAATTCGTACTTTGGTTTTAGACTTTGAAGTTCAAGTAATACTTAAAAGGTTCAGTTTTGTGTGCTTATAAATCTTGATGATTTATTTGATTAAGTTGCTATTTTCTGCACTTGTGGATGGTATCTCAGGGTTGAGCATGTCATTTTCTGATTTCAAGTTATGTTTTTACTCTCAAAACTGAAGTGTGGAAAGAAGGAAGAATGTTATAAGTTATAACTTTTCGTAGCTTGTTTCTGAGCTTAAAGGGGGTGAATGCATGCTGAAATTTAACAAGTTCTACTTGATCACCACATGTTGAGTTTTAGTGAGGGGTAATTAGGCTAGTTTTGTGACTGAAGAGATGAGCATGCTAAAAAGTACTAGGGTTATGCATGTTTCACCTAAAAGTGCTAGCAATAGAACTAGGCCTATCGTAGAACTAGTAAGTTAACCCAATGTCGAATCTCAAGGAAGACTTAGCAGGGTAATCAATTGTGTGGCAACAAAAAACAAGTAAAATCTACTCTAAGAAAGCAAGTAAAGAATTTGGGGTTTTGATTTTAATAATTAATCCTAGACTTAATGAAAAGAAAACAAGTAAACTAAACTAGACTTGAAAATAATTAAAAGCAAGTATAAAACACTCCCGTCTGTCACCCGGGATACAGAATAAAACTAAGAGGAAAACAATAAATCTATCTAGGCATGAATTGAAAAGAAAGCAATTAAATCTAACTAGAGCAAATAAATCTTAACATGCTTGAAAATAAATCTAAGAAACTAGAAAGCAATTAAATCTGATCTTAGCAAATTAATCTAAACTAATGAAAGCAATTAAGTAAAGCAAGTAAAGAAAGCAAATAAAATTAATCTAAAAGCATAAATTAAACTTATGAATCGAAGACGAAAGAAAGAACGAAGAACTTGAATTAAACTTGAATTAAATCTTGAATCTAAAATCCAATCTTCAAAGCATAAATCTAAAAGCTAATCTAAACTAATCTAGAGTTTTAAAGGCTGAAAATAAGTGAGGAGAGGTTGTATTTTCGTTCCCCATTGATTACATATATATAGAGTCTCAAAAACCTATTCAAAAAAGGAAAAATCTCTCAAACCCGTCGGACTGAGCGGGCGCCCAACCCCCTTGGCGGCCGCCAGGTGCGAGCTGCAGTCCGCTGCGCGCGACTTTTTTGTTTCGGCCGTATCTTCCTCGTCCGAACTCGGAATCGACCTCCGTTTTTTCCTACGCGCTCCTATCGAACCCCTCTTCGATGTTATGCTTTTATATCACCCAAATGTGATCTTCACATTTCACTCATTTCTTCAATCTTTTGCTCCTTTTCTTCATTCTCTTCCAAAAGTCCTCACCAACTCAACTTTGACTAAAACACACGAAACAAACACATAACAACGAACAAAACATATGAAAACAAACTCATATCAAACCATATAAACCACACAAAAATACACTAAACAATGCAAAAGCAAGTTTAGATGTTCATAAACATGGATTGAAACGAAATATTCGTGCTTCGAGCTTAAGTTTCAGAATCTGTCTAAGTTTCCCTCTATCTTTCTCTTGGTTTATGGTTTAAACAAGCTTTGGTAACTATGGTTTAGCTAGAGAGGAGTTTAGATTGTTACCTTAAAAGAAAAGTGGAATTTTTGGGTGTTTGGAAAGCTTGAAGAGGAGCTGTTGGGCTGCAGCATTAGTCCTCCCTCTTTTCTTTGCTTGCTTTTCTCTCTTTGCTTGAACTCAGCCTATGTTTGTTATTCAGTTAGTTCTTAAGTTTTGAATGATTTACACAAGCTAGGGTAGACTAAATCTTGAAGAGAAGAAGTTGGTTTGATACCTTAAAAAAAAATCTGGAGTTTTGGAGATGAGGTTGTGTGGCTTGGGGCTGCAAATGATTGTTGCCTCAGTTCCTCTTCGTCCTTTCCTTTTGTTTCTGAGTGTGTGAATTTGTGCAGGGGTTAGGCTCAATAGAACTTATGGAGATTGAACTTGTGCAAGGGGTGTTTGAAAGGGAATTGTGTGTGGGGTGTGTTGAGGATTATTACCTTGAATGAAAGAGAGGTTTTTGGATGGTGAAGGGGCTGAAATGGCTGCTACCAAGGTGCTCCTCTCTCCCTTTGTTTTCTATCCTTCTTGCTCTCTTCTCTCTCTATTCTTACTCTCTCTTTTGCTGCTGATTTGTGTGTGTTTGAATGTGTGTTTTAGGAATGGAGAGTTTTGTGTTTAAGAATGAAAATTAAGCTTCATCATTAGAGTGGAAGGGCTGTGATTGGGGGTTAATTTCTCAAGAAGGGGACTGCAGTGATTGAGTAAATGAGGAGGCAAAAGAGGAGTAGGTTGGCTGTTGCAGGCTCCATTTTGTATTTCCCATAATCTGTAATCATCACTTCTAATTAATGTATTTTAACTGTTGTTTTATTTGAATTATAAAGGCTGTAATTCTTTGAAAAGGAAATGTAAATTTTTATCTTGATTTTTTTTATTTTTTATTGTAAGCTGAAAAGAAAATACAATTTATTTAATTATTTGCTGTTTTTCTTCTCTTGTTATTGAATTTGCAAAATTGGATGGGCCATTGGGCTTTTATATAGAAGATGTATGTGGGCTTGACTAAATTCTTTTCCTTTGTATTTCTCTTATCAAGTGGGCTTAGGCCAGCAACTAAATTTAATCGGCTCAGCCCTCTTGATTCTTGCTAGGCTTGACTCAAATAAATTTTTGACTATATTCGAACTTCAACGAGTTTGATTCAAAGAAATATGTTAGGAATTCTAATGGGCTCGATTTATAATTCTAAATGTCTAGGCTCAAATAAACTTGGAAATAAGGCCCCTTTTCTTTCTTGATAATAAATGGCCCACTTCGTTTTTATTTCCGATATTAATCCGACTAATGCGGCATAAGTCATAACTCACAATGGGCTCGTCTTATATACTAATATTTGATTAGTAATAAATACTTTAAATAAATAAATTACTTAATTAACTTAAATAAATAAGTGGGATATTACAACTTAGCACCCTAGAAATGAAAGCCATAGAAGGGGCATAACTTACATAGAATTATAAATAGAAAATAGGGGGAGGGCCTTGCCCTTGCTGCCGTCGGTGGTAGAGAAGAACACGGCGGCGATGGCATTAGATTATTGTTGACCATGAGGCACTGCGGTTGCTACTCGATGGAGTGGGTGCGATGACGGTGGAAATACAGGGGCTCGACGGTGGTCATGCCGGAATGGCGACGATTATTCGCCAAAGTCAAGAGAACATAGGAACAGGGACAACATCTTTACCCTGGCTGTTACCACTAACGGTGGCGAGTAAGAAGGATGGTAACTCCATGGTGGTGGTTCCGGCAAGGAGGCGATGTGTTCCGCCGAATTTTGAAGTTAGAGAAAGACGGATTTAGGGATTTAGGTTGCAAGGAAATTTAGGAAGTGAAGCCAATATTGGGAGAAAAATAAAAGACCTTGTTGATGTCGATGAGGGTGATACCATAGACACCGGCGGTTAAAACAACCGAGAGGAAAGGGGAGAGGTGTCTCGGGGAAGAAGACGATATAGAGAGAAAAACTTGCGGCGTGTGTTTAGAAAGAGGGGTAAAGAGAGGGGACTTTAAGAGTGTAGTTAGCAGGTGTTGCTGGCAATTGTCGACGGAGGGAGTATATAAATTAGGCTGGACCATTCCTTAATCGTTAAACTAGGTATTAAACTGAATATAGTTTTTAAACAAACAAATAAACTGCTTTGATTGCTTTTGGAGCCTATTCTTGGAGTTACAATATATGTTGGGAACCTTTTTCTTTGAACTAAGTTTTGATAATGCTATTAGAAACCACACTTAGACAATAGATTTTAAGTGGAACAGACTGGTCTCCGTGTTTGGATCAGTCAAGCTTAATTCGGACAGGTTGCTATGTAAAGGTCAAGGTTGGTAGTGCAACCTTGTACCTAATCTACTCAAACCTGTCATAATGTTCCTTTATGTAATCTGTCTATGTAATCAGCTCTAACCATACTCAAAGATTTCTTGCGAAGATTACAAAAGACTAAAGACAGTTCGAGGTATA